>OX456986.1:125108803-125614420 GCA_949752695.1 Melanostoma scalare | reverse complement strand
TCCATTAGAATCGGAAATACTAAGCTTTGTATCTTCAAAAGACTTTCAATTAGAAATGATTTGATTTATTGAAATTTTCTTCAAAACAAATTTGAAAGCTAAGCAAATGAATAATTTAGGTAGAAATTATGAAATTCATTAATCGGCAGAAATGGGTTGTTTTTCCCATTTTTATCTATGTATTAAAATTGTAAAATTAATTTTTAAAAAGTTACCTATGTCATTCACATTAACATTTCGAATAATTTAAAAAAAACCAAGTGAATCAGGTGACTTAATTGTCGAGATTTTTGCGGACAAACAAAATATCAACTTTGCTTTATATTAAGTAGAAATTATGAAATTCATTAATCGGCAGAAATGGGTTGTTTTTCCCATTTTTATCTATGTATTAAAATTGTAAAATTAATTTTTAAAAAGTTACCTATGTCCGTCACATTAACATTTCGAATAATTTAAAAAAAAACCAAGTGAATCAGGTGACTTAATTGTCGAGATTTTTGCGGACAAACAAAATATCAACTTTGCTTTATACATGTATATGTAATATATATATTTATATATATAGATTGCTTTATCTTCTTTATATATATAAATCTGCTGTACGTGTGTATGTCATTGAACTCCTCCTAAACGGCTTGACCGATTTAAATGAATTTTTAAGTAATGCGTTTGAGTGGCGCCCTGGATGGTTTAGATTCACAAATCAGCCTGGCAGATGGCGCTGCAGTTGCAGTTTCTATTCGTTAGCCTGGCTAAAACTCGAAAACGGCTGAACGGATTTATCTTATTTTGATCTTGAAATGTTCGTGTAAGGTTTAAAAGCTTTTATTTTATCCCTATAATCCCACGGGAACAGAAACAGGAACGAGAACAGGAACCTTAAAGTTACTTGACAGATGTCAAAAACTCTTTCAACTATAGGATGTTACATTATCCCTCAGTGACATAAACCTTTATTTTATTAACATATTTCCACGGGAACGGAAGATTCCCTCAGGAGCATTGTTGAAAATAGAAACTTAGAAACTACTGAACAGATTTCAAAAATTCTATCGGCACTGAAATTATTTTGGCATTGGGATACCACATAAACCCTTAGTAATTTAACGTAGATTTCATCTTTATAATCCCACAGGAATAGAAACAGGGACGAGAACGGGAACCTTAAAGTTAGTTGACAGATGTCAAAAACTCTTTCAATTATAGGATGTTACATTATCCCTCAGTGACATAGAATTATATTTCGATTACATATTTCCACGGGAACGGAAGATTCCCTCAGGAACGGGGTTGGAAATGGAAACTTAAAAAACTACTGAACAGATTTCAAAAATTCTTTCAGCACTGGGATGCAACATAATCCCTCAGTAGCTTAGCGTAGATTTCATCCCTATAATCCTGGAAACAGGAATGAGAACGGAAGCCTTAAAACTACACCCCTGAGCAACGCCGGGCGGCTCAGGTAATTAAATAACAAATAGTAAGATTATTGGATTGTTTGTTTTTAAGAACTCTTTTGATTTTCGACTGGCAAGAATAGAGATTTAAATTTTTTTTTAGTTTAAAGTGTTACTTTTACAATAATCCAAGCTATTTTTTCATATGAAATTACCGCATACTGAACTTGATCTATATTCGCAAAACAAAAGGAATTGATTTAAAGTGATACTATACACTTTGACCTAAGCTATGACAGCGTCTTCTAGGCCTTTGGTAGAGATAAGGATCTCGAAGGGATATTGGGTTCGAATGCAAATGAAGTGGAACGTGGAAGTTCTTTGGTTATTATGTAGACAAGAAGAAATGAATAAAGTAATAAAGACTCGTAGAAAATTTTAATTTTAGCTCAGACGCAATAAGGGTATTATAAAACCACGAGGTGGTCTCTTGTGACCATGTTGAACGGTGCAGATGCTGACACTTTGATGTACTCAACAAGTGTCAAGAGCTTCAGCAACGATACGGGAACAACAACATTAGCGGGAACTTGGAAAATTTTGGACCAATTCCCAAAAATTTATTGTCAGAATGCTTCATTGTCCCTGAGCAATCTAAACCATATTTCATCACCATTTTCCCACAGGAACGGGAACGCGAATTAAAAAAAAAACCAACTGTACCGATTGCAATGCGTATTTCACTTTTACAGTACTGGACCGATTCCAAAAACTATGTCATCGTTAGAGTGCTTAACTTTTCCTGAGTAATATAAACTATATTTCATCCCTATTCTCCCACTAGAATGGAAACTTGGAAACTCCTTAACTAAACTTACTCAATACGATTAATGTAGGGCCTGAGCTACGCTGCGCCGGGCGGGTCAGCTAGTATTATATAGATTACTAGCTGACCCGCCCGGCGTTGCTCGGATCTAAGTTATTAAAAAAAATTGTCAGGAACACCCGCTGGACTAAGCTGAAAATAGCCGGAAAGTTTCTATATAATATATAAATGTTAATGGTAGATGGCCCTTATCACTAAGGGGTATGAAAAATAGATAGTAGCCTATTCTCAGACCTACTGAATATGCGTATAAAATTTGGTAAAAATCGGTCAAACCGTTTCGGAGGAGTTCAAGTTCGAACACCGTGACACGAGAATTTTATATATATGAAATTAACTTTTAGAATTTTCTTTTATTTATGTAGAATGTTTTAGATACCGTTTTGCCAAAGGCTCAGGATAGATAGGTTGGGTCAGGCAAGAAAAAAATTGTATGGGAGGGGTTAGGGGGTCTATATCCCTCCTTGTAGGCGTGAGGGGCAATTTTATAAAAAATTTACTCAATTTTTTATAAAATTATTAAAAATCAACTAAGCCACTTACTTTCTCATACTTTAGTGTTTTTGGAAGCTAATGCTTTGTTCTTTAATAAAAAAATTGATTTGAGTTTAATTAATGAACAGTTATTGGAAAATCAAGCCTCAAAGTCAAAATTTTAAAAAAATTGTTATTTTTTTATTACAAAATTTTGCCCTATTAAGGGCCGTTTTTTCTTTACACATTCAATGCTTTTATAAATTTTTAATCAAAAAGAAAAACCGAACGAAAAAATTTTTCTTGGCCTTAGAGAAATTAAAGAAAAACGAAAGGTACTTTTTTCCAGAAAACAAAATGTCGTTAATTTCCCGCTGATTGAAGTTTATTCCCGGAAGTGAAATGTGAATTGTGTTTAAAAAGCATATAAAAAAATGTTAAAAAAAAAATTTCGTATGATCTCAATTTTAATATAAATTATAAATAATTATTAATATTTTAGAGTTATCTTTCAGTTATATTAGTTTTAAGTTAAACTTAAAAAAAAGACCTATTACAAACTTGACCTTTGGTCTCAAAGGACAGCACATATACTGATTTGTGCCCTTAATGCTGTTTCCGGTGAAACGAGTTGATGAAACCGAAAAAATATAGTTTTTTGTCAAATAAATACTGCCGAATTTTTCTACGTGCATTCAGTATGAAAACAAACATATATCAATAAGGGATGCATTAATTCTTATTTAAAAAAAGTAACACTACATCAGCATACTCTCCACCTAAAAAAAAAATTTCGATAGCGGCTATTTACTATTTAACTAATTTAGATTTCTTTCAATGGTTTAAAATTGTCAATTTGGCAAAAAAACACATTTTTTCGGTTTCATCAACTCGTTTGATCGGAAACAGCATTTGGGAAACAAATCAGTATATATGTGCTGTCCTTTGAGACCAAACTTCAAGTTCGTAATAGGTCTTGTTTTAAAAATTTAGCTTAAAACTAATATAATTAAAAGATAACTCTAAAATTTTTATAATTATTTATAATTTATATTAAATTAAGATCACACGAAATTTTTTTTAAAAAAATTTTTTTATATGCTATTTAAAACACATTTCATATTTCACTTCCGGGAATAAAGTTCACCCAGGGGGAAATTAACATTTTGTTTTCTGGAAAAAAGTACCTTTCGTTTTATTTAATTTCTCTAAAACCGAGAAAAATTTTTTCGTTCGGTTTTTTTCTTTTGAGTAAAAATTAATAAAAGTATTGAATATGTAAAGAAAAAATATACACGTTGTTCGTCGATTTTAAAGCTGCATTTGATTTGGTGAATCGAAATGCTTTATTTTATAAGCTTTCTCAACTTGGAGTATCAACAAGATTTATACAAATAATCAGGTGTTTGTACACAGATACCGAAGCAGCAGTTTGGGATGGCAAAACGTACTCAAATCCATTTAAGTCACTTAGGCTAAGGCCACGCAGTCAGCGATAAGCGAGCGAGCGATTGAACGATCAGCGATTAAGCGACAAAGTCGAGCGACGGGCCACTCGTTTCGTGAGCGACATTTCTTTAGCGATTAGTTGTTAAAATGCCGTTGTCAAGAGCCCTACGTTTATATTTGTTGTATCTTCTCTATCTGTTGCTCTTGACGCTAAGCGATAAACTAAAAATTAGAA
This sequence comes from Melanostoma scalare, assembly GCA_949752695.1. Taxonomy (NCBI): domain Eukaryota; kingdom Metazoa; phylum Arthropoda; class Insecta; order Diptera; family Syrphidae; genus Melanostoma; species Melanostoma scalare. Next base: position 125,609,976 of record OX456986.1, on the reverse strand, counting down.
CAAGTTTGGTGACAGAGCGACGTCGTTCAGTCGCTTAAAAAAATTGCTCATCGCTCGCTCAATGCATGGCCAGTTCAATGTAATTTCATTTGTTTTAATTTTTTCATGTCGTTCAGTCGCTCGCTCGCTCGCTTATCGCTGACTGCGTGGCCTCGGCCTTACGGGGGTAAAACAGGGATGCTTGCTCAGTGCTCTCTTGTTTGCTCTCTTTATAAATGATATAGCTGCGCACATTCCAGGGGGTGTCCGAATTGCGGGTATCACAATAAATATATTGCTCTATGCCGATGATCTCCTCTTACTATCCGAATCACCAGAGACCCTTCAATTGATGATAAATCGTTTAACTGACTACTGTCATAAATGGGGTTTAGTAATCAACAATGAAAAATCAAAAGTAATGGTCTTCTCGCGTTCCTCTCGAGGTGAAGTGAGAAACAACTGGATGCTTAATGGATGCCGTTTATATGTATCGAAAGAATACAAGTATTTGGGAGTTTTGCTCAGCCCAACACTGGATTTTAGAAAGCACCTTGCAGAAAAAGCTAAAACTTCACAAAGCTTGACTAATCTGACTTGGAAGAAGATTTTTTCAAACGAACATATCAATCTTTCAACAAAATATAAAATTTTTAATGCGATTGTAAAATCTTCTCTTTGTTATGCTGCACAAGTATGGGGAATGGAAGAATACGAGGAAGTTGAAAAGCTACAAAGAAATTTCTTAAAGAAAATGTTTAATATCCCCTTAAACGCACCAAACTATTCAATATACTTGGAAACAGGACTGCCAAAATTTTTACTTTCACTCTCAAGTTACAAGCCGACTATTTAATTAAAGTGTTTGGTCTCCAGGAAACTCGCCTATGCAAAATAATGATGCGTTACGAAATTCGAAATAAGGACTGGTGGCTGAGGACATGGGAAAATATTGCTGCTTTCTGCGGTGAAAATGTGCAGATGATCCCCAACAACATTGATGCGATGAAAGTTAAATTTTACGAAATCATCCAAAAACTTGAAGACTTTACTCGAAATCAGATGATAGAAAACGCATGTCAATCGGAGAGCAGAATACTTTATAGCCAGCTTGATTATAACTTGTGTGGCAAGAACTATTTTCAAGATTCTCATAGCTACAAAGATATTTCAATGATCTTTAAAATAAGATGCGAACTTCTCTATTTAAATGGAACACCATAGAACGGAAGCTTTGACCAATTTTGCAGTTTGTGCAATTTAAGATCCAAAGAAGATTGTTTTCATTTCATTAGTGTATGTCCCATTTTCAAAGAACAAAGAAGGACATACTTTGGTAAACCTACCCTTTCAGTCCGAGAAACAATTGAAATTTTAAATAGATCAGATTGGATCAAACTTGTCAAATTTGCCCGAAATAGCTACCGCTACCGAATGCTTCTAACAACGGAATATTCTTAACTCAAAACTCATTATCCTTCAAATAAATAAATATGCAAAGATAGTTGTATCTACTTCTTTTATCATAATGTACACTAACTTGTTCAATTATATTAAATTTTTAAAGTTACCAGTCGAGCTGACGGCTAAGCCAATGCTTAAAAAAAATTCATAAAAACTTTTGTAAATGTAATGTTAACTTGCAATAAATGAATCTTTGAATTGAATTGAATTGAATTGTAAAGAAAAAATGGCCCTTAATGGGCAAAATTTTGTTAAAAAAAATTGATTAGGAAAAAATATTTTCTTTTTAAAATTTTGATTTTCAGGCTTGATCTCTCAAAAACTTTTCATTAAGTGAACTCAAATTAAATTTTATATTAAAGAACAAAGCATTAGCTTTCAAAAACACTAAAGTATGAGAAAGTAAGTAGCTTAGTTGATTTAAAAAAAAAATTTTAAAAATGTTTGTCAATTTTCTAATAAAATTACCCCTTGCGCCTACACGGAGGGTCTTGACCCAACCTATCTATCCTGAGTCTTTGGCAAACGGTATCTTATCTATCTATCACCACATAAATAAAAGAATATTCTAAAAGTTAATAATTAATTATAAAAATAATAAATAATTTATTATAAAAATAATTAAAAAATTGAGAGCGGTGAAAATTTCTTTTTTAACTTTTTTCTATACGCTATTTAGAACACATTTCCGAAAATTTTATGAAAATCCATGGACTGGCTCTGGATTCTTAGGTTTTGCCATTTTTATGTTTAACGGCACTCCACTACTGTTGGTTGTAAAAGTTGACTCTGACCTAAGACATTTCACACAACACCCTTTGTAATCAATTTAGTCTCTCACTAGTATTTAGGCTTAGTAATGGCATTTTCAATTTGTCTATAAAATATACAAAACTTTATATAATTTCGCTTTAAATTTTAGCGTTAAACATTCCCATAACATTTGATTTCACAACATCGGGGCCACATATCACTTCATTAGGAGATTTTAATTTAGTCGTTTGAAAACCTTCTTTGTAAATCTCGTCGGAGATAGCATCCACTGGCGAGCCCGTGTCGATCATAAATGTTACTCTTTTGTTATTTACTACAACACTAGCGGTCTAAGATGAAGTAGGTGATGTTGTTTGGATTCGTGACATCAGCGAATGGGGTAGAGTTGAAGAACTCGCTGGCACCCCAAGATCTTACATCATCAAAACACATAGAGATACTCTCCGACGTAGTTCTTTTCATTTAGTTCCAGGAAGTCGCAAATATATTCCATACGTTCTAGCCGAAGTCGAACTGACAACAAATTCAACGAAGACAATACTACCATCATCATCGACAGCAAGTATACCAGCAACACCCGAAACCTGAAAAATGAGAATATAAACTCTAACAGGCAAGCAGTCCAGGCGTAAGTAAGTTATTTTAATTAGTTTTAAATAGTTTTAAGAAAAAACAAAACATGATCGGTATAACTAAGTTTTTTAAAATTTTCTTAGTTTTAACTTATGATTATACAGAACTGCTAAATCTACTAGGACATAACTTCCTTGTTGGCGGTGACTTCAATGCTAAGGACACCCATTGGGGATCCAGACTTATAACAACAAAGCATGCCTCAAATACAATTGCGAGTTTTATTCTTCCAGATCACCAACTTACTGGCCATCGGATACTAGTAAAGTACCAGACCTTGTTGACTTTTTCATAGTTAAAGGCATCAAACGAAACCACATAAGAGTCGAAGGTAATTATGACCTATCATCAGATCATACACCGGTGATTTTATCACTTAATGAATCAGAGATAATGGAAAAAAGTAATCCCAAGCTTGTAAATAATAAAACAAACTGGAGTGAATTCAGAGAAAAGCTTGAAAGCTATATATATCTGAGATCCCCTATGGAAACAAAAGAGCAAATCGACCTTGAAGTAGAACAATTCATTGCCGATGTTCAACAATCTGCAGAAGAAAGTACACCAACTTACTCGAGTAGGAAGCAAACTGAAACAAAATAGGCTGCCGAGATAAGAGAGTTGACATTGGAGAAGAGAAGAGCTCGAAGATAATGTCAAAATACTAGATTTCCAGACGACAAAACAGCGTTTAACCGGCTAAGCAACGAACTGAAAAAACAAATCTACGAATTCAAAAATGATTCATTAAGTAGATTCCTGAAAAATTTAACGACTGATGCTTCAACCGATTATTCGCTCTGGAAAGCAGCTAAGCGCCTGAAAAGACCGCAGTTACAAAACCCGCCAATAAAATCTCTAAACGGGAATTGGATCGGAAATCCGAAAGAAAAAGCTAACCTGTTTGCAGAACATCTTGCGAATGTTTTTAAGCCATTCCCAGCAAATACATCTGAAAACAGCTTACAGTTTATGAAGTCGATGAAGTTGACATACCAATTGTCAGACTCAAAGAAATAAAAAGTATGTGTCGAAATCAACTATCAAACAAAAAATCACCTGGGTACGATCTAATAACTGCTCAGGTTATATGAAAGAAATGCCATCAAAAGCCTTCATAAAACTCCAATTCATAATAAATGCATGCCTAAAGACCCAATATGTCCCACATCATTGGAATTGCTGAAGTAATTGTTATACCAAAGCAAGGTAAGCCACCAACAGAAGTGACGTCTTACAAACCAATATCGCTTATACCAATGATGGCAAAAGTCTTTGAAAAATTGCTAATGAAAAGACTAAGCAAAGTCATAGAAGAAAGAAATCTAATCCCAAATCATCAGTTTGGATTTAGAAATAAACATTCCACGATAGACCAAGTTCATAGAATAACGGATGCAGTTGAAAAAGCATTAGAAGATAAACAAGTATGTTCGGCTATATTTTTAGATGTTGCTCAAGCATTCGACAAGGTATGGCATGAGGGGCTAGAGTACAAACTGCAAAGGGACCTACCCAGGCAGTACTACGAAATACTAAAATCTTATATCTCAAACCGGCTCTTCAGAGTACAGTATGATCAAGAATATTCAAAGCTATGTAAAATACAAGCCGGTGTTCCACAAAGAAGCGTCCTAGGACCTACCCTGTATTTGCTATATACAAGGGATATTCCAGTGGATAACAACACCATTATGGCTACTTTTGCAGATGATACCGCAATTTTGGCATCCAGTAAGTGCGTCGTCAAGGCTGCTGAGAAATTGCAAAATGCCGTCGACACCGTTAGTGATTGGACCAAAAAATGGCGTATCAAGCTCAATGAAGCTAAATCTGCACATATAATCTTTACAAATAAAAAGTTAAGTTACGTTCAAATATTCATCAACAATCAAGCTGTACCTTACGCCAACACGGCCAAATACCTTGGGATGAATTTGGATGCAAAGCTAAAATGGAAAGAGCATATCAAAAAGAAAAGGGAAGAGCTCAACTTGAAATATAGAAAAATGTACTGGTTACTCGGTAGAAATTCTGACTTATCTGTCGAAAATAAAATAATGCTTTATAAACAAGTACTTAGACCTGTTTGGACCTATGGAATCCAATTATGGGGCTGTACAAAGAAAACAAATACTGAAATCATCCAAAAGTTCCAAAACAAAGTCCTTCGTGGAATAGTAAATGCCCCATGGTATATAAGAAATAGCGATTTACATCGTGACCTACAAATAGAAACGGTTACAGAAGTTGTAAGAAAACATGCTGTATCACACAATCAGCGACTGCATACTCATATCAACTCTGAAATGGAGTCCGTATTAAATACGAGAGGCAATGTTCGGAGATTAAGAAGAACCAAGCCACACGAGCTAATGGTCTAAAAGTCATGGGAAGCATTAAAAGTTTAAGCTTCCCTTAAAGCGATTATATTATTGAGAAAGAAAAATCTGTTGTCGATCGTTCATAGATTGGTTCTGATTACGAGGAGTTTTTAGTGAGGCAAGAATCCCACACTACTTGGTGTCGAATACTGCCAAGTGTCTTTTGAAGATTTCCTCCTGAAAAAAAAAGTTTTAGCTTTAGCTATAAATATGAAATCCATAAAGTATCTTTAGGACGAAAGGCACTAGCATTAAGTTACTGAATAATTTAGAGTACCCGCCTAGGGTGAGTAAGTTAATTAAGTTATTGGATAAGCTAGTTTGAACATTTTTGTTAGCATGTTTTAAGTAATTGTAGGATAAACAAAATAAAAATGAATGTAAAAATGAAAATGAATATTTAAAATTGTGTGTCTCTTTGTGTGTTTTTGCTTGGTTGTACAAAATAGGATCTGATAAACATAAGACTTCGTCAAATAGATTTGGTTTTTCTACGTTAATTTTAATACTAAAACTTTAGTCAGAAATTCTAAGTTTGAGTAATCAAATAAGTAATTCTGGATTTCTCGTGAACAGTTGATTTGCAGTCGATTGTTGTGAGCTCTATTTATGACCAGAAGCTAGTTACATTTGTGGATTTGCGGTAAATTTTTACTACGTCTGTTTCTTCCCCAGAGACATTATCGAGCTTAGATTTTACAGTTGTAAAAAGTTCCTTGAGATTTTCGGATTCCAGCTTGAGTATGTATTAGCATTAATCCTCCTCTTGTTTTGAGTATTGTTTTTTTTTCTTGAATAAGAAAAATAGTAGGGACTAACAGATTGAACTTAAGGATGATAAAAATTCAAAACAAAGAAGAGAATCAAAGCCAAAATGATATCTACACATAACGAAAAGCATATAATATTATGTCCACAGAAAACAATCCCCTAAGTGGCCATGTAAATTGAGCTCTCGCATGATGAGGACGATTTCCATAATAACTACCGGATACAGTTTGAAAGAAATTTTCATAAGAGCACTTTGAAACGTAGTATGTTAGTATGTACTTCAACTGGAGTGTGGTAAGCTCCCTAATGAGTTTTACGCCAATAGGCTTAGATTCCAAATTTTTTTGTTGAGCACAGGTTGTGGAAAATTTGCAACCCATTTAGCCACAAGCACTTAGCTACTGTGTTACACAAATAAATAAAAAGTATATGCAAATGGAAGTAGTTTTCGTGATTATTGACTATTCATTCTGTGATGGTGAGCATTTTACTCCAGTTGAGTGCAGTTCTGTGTATAGTATTGACGACCACACAATGGCATGATTAAACCAAGCATTAGTTAAAATCAAAAGATACACAATGCTATTTAAAATTAAAACAGTAAAAATAGTATAAGAGTCTGCGGAGTTAAAATGTAATCTTATATATTGTTAGCACATCATATAGAATGCACATCAGCTGTAAAAACCAATACATTTGGAAGAGGAAGTGGAGGAGAACTTTTTGGGTATAAAAAATCTATGAAGGATATATCAGTAAAATTTAAGAGCATGGAACAATCACGTATATTCGAAGTAGCAATTAAAAGACAACCGCTTTTACATCATTCCAATATATTTAAACTGTAGTCGTTGGCAACGAGACTTCGACAAACTGCAAGAACTTGTTTATGAGCTAGAACCAACAAATTTGATGATGATCGGTGATTTTAATGGAAGAATGGGCGTATCACAGAACAACTTTAGTAGCGGAATGAACTCAAATCGTATTCATTATGATCGCAAATCAAAAGACGAAGTTGTGACCCGAAAGGAATCAAAATTTTAGAACTGGCTGACGCTTTGGATTGCCAAGTTCTAAATGGAAGCTGTGAAGACGACCGTGGAGGTGAATTTACATTTATCCGTGGCACATCGTGTTCCGTGATAGACTATTGTTTTATATCAGGAAACTGGGTCTCTTGTTTCGATACATTTCAAGTAGCTGCGAAAACATATTCGGACCACATGCCTCTGGAGGTCTTGTTTAAAATAAAAATAGATCGCGATCCTTGCCTTTCCTCAAAACTACATTGGAACAACAGTTACAGAGAGATTTTTCAACATAATCTAAAAAGTCAGATTGAAACGCGGTTAGTTTCGGAAGATGCACGGAATCCTGACCTGGACACTCTCATATCCTTCGTCAAAAACGCTGCTTGTCAAAATATGCCGAGAAAGAAAAACAACGCAAATAAGCAAAAATGGTTTGACAATGAGTGTTTGGCAGCAAGAAATCTATTTTTTGCATACTTGAGTTAACTCAGAACGTCAAACAACATTAACTTCAAAGTCCTCTATGCATCTGCAAACAAGAACTAGAAAGATCTTTGTAAGCTAAAAAAGCGAAACTTTGACCTCAGAAGCATTGAGATAATAAACAAAACCAAAAACTCAACAGATTTTTGGAAAGCAGTAAGGCTTATGAGTGAGAAAACAATTTCAACTTCTGCAGTTCTACACATAGATCACCTTAAATCTCATTTTATGTCTCTCCTAAACGCAAGTGAAATATCGCCTTCATTACAGTATGCAGCTCCATTAATAATTGATGGAGTTCTTGATGTACAAATTTCCCTTGACGAAGTGGAAACAGTTATATAAAGGTCTAAAAATGGCAAAGCTCCTGGTGAGGACTTTTTCAAACATCTTACCCCTGAATTTGTACGTCTCCTAACTGTCGAATTTAACAGAATTTTCGAAACAGCAAAACGTTCCCGAGAGTTTTCGATCAGCGATCATCTTTCCTATACATAAAAAAGGCAACCTTGATGACCCAACAAACTGCAGGGGCATTTCTTTTTTAAATACTGTGACAAAGCTCTTTAGTACGGTATTATATAATAGACTTTACGACTGGATTGAACACAAGGGGATTTTGAATGAATTCCAAGCAGGGTTCAGGAGAAATTATTCAACAGTCGATCAAGTTTTTGCCATAATAAATATCGCCGAAATCTACAAAAAGAAGGGCAAAAAGCTGTATGCCTTCTTTGTCGACTTTCAGGCAGCGTTTGACTCCATTCCGCGGGAAGCTTTCTTTTACAAGCTCTACAAATATGGAATTTCAACTAAAATCATTTCAGTAATTCAAGCTGTGTATAAAAAAAAACGTCGCACGAGTGTGGGATGGAAAACAGCTTTGGGAAGAGTTTAATACTTCGGTGGGAGTTAAGGCCTCAACCCATAGAATCCGTTGCGTCCGTTCGCTGCCGGATTCACCTGACAGCTCGATTAAATACACACGATCTTATGAGAGGTGACCCATAAGCATCGGATGCAACGGACGCAACGCATAAAGTAGCCCAACTTTTAACTTTTTGCGTCCGGCAGAAGAGAGACATGCGCAGTAAGAACCAATTTGAAATTTTCTCTCTGATGACATGCGCAGTAAGAACCAATTTGAAATTGTCTCTTCTGCTAACATGAGTGCCATGAGTGGTCTTGTTGAGTTGAGACACCGCAACGGATTCTATGGGTCACCCCAATCCGTTGTGTCCGGTAAAACTCACAGCTGTCAGGTGAATCCGGCAGCGAACGGACGCGACTGATTCTATGGGTCGGGGCCTTTAAGCAAGGATGCGTCCTAAGCACTCTTCTCTTCATTTTGTATATAAATGACATTACCGAGTCAGTGAAAGGTGGTATAGTGCTGAGTGGAAAACCCATTCCATGTCTTATGTATGCAGACGATATGGTCTTCCTAGCCGAATCTATAGACGGGATGCAACTGATGATCAATAGGATGCAACGCTATTGCAAAACCTGGAACCTATCCGTTAACCTTTCGAAATCCAAAATAATGATATTTAGAAGTGGTGGTGGAAGATACTCTAGAACGGAAAGGTGGACATTCTAAGAGGAAGTAGTGGAAATAGTAAAGGAGTACAAGTATCTGGGACGCTTGATTACTCCAAACCTAAATCTAGACAAGCACCTCCGAGCAAAAGTAGCGGAAGCTAAGCGTGCAATGTGTACTGTGTGGAGAAGCTATTATTTGAGAAATAACGTTTCGCATACAGCTAAATTCAAAGTTTTCCGAGCCACAGCAATCGCTCTTATTTTTTACGGAGCGCAAGTATGGGGACACCTTTCCTTTGATGCTGTGGAAAAGTTGCTCCGTTTCTTCATTCAAAGCACTTTTAAGTTGCCGAATGCATCACCAATCTATATGCTGCACTTGGAAACAGGAATAGCACCTCTATTTTTGGACACTCTAAAACTGCACATCAACTATGTGACAAAAGTTATGTCAATGAGAGAAAATAGGATTCCAAAACAAGTGCTTCGTCACCTCACTAATTCAGGAGGAGCGTGCGTAAGAGAGTGGTACAATCTAGCGAACGATTGCTCAATGGCTTTAACAATATCAGCCCAAGAAAACGTTTCATCCCTTAAGCAGAAGTTGGACGACTTGTTGATGAAAACCGGAAATAGGATGTACGATAAGTATGCTGAGGAAGCTGAATCATCAATATATAGAGTATACTACAGTAAAGTAAACCACTACTTAAATAATAAAACTTACTTTATGGCAACACCACAAGCAAAATAAGCATGATTTTAAAGATAAGAGGAGAACTCATCGGCTTGAACCTCATTCCTCATCGCAATGATCTTCCAATATTGTGTGGTTTATGCAATCGCAGAGAGCGTGAAGATGTGTTCCATTTTTTGGGAATCTGTCCAATCCTGAAAGAATTTCGGAAGCGATGCTTTGGTGTGGAAGTATTTAGTATAGAGCAAACTATAAACATGTTGAATGGAGGACGAGGATGGGAACTTTTATATCAATATTGTCTGTACGCCTTACGATACAGGTCTTGTATTATTCATTAATCGTTTAAAAGATGCAAAAGCACAAAAAGCAAACTGTTAAATTTATTTCTAAAAGTCCAACATTTACTTTTCTTTATTTTTATTATTTTTATAATACAAATGTCAGTCTGGTAGACGGCCACTGGCCAAACCAATTAAAGACTTAAGATAAACTTTAATAGAAAAATGTGAATTATTTCCATTAAAATTTGAAGTCAGCAAAATAAAAAAAAATAAATATATATTGTTAGCATTTTTTTTTCAATTCAATTCAATTTATTCAGTAGCATAATATAATTTGTTACATTTTTCTTAATTAGTAGCTAGTTAGAGATATAGGACAATTTGTTTTCCTTTACAGCTATGATAGTTATGGCAATATACAGGGTGTCCCGTAATTCGTTTTACATACTTTGGGATATGATTCTTGGTCATATTCTAAGAAAAAAATTGTTATACAGTAAAGTCCGTTTCTCAAGTTTGACATCACTTTTTGACAATTTAAAAAAAGGCTAACTTTGGTGTACCCTGACCTGTGTTAAATTCGATATCTCTGTCAATACTGATGATAGAGACCTAATCTTAGACTCAATTTTTTGTAGAAATAACAACCTTTAAGACTGTATTTAAATTAGGCTTCCATAGGTTTATGGTTGCCCGATTTGCAAAAACTATTTTTTATTTTTTTTAAAATTTTTCCCATTGTGTATTTTTCCAAGTATCATAAAATGTATGGGTTTTTAAGTGAACTTAATACTGAGTTTTTTCTTTATTATTGTTTTGTTCATCTGTAAAAAATAAAGAAACTCTATGTTTATAAGGCCTTTTCTCAAAAAAAATGACCTCAAAGTCAAAACTTTGTTTTGGGAAGAAAATTTGAACACCGCTTAAAATTGAAAATCTGGCAACCCTAAACCTATGGAAGCCTAATTTAAATACAGTCTTAAAGGTTGTTATTTCTACAAAAAATTGAGTCTAAGATTAGGTCTCTATCATCAGTATTGACAGAGATATCGAATTTAACACAGGTCAGGGTACACCAAAGTTAGCCTTTTTTTAAATTGTCAAAAAGTGATGTCAAACTTGAGAAACGGACTTTACTGTAGAACAATTTTTTTCTTAGAATATGACCAAGAATCATATCCCAAAGTATGTAAAACGAATTACGGGACACCCTGTATAATGAAATTTAGATTTTATTATAAATTTTGTTTTTCAAGGGAAAGCTACAATTCAAAACCCTTACTTGACACTTAAATCTAATATTGCAATAATCCCTATAATATTCGTAAATATTGGATTTATGAATATAAGTATAACAAAAATGATTTTGCTTTTAACAATTTTGACTTAATAATACTAAATCTTTGATCAATTCATTTTCTGAGAAGCAACATTTTTCATAAAACTTTTGTTTGGAATCCATTATATGTGTATCTAAAAAGTTGATATTAGCTAGCTCATGAAGTCGGTAAGTAGAAAAATGCCATGGCAAACCAAGCATCATTTTTAAAACTTTATTTTGGCATATTTGAAGCTTTTTTTTGTGCGTTTTTGCACAATCATACCAAACAGGAGCACCGTAAAGCAGAATGGTGTGAAAAATTGATTTGAACAACAATATCTTGTTAGCTTTGGACAGATCAGAGTTCCTATTTATAAGAGGATATAAAATTCTTATATATTTGTTAATTTCATCGATAGTAGTCGATATGTGTTTTTGAAAGCTAAATTTTGTATCTATCATAATGCCAAGATATCTGCAGTGTTCAGACCAATCGATACTAAAACCGCCCATTTGCAGTTGAACATTATTTGGCAAGAAACACTCTTTTCGTCGACGCGTAAACCAAATAGCTTGTATTTTGGCAGGGTTAACTTTGATTTTCCATTTAAAAAAGTATTTTTCTAACGCAGTTAGAGATACTTGTAATGTACGTTGTACATCCAAGTAATGTATTCCTGATGTGAATATGGCGGTGTCGTCAGCAAACATGGCAAGCTTCACGTCACTACCAAGATCAGGCAAATCAGAAACAAATTTGTTAAAAAGAATCGGACCAAGTACAGTTCCTTGGGGAATTCCATATTCAACGTTTTGCACAGAAGAATTTTCGTTTTGAACACTAACTATATACTTTCTCTCACTAAGAAAACTTTGAATCATTTTAATAATCTCAATTGGAAAATTGAACTTTAATAGCTTATGTAGCAGTGCGTCGTGCCATACCGTGTCAAATGCTTTTTCTATGTCAAGTAAGATTAATCCAGTTGATTCCTTAGTTTGAAATTTATCTTTGACATGTTTTTTAATTCTTGCTACTTAGTGATATGTATTATGAAAACGTCTGAAACCGAACTGATAGTCAGGTAATATACCGTTTTCATTTAAATGGTTTTCGAGCTTATCTTTAATAACTCTTTCGAGAAGTTTACCTACGCAACTTAGTAAACTAATTGGTCGGTAGCTATTTATTTCGTCCTTAGGCTTACCTGGTTTAGGGATTGGTATTACCTTTGCTATTTTCCAGCAGTCAGGGAATTATCTTAGTCTTAAGCAAGCGTTAAGAATTATATTTAAATAACGCAATCCTGTTGGAGGAAGAGCTTTTAAGAGCTTATTATGAATAGAATCTAATCCAGGACATTTTTTGCTTTTCAGGTTCTTAATTAAATCTTTCAATTTTTCAAGTGAAATACCCATTTCAGAGGGGTGAAAGTTTGATTCAATGATAGACATTGAATGATTGACATCCGCACAAGTTATGGGGTCACTATAATCGGAAGTGATTATATGATTTTTCGCAAAATTTGTAGCAAAAAGATTTGCTTTATCCTTAGCAGCCAAGAACAGCTCATTTTGTACTTTAAGAGGGGGTATAGTTACGCCTCTTTTCTTTATAATTTTGGAAACTTTCCAGAACGGTTTGCTTGCCTTATCGAGGGAATAGAGAAGGTTATTCCAACGATAGTTTTTGAAGTCGGAGATTTCTTTAGAAATTGCTTCATTCAGAAACTTCGTACTCTGTCGAAAACAGTCGTAACGATAGCGAAGCCATTTCCTTCTTTCAGCGTTTCTAAGTTTTATTAAAAGAATAATATTGTTGGGTAGGCGAGTTGAGTGTATAATCCTTGCATGATATTTAGGTATAGCAAAGTCAGCAGCGTTGTTCAGTAAGTGATTGAAACTATTACTATGGAAAAATATTATTCAATCTACAGTTTGTATTTATAAACGACGTAAACCTATTCCAATTTGCTGCAGAATACTTATAGTATAACCTGGGCTGCTGGGTTTTTAATGTAAGATTAACATTCATGTTAACTGGTAGATGATCTGATCCCAGTTGATTATAGGTGAATGGTCGATCACAATTGGAAAATGTATTGGTAATGTAAAAATCTAATGTCGAAGGATTTTTAGATTGAGATTTTGGAATATATGTGTAATTGGGAGGATAAAGTAATGTAAAGTTGGGGTGCCTATCTAAAATTCCATATAGTACATTGCCCCAACAATTTGCCCTGATACAATTCCATTGTTGATTGCGACAATTTAAATCACCACCAACAATTATTTTCTGTCGATAACGAAAAATTGACTTTAATTCATTTTTGAAAAGAGTAATTTTTTCAGTAGTTCTGTTACCGCCAGGGAAATAAACACAATAAATGCTAAGCTTAGAGTTATCATTAGTATAAACATCTATTCCTACCGATTCAACACAACGTAGTTTTAGATTAGTACATACTGAGTGCTTGATATCTTTTCTTATGACGATAGCTACGCCACCACCTCTTTCGTTTCTCCTGTCTAGACGATAACAATTAAAATTTAAATGTGAAAATGCTTTGTTAACTTTAAGCCAAGTTTCAGTTACTAGTGCTATATCAACTTTTTTGTCAATAAGGAAATTAAAGAATTCTATGCTTTTGTTATTGATGCTTTGAGCATTCCAAGTGACAATGTTTAAGTTATTGTTGTTATACATCATGATTATTTGTGTAAATATATTTAATGGCTAAAGAGGTTATTACATTGAATTGATCGCTTTTACTTTGATAAGCGCTTAATTTGGTTAGTACTTCATTTAAGAGAGAATTGATTTCATCAAAAGAGAATAAGCTATTTGGAGACATTTTGCTCTTACTAATATTATTTGGATTTGACTGTGGCTGTGGTTGCTGATGTTGATGCTGGGTTCTGTTGATCGGTGATGTGGATGGTAATGGATCAGCTGGTGGACGATTTGATTGATTGTGAGAATGGGAGTGGGAGTATGATGGTAATGAGGGGAATTGTGTGAGGGATTGTGGATCGAATTGTTTTTGTTGAATCGTTCTGGAAGATGTTGGCTTGTAGTGGTTTGGTTTACGTTGATAAGTTGAAAGTTTTTGGCGAATATCCATGTATTGAATGCGGCTAACGCATTTAAGGTCGGATGATTTGTGTGGTCCATTACAATTGGCACATCTGATCACGTCAGAAATAGTACATTCAGTTGTTTTATGACTGCCGGAGCAATTTGCACAAAAACTTTTCATGTTGCAATGCGATAGGATAGATTAGGTATACTTGTACTCGCTTTGACTGCTAGCACACGAATGATTAGCATTTTAATGAATGTTAGCTTTTTTCGCTCATTCGTTAGCATTTTAATGAACGAAAAAAGCTAACATAACGAAAAAATAATAATTTTATGTGAAAACCTTTCTTAGTTTTAGAGAACTTAAAAAAAACCAGAGGTATTTTGTACAGAAAATTCTTTTTCTTCACAATTTTCATTCACTGAAACAGCTTGAATTAAAAAATTGGCTGAAAAACTTATTATTATTATTAATTACTTAATGAATCATTTTTTAATTAACTAATTAATCAATTAAAAAATTAATTTCAATTTACTCTTTTAATTATATTATGAAGCGATTAAATCTAACAACTAACTCTTTGTATCGACGCGGAATCAATTAGAAGATAAATATGTATGTATCAGTGGCGAGGCGTGAATAACTCCAAATGGTAACTCAAAGAAAACATAGTCTCCAACTATTTGAGTTTCAACAGTTCACTTGATATTTTTTCGTGCAATGCATGTCTTCGCGTCAAGCCGAAAAATCAAGTATTTCAAACCAACTTTGCTATACCTTTTGCCATTTCATTAAATATGTAAAACAATGAGCTTAACGCATAAAAAAAGCCTTAATTTGTAATATTTGAAAAAATCACAAGCACTAAATCAATTTAATTAAGTATTGCACTATGCACTGCGTTCTGATGCTGATAAACTGAATTTTTCAAATAAGAAAACAGCTCATTGGGAACTTAGTTCATTTGGGCCAGTTGTTTTACTTCAGAAAAATTCCAATTACTTTTTGCCTTTTCTGTCAAAAATATGCATAAAGCTATGAGACCCAATATCCACGCATATTTGTTATCAAAGTGGCAACCTTTGACACATAAGTCCAGTCTCCAGCAGCGTGTTATTTTTTTGTTCTTTAAGAAGAGACCTACCTCAACCTGCAACCTGACATATACATTTTTGTTCATAAGCGCAGCGGTTGGGAAGAAATACGAAGGAAAGCGTTTTTTTCTTTTATAAAACCAACCTCAAGCAAACACCGAAGTGTGCAGAAGCAATGCTGCAAATGACCACTGAGCTACTGCGCCGGCGCGGCGCCCTGCACAATATTCACCTGCTCAGAGCGCAAAGAATAAAGGCCCCGACCCATAGAATCCGTTGCGTCCGTTCGCTGCCGGATTCAACTGACAGCTCGATTAAATACACACGATCTTATGAGAGGTGACCCATAAGCATCGGATGCAACGGACGCAACGGAAAAAGTAGCCCAACTTTTAACTTTTTGCGTCCGGCAGAAGAGAGACATGCGCAGTCAAAACCAATTTGAAATTTTCTCTTCACACCGCAACGGATTCTATGGGTCACCCCAATCCGTTGTGTCCGGTAAAACTCACTGCTGTCAGTTGAATCCAGCAGCGAACGGACGCAACGGATTCTATGGGTCGGGGCCTTAAGAGATAACAAACAGATTTAAAAAAAAATATGACGCTAGAACATCGGGTTATTTTCTTCCATAACAAAGCATGTATTGAACAGAGAAATTTCTAGCGCAGTGAATAGAACAAGAAAAAAGAGGAAAGAATATAAATTTGTTTTATCCAGCGACAAATTTTATAAGTAGTAATATTTTGGGTTACCTTGTTGTTGCTTAAGTTTTGTGTTTGTTTATGGAGTGAGTTGAAGAGCCAACATGTGTGTAGAATAGTTGCTAAAAAAATTTTGGCAGCAAGTTCATGTGTATGATTAGGTTTGATTCATGTTGCCAGAAGTCTTAGATGTTTCGAATGTGAATTTCAAAAGGATAGTCGGGAATAATCGACTTATATGGACGCTTCGCTACTGGTATGTATAAGTTAACGCCAAATACATTAACGCGCAACAAAGTCTTCCAATCCATCCCCATTCTGCAAACACAGCAAAAACTTCCCCAAAGGCAAAACACAAAGAGAAGACGACATAGGAATCCACACACAAGCTGCCAGCGAACGATCGCATGAAATAAACAAATCCACGCACTAGTTGTTTACGTGACCCTATCTGCAAGTCAGCAGAATATCCCCCATGAGATGATCACCGAAATACGAACCAAATCCGCACACAAGCTGCCTACGTGATCTAATGTGCAAGTCAGCAGAAATCCCCACGAGATGCCACACCAAACCATCCGTCGATATCGATTTATTGATTGGTCAGCAAAATGTAGGTATAAAAGATGTTAGAATTATTCTAAGTTTGTCATTCGTATTTGGGAAGGCAGAAACGCTGCCCGTTTATAAATAAAGTAATTAAATAAAGAAAAGAAGAAAAAAAACGTAAAGTTTTTTTTTAAAGAAAATTAATTAATAAAAATTTAACTGGCGCCCGAGCAGGGACCGGTATTGAGTGTGAGTTCTAAATAAAAGTAAAAGCGCCTTAAGTAGCCGCGTCCTTTCGAACATATCCTCGCTTACCGGTTTAAATAGAAAACGAATCGCCTCAAGTAGCCGTGGGTTTAAATAGAAAACGAATCGCCTCAAGTAGCCGTGGTTTTAAAAGAAAACGAATCGTCTCAAGTAGCCGTGGTTTAAAAGGAAAACAAATCGTCTCAAGTAGCCGTGTTTTTTAAAAAAGAAAAAAAAACAATAGTGCGTTAGTGTTCGTTGAAAAAAAAATAGAAAAAAAACATACCGTCAAGTTCTAATGAAAAACTAAAAAGCAAAGAAAAACAAGAAACCAAAATAGAAACACTAAGAAAGTAAAACGCGAATATTGAAAACACTCATCTATTAATAGAAAAAGAACAAAGGTGAACAGTGAACATTATTGGTGAAAGTGAACACAGAAGTCACAAAGGGCCCCGAAGTAGCCTTGCAGTAGAAACCAGCAGGACAAAACGGAAGCATCAGAGGAAGCTAGCCGCACCACAATGAAGTCACTAGTAATTTTCTTTTTGTAAGTCTAGATTAGATTAGATAAGTAAAATAAAAATTAAAAACAAATATTTGTTTATAATCAACGAACACGATAATTTTTAGTGCTTATGATAATCTATATTATAATTTTTTTATTATTACCATTACCCTTGTTTTGTTTCACAATAAGTACTACATTTATTTGAAAAATTATATTCTAAAAACAATTGATACAATTTTACTAAAACATAAGAAAATAATTGATAAGTGATTTTATATAAACAAAAAAAAAAAAAAAAAAAAATTTTTATACGTATAAGAAGAAAAATGGCTATCCCAAATAACCTAATTAGACCCGAAATGAACGGAAACATTCCGCCAACCGCTTCACCTAGCCAAAACAATGCTTCAATCACTCGTACCGATTTGCAAAATATGGTTGTGACCATAGTAAACCATGTCTTAAACACAGAGGGAAGAAATATCATTCAAAACATCATAAATCCCAACTCTGATCGATTTCAAGGAATCGATCAAGTAATCGATCCAACACAGAGATCCAATCTCGGAGACCTTGACAAGGTCCCAGATGTAGTTAGGTGCCTGAGAGAATTCTCTGGGCAACCAGGGGAATTCAGTTCTTGGAAGAAGAGCGTGGATCGAATTATTCACCTTTACGAACCCGTCAAAGGTTCACCAAAATATTTCGGCGTCTTAAACGTCATACGGAACAAAATTGTAGGAAACGCAGATATTGCGTTAGAATCCTATAATACCCCTCTCGATTGGGGATGCATTTCCCGATGCCTCACCCTTCACTACGCGGATAAACGCGACTTGGGTACACTTGAGTACCAAATGACTTCCCTCATACAAGGGAACGATACTGTGGAAGGCTTCTATCAAGCTGTTTACTCCCACCTATCCCTTATTTTAAATAAAATTAGTTGCATGGACGTCGGTCCAGAAGCACTATCCTTACTTACGAAAACTTATAGAGATAAAGCTCTTGACACCTTCGTAAGAGGTCTTAAAGGAGATCTACCTAGACTCCTCGGGATCCGTGAACCCGTTGACCTGCCACAGGCTCTCTACCTGTGCCTTAAATTAGAAAATCAGAACTACAGATCAAATTATGCTCATAATCACCAAGGAGCAATTAGGAAATTACATCAACCAATTCCGCCAATGCTTCCTCCAAGAAGACCAAATCCAAATATGCATAATAATCAAATACCATTTTATCCACAACTTACCCATTTTCCTCAACCTATGAACTTTAACCAACAATCATACCCATTTAATAATAACCACATCCCTAAACAACATCCTTTCAGTAACAACAATAATCGTTACCCAAATCAATTACCAAATCGAATCCAAGGAAATATTAACAGACCATTTCCAAGGCCGCAACCAAGGCCAGAACCGATGGAAACCTCCACAATGGGCACCGCTAGAGTAAATTATGTTAACAGGCCAACACAACAACAGAGAAATTGGCCGCCTGCACCGAAGAGACCTAATAATTTTCCACAACAACCTAGTTTTCCAAATAAAATACAAAGAAATTTTCACCTAGGAACTTCAGCCCAAGAGAACTCCGCAACCCAACAATCGGAACTAGATCAGTATTACGCTGAACTACACTTAGCTGATCAACAGCACGAACAAAGTTTTAGTAATTACATAGAACCGTTAACCCAAGAGGAAATAGAAGTAAACGATACTGAAGTAATATCTGAACTTAGCGATATTCATTTTTTAGGTTAACAAGCTCTTCGTTGCCCTATATAGAAGTTAAAACAAATGGTGGCGAAGTGCTAAAAATCTTAATAGATACAGGTTCAAACAAAAATTATATGCAATCCTCCCTCGTAAAAAACCCTATTCCTAATGAAAAAATATTCTATGCTAATTCTGTTGGAGGGAACATAGAAATAACCCATCATACCTTCGTTAACTTATTTGGCTTAAAAGATCTAAAAATTAAATTCTTCCTCATGCCGTCTTTAAAATCCTTTCAAGGCATTCTTGGAAATGATAGTTTGAAGGAACTATCTGCCGTAATTTACACAAAGCATTCTTACATGACTATTAAAGACAACATAAAGATACGAATCAAACAACTCACTGCAGAAGCAGTAAATACTTTATCTGTAAGAACAGAACCCTTAACAGCCCTTTTAAGAGGGGAAGATGGACGATTGTCCAAAAACATCTCCAGCAAAATATTAATTCAACTAAACGAAGAAGAATACAACTACGAGCTGAAATACAAGCCCGGTAGCACTAATGTGGTTGCTGATGCACTTTCTAGACCACCTACTACTCAACTTCAAATTAATTCTCTTACAGCATCCCAACATAGCGACGAAAGTTCATCTCACGAACTTATTCCAGCAGTAGAAGTGCCAATAAACGTTTTTAAAAATCAACTCATTCTGCTTATAGACGAAGAAGAAAACTTTAAACTCCAATATCCTTTCCCAAATTTTCGTAGGCTTATTTTTAGACAACCTCGATATAGTAAAGAAAATCTTATTTCAATATTTAAACGATATTTGATCCCTACCATAATAAATGGACTAATGACCAACGAAGAAACTATGGGAATTATCCAAAATATATATCCACTTCATTTCAAAAATTATAAGGTCCGCTACACACAAACAAAAGTGCTCGATGTAACTGATCAAACTGAACAAGAAGAACTTATCTTAAAAACTCATAACAGAGCGCATAGAAATGCGCGAGAAAATAAAGCCCAACTACTCCAAAGCTATTACTTCCCACAAATGAACTCAAAAATTAACAAAATAGTTAAACAATGCCATATATGTCGAGAACACAAGTATGATCGGCATCCCCAGAAACCCAAACTCAAACCCACACCTATTCCCCAGTATCCAGGTCATATTATACATTTAGATATCTATTCAACCGAAGGACATCTTGTTCTTACCGCATTAGATAAATTCTCCAAATATGCTCAAACTAAAATACTAAAGTCCAGAGCCGTGCAAGACATCGTAGAACCTTTAAGACAAATTCTATTTTCTTTCGGCATACCGAAACTAGTCGTCTTTGATAATGAAAAATCCTTCAACGCAGCCTCTATTCGTTTCCTACTGCATGATCAATTAGGAATAGAAATTTTCAAAACACCTCCCTATTCTAGCACAGTCAATGGACAAGTGGAGCGATTCCACTCCACACTCTCAGAAATCATGCGTTGCTTAAAAACAGAAAAGATTCATAGATCCTTCCTAGAATTACTAGACAGAGCAGTGTACGAGTACAACTGTTCAATTCACTCTACAATAGGAAAAAAACCGATAGAAATATTTTTTGGAAGAAACGTCAGTACCGATCCAAACCAGTTAGAAAAAGCAAGAGAAGAAAATATAATCAAGCTACAAAAGAAACAAAATATCGATTTGAAACATCATAATAAAAAAAAACACGAACCAAGGAACTATACACCTGGTGATATAATTTACGTTAAAGTAAACAAAAGACTAGGCTCAAAGTTATCACCCCGTTTTAAACGAGAAATAATAAAACAAAACAATACAACGACAGTAACAACACAATCAGGCAAAATTGTTCACAAAAATAATATTAAGAGTTAACTATTATCTTTTTAGATTTATCCTGGCACCATGCCTCGCAAGTGTTCAGATACTGGACTACACAAATTCACAGGCGGTAACATTTCATCTAGGAAATGCTAAACTCCAAACAGGCACTTTTAGATTGATTCATGTCATTGATCTTGAATCATATGAAAACGTAATAAAAAATATAGAGAATAAAATGCACACAAATATTAATAAAGATAATACCATTTACCCATTCCTAATCCATGAAATCTCCTTATTAAAAAGCCATATAGAAAGATTAAAACCTAAAATGAAAGTTAAAAGATCAATAGATCTTATTGGAAAAACATGGAAATGGATCGCAGGTAATCCAGACCATGATGATCTTATAATTCTTACACAGAAAATAAATAATATTTTGGAAAATAATAACCAACAAGTAATAATTAATAAATTAGCTTTAGAACGAATAAATAAAATTTCAAACATTACGAATCACGTAATCAAAATTGTAAAAGAAGGTGTAACTATCACCGATGAAATATCATTAAATTTAAAATTTCAATTAGAAGTAATAAGAGAAGAAATTGTAAACATAGAATATGCTATGAATTGGGCTAAAGCAGGACTAATTAATTCATTTTTATTTAGTGAACCAGAATTAAAAATTGTTAATGATATATTTGAAAAAAATAAAATTCAATACATAAATATTGACGAAGCAATAGAATTCTCAACAATAAAAATAGCTTTAAGTAATAAATCTATAATTTATATTATTGGTATTCCTATAACGGATGCAACAACTTGCGACATATTGTTAATAAAGCCCATAAAGACGAATAATATTATAAATAAAATAAATTTTGAAAACATTTTAAATTGCAACAAAAAATTGTATGGAATAAAAAGTAAATGTAATTCATATAATAACATAAATCTTTGTCAAAATAATGACGTAGTTGAGTTAAGTAATGAAGATTGTATAAGTAATCTTTTAAATAGTAAAGAATCGTTTTGCACAAAAATGACCAATCGATACTTCCCATCAGTAGAAGAAATAACACCTGGAATAATATTTTTAAACCAATATAATGGAACCATCAACATCGACAACGAAAAAAGAAATATAAATGGAACATTTGTAATCCAGTTTGCCAACACCTCTATACAAATCGGAAACAAGAAATACATCTCAGAAGAACTTTCAAGATTCAAACCACTGCCAGCTATTTTACAACCAAATAAAATTCAAAGCACATACGAAGAAGTACTGTCACTCGAGACGTTGAAAGAACTCCATATCAACAACACTAATCAAATACAACTTCTGAAAGAAGAAAACTTAGTTGGACATATTACCAGTTTTAGCATATCAACTTTAATAATTATTGCTATAATTATTGCAGCTATTATAAAATTTAGAAATAAATACTCAAGGAATGAAACTTCACGTTCTATTCCTGTTTCAATCGAATTACCTACAGTGCTAACAACAGAAACAATCCCTGATCCTACACAAATAGAAAGGGTCAGCAAGATTCCATTTTTTAATCTTTAACGAGGACGTTAAAAATTTAAAGCCGGAGGAGTTAACGCCAAATACATTAACGCGCAACAAAGTCTTCCAATCCATCCCCATTCTGCAAACACAGCAAAAACTTCCCCAAAGGCAAAACACAAAGAGAAGACGACATAGGAATCCACACACAAGCTGCCAGCGAACGATCGCATGAAATAAACAAATCCACGCACTAGTTGTTTACGTGACCCTATCTGCAAGTCAGCAGAATATCCCCCATGAGATGATCACCGAAATACGAACCAAATCCGCACACAAGCTGCCTACGTGATCTAATGTGCAAGTCAGCAGAAATCCCCACGAGATGCCACACCAAACCATCCGTCGATATCGATTTATTGATTGGTCAGCAAAATGTAGGTATAAAAGATGTTAGAATTATTCTAAGTTTGTCATTCGTATTTGGGAAGGCAGAAACGCTGCCCGTTTATAAATAAAGTAATTAAATAAAGAAAAGAAGAAAAAAAACGTAAAGTTTTTTTTTAAAGAAAATTAATTAATAAAAATTTAACTTATATGTTCCCATCCCTCTTTCTCTCGACAGGCAAAACGTGCAAATTATCGAAATTTGCCACACAACACAAATTGACCAGCAGTGGGAATGAAAAGAGAGTCGTCAAATACGATTTGAATTATCATAAGAAATTAAAATTTTACATTGTCTGTCTGCCTTATCAAGATAAACTAAAGTTCATGTCTTTTTGCTAACATTATAAACATTTAAACAGTTAAAAGTTCATGAAACCCTCCCACGCCTCAGGCCTTCAAACCAAATTTACAGTTTTTGTTAGTTTTTGCTTTATTTCATAAAACAATTTAAAATAAATCAATCGTTATTGCTAATTGTAACAAGCGACATTAGCAATGAATTCATTGCTAATTGCAACTACTTTAATTAACAATGAAGAATTGTTAATTGTAGTTTTTCACAGTTACATTTAATCATTTTTTAATTTCTGATTGTAAATAAAATAAAAAATAAATATAAAGAGGGTGCCGCCAGGCGCCCCGGGGCATAGCACATTTCTCACAACCACGTCTTGTGGGGGAATAGAGGAAACCTACAAACAAAGAAAGAGAAATCGCTTTCCATAAGGCAATGAATTTATTATGAGAGGACTTGCCAATGCCTCGCGAAAGGCGATACCCGTGGAAAAACAATTTTTGGTTTCTGTTAAGATTCGAACCACGGGCACAGACAGTTAAAATTTGCCCAACACTCACTATAACACATGGTAGTAGGTTACTTAGTAAGTAGCCTCCAAATATTTTCTATTCCATTTAAGTCAGATTTTTATAAATTATAAATTATAAATAAAAATTTCGCAGGGTTTAATTTGAACCGTCAACGACAAAAATTTTTCAAAACTGGAAAGCTTAACACATTAACCGCCGTGCTGTTCGTTTTTGTACGACACCCAAAAGTTAATTGGACACAGCGTCGCATGATCAATTTTATTCAACCATTTTATACTTTTCTTTTTCATTCTTGTCAACCGTACTATGCTTTTTTTTTTAAACTTACTGTAATGCACTTGCACCATCAGCATAATTTACTCATCCGTTAAAGCTAGTCCTAAACGACGAACATGCTCGCCGAGCATGCTCGTGCTCGCCGTATTTTCACCGTCTAGGGGTTGGTTGGCTAGCAGTTGGCGAGCCGCTCGCTGTTGGCGAAAATTTTCGATTTTGTCATGTTCGTTGGCTTCGTTGTTTGCCATGTAGGGCCATGCTCGCGAGCAAACCGGTTTTTTACTATGAAGCAAACCTCATTTCTGCTGTGGACGTCGTCGTGTGCATATCGCGGATAAAGTAAAAAGGCAACAGACAGCCACAATTTAATAGAAGAATACACACGTTTACGCTGTGGGGAATCAACATGAAAGGAATGCTCGGCAAATGCGTTCGTCGTCTATGGGATAATGCAAACGAGCATGCTCGGCGAGCATGTTCGTCGTTTAGGACTAGCTAAGCTAGTCCTAAACGACGAACATGCTCGCCAAGCATGCTCGTGCGCGCCGTATTTTCATCGTCTAGGGGTTGGTTGGCGAGCAGTTGGCGAGCCGCTCGCTGTTGGCGAAAATTTTCGATTTTGTCATGTTCGTTGGCTTCGTTGTTTGCCATGTAGGGCCATGCTCGCGAGCAAACCGGTTTTTTACTATGAAGCAAACCTCATTTCTGCTGTGGACGTCGTCGTGTGCATATCGCGGATAAAGTAAAAAGGCAACAGACAGCCACAATTTAATAGAAGAATACACACGTTTACGCTGTGGGTAATCAACACGAAATGAATGCTCGGCAAATGTGTTCGTCGTCTAGGGGATAATGCAAACGAGCATGCTCGGCGAGCATGTTCTTCGTTTAGGACTAGCTTTAAGTCAATGGTCCGCCATCTAACGTTTCTTTTTCAACTAGTGCTTATGTCGTGAATGAACACTTAGCTCATGTCTGATTTGACAGATAAATTAGTTTTATCCTTCCGCTGAACGAATATGGTTGTGTATACGCTTGAACAACGCTGGGAAATATTGCTACATTACTTTGAAAATCCGATGCCGATTTTGCAAAAAAATTATCTTTTCAGATGAAGCTCATTTTGATCTTGGCGGGTATGTAAACAAGCAAATTGCCGCATTTGGGGCACAAAAAACCCGCACGCATACATTGAAAAGCCGATACACCCAAAACGAGTCATTGTTTGGTGCGGATTTTGTCCTTCGAAAGTGAGGAAGGAGTGGCGGTTACAGTCAATGGCGCTCGTTATCGGGCAATGTTGAACGAATTTTTGTTCACAAAAATTTAAGAGGAGGATTTTGGCAACATTTGGTTTCAACAGGACGGCGCTACGTCCTACGTGCCACACAGCCTAAGCTACACTCGATGTTTTGCGCCCTGTTTTTGAAAAAAAAAAAGTTATTTGGCGGACCCTGTATTATACCCTATTCAATAATGTAAATTCTTCCATTATGTGTGTCAATCTTTAGTCAAATTATAAACAATATTTAACTAATATCTCAAAATGGTCAATATGTTGAATAGGAGTTATATTTGTCTTATGCTATACTTGAGTCTGTTAAATTTCCATTATTGTAATGTAGTTGTTAATAACGGACGATACCTACATAAAGCAGATCTGTCTTGCGTTTTGTTTTTGTTGCGAGGAATCGTACAGCCATGCTGACAGCATCTTGACAAATTACACTTAAGGCTTTCGCGTTTATTCCTCTCCTTTCATTAAATGAATATCTGAACTGATAATCAGGATCAGGCACGGTCAACATGAATGTGCTAGTGCTATTGCAAAGAAGAATAGAACTTTAATGCGATGCAGTTTCCTACAAGTAGGTAGGTACATACATAGAATGAGTTATGCACTTGGAAGATGATAAAATGTTAGTACAATTAATCTTTGCTGCATAAGACCAAGCATGTGTGTACAGAATTTATGAGACCTTATCTCTGGCTTCACAGCTACACCTAACCTACTACTGAGTAAGGTTCGGATGTGGTTATAGTTACACTGGTAGGTACAATAATAGGAATGCGGCATGTTGTAGAAAAAGTGGATTATTTTTACGGTCGTGAATGTCAGCAAAAAATCGTGTGTGCAAGGAAAGTAATTTTGCTCGTCTTTTGCCAACGATAGAGAAGAGATATCAACTTACTTTTGCGGAAGACAAGAGAACGCTGCTGGGATATTTATCATTTATTATAAATTGTATGCTGTCCCAGTATTTAGGTTATTTTGAAGTTTTTTTGTGCTGGATTAAACATTATAGAAATAACACCGCCACTTTCAGTTTTACTAGGGGAGGTCGGTTACGTGTTGGGAGAAGGCAAAATTTTAAGCGAATAAAAAATTCGTCAACCAGCTCCTCGAAAGATGCCGATAAGAAGTGTCAACTGTTTCTCAGCAATTGATCCAGTTTCCCCAATTTTTCATAAGTTCAGTACCTACATTTTAAAAGGACCTCGCTATATAAATGAATGTAATAGTGGTCGTATACATACTTATATAATAATTATTGGTCGACAAAATTAACGTTTTTCTAGTGCAGAGAGCAAACCATGTGTTTCTGAACGTTTTTGCCTTGCTGAATCAAAATCGCCTCAGCATTGCTCTATCACGTCCTGTTTTCGAAATATTAAGCTTTTAAATCGGGAAAATCGGGATTTTGATAGCAGGTCAAGAACACTTTTGACCCTTTTCATCAGGGCCCAATCATAAAATTTCTTTAAAAATATAATAAATTAATTAAATTGAACGCGTGAAAACCGTATAAATTAAACGAAAAATTAACGAGCACGAATACCTTATTGTTTTCACAATTAAAATTATTTTTGATTGTTACAATATTACATTAACTTTGACACACGACGATGACGACACATCTGTGGCAATAGCTCGTAACAGCATAAGTCAACTTTCGATACTTTCCAGGAAAAGCATTTGAAGTTTTTGTCATCAGTTGAAGCGCTTTTATAGACGAAAATATTAAAGTTGTTTAGTGATAGAAAAAAGAACTTTGCTTTTTTGAAGTTTAAACTTTCTTTAAAATTCTTTTATTATACTGTAATTTTGAGCAAAAACCGACTTGTGTTACTTAGCTGCAGATGTGTGATGATTTCTTAATATGGAAAAACAGCATTAGTATAGTTAGGTCTAGGATAGTCCGGTCAATTTAGACATAAAAATAGTGGTCAAATAAAGAAAATTCCGACAGAGCGAAATCTTCGTAGAGACCTTAAGTTTACCACAAAGAATAAAGTGTCAAAAGTCCCAATCAGTCCCATGTGTGCTAAGGGACTTAATCGGGGTCAAAGGTCAAAATTTTAGGTTTTTAAATTTTTCTCGAAAACGGTAAGTTTTACCGAAAAGTATTTTGAAGCAAAGTTGTAGATCTTTAAATTCTCTATAAAAATGGTCCTTTTAATTTTTATCTAAGACCCACTATTTCCCAGATATTGCGCTTGTAAGAATAACGTTCTACATAATATGCACACATATGCCACGTATATGCATATTTAGGTACTCAAGCAAGCAAAAATGCCTTCTCGTATCTGCTTTTGTGTATACATTATACTATTCTAAGAAAATATACTTTAAAAACGACCGCAGGTCCCTTACCGAATCCCCTCTACTTGAATAACATCTGCCTATTCTTTTGTCCGTGGGGTATTGTTCAAGTATACCTGCTTCTTTTAGCGTTGAACGAGCAGTTCGAGTGACTATTCGCGCTCTAGTATGAGGTGGACTTACTTTTGAAGTTCTGGCCTGTTCTTCCTCATGTTGTCTTTTTGATGCAGAGATTGAAGTTTTCCGGGTGTATGATTTTCTGCAATCCACGTGAATTGTAACAGCAGCAAACTCATCACTTCTCGCGACACTTGCATCGATTAAAGTTGGCACTCCACGACTGACCACAACAGTTTCATCTTCAGTCAAAAGTTTATTGCAAATAAAGCAAAATCAATTAATTAACTACAATAGTAGACGCTTGTAATAAATACGTATAGTCACTCGAAGGGATGTTGGAAATGGAAAAATATATCGATATATATCGTATCGATATATGTCAAAAAAAGTATCAAGTATCGATATATCGAATCAGAAAAATATCGATATATCGATATATTTTAAATAATGAAATGTGCGACCTTAAAAATGAAAAAAAATAATTAAAAAAAGTAGTAAGAAAAACAAACATAAAGAATTAATTTTTTTTCTGTATTTTTATTAATTAAACCAATATTTTTCGGATAATTAAAGCAGAAAAACTCTTTGATTTATGTGTTCAGCTGTGAGCCGACTTCTGTTGTTGGGCACTGTGAGATTTACATCAGAACTATGAGAAATGTATGCAAGGTATATTAGTTACATTATACAGGAAAAGGCCCATAAAATTCATGTACAGTGAAACCCGCAAGAGAAAAGGCGTATTGTCACAGTTTTTCTTTCACAGAAGCGGGTTTTTCGCTTAAGCGGAGTCCTGATAAGTGAAAAAAAACTGGACTTAAGCGGATTTAAAAGTTCCATTAAGCGGAGGTTTAATGCTTCATATACACAATAAACAACTTGATGTATTTATCTTTGGAGTTGACTGGAAAAAATTCAAATAAAAGTGTTTGAATAATGTTTAGTTAAAAAAATAGTTTATTGAATAATAAAAATAACATATGTATGTATGTACATTAAAATTCATAGGTATGTAGTAGTACATAAATATATTACATAAATCAAATTAAATCACATTTGAGTTTTTGTAGGTTAAATACGATACGATATATATCGATATATTTTTCCATTTCCAACATCCTTAGTAGAAAGGATTCGGTAAGAGACCAGTGTTCTTTTTAAAGTATATTTTCTTAGAATAGTATAATGTATACACAAAAGGAGAAACGAGAAAGTATTTTTGCTTGCTTGAGTACCTAAATTTGTATATACGTGGCATATGTGTGCATATTATGCAGAACGTGATTCTTACAAGCGCAATATCTGGGAAATAGTGGGTCTTAGATAAAAAATCATAAGTACTATTTTTATAGAGAATTTAAAGATCTACAACTTTGCTTCAAAATACTTTTCGGTAAAACTTACCGTTTTCGAGAAAAATTTAAAAACCTAAAATTTTGACTTTTGACCCCGAATAAGTCCCTTAGCACATATGGGACTGATTGGGACTTTTGACACTTTATTCTTTGTGGTAAACTTAAGGTCTCTACTAAGATTCGGCTCTGTCAGAATTTTCCTTATATCAATTGTCTAAATTGACCGGACTATATGTTCTTTACTCAAATAGAAAAAAAGCACAAGTAGACATGTGCTTACATGAATGAATTAACGAAATTTGGAAGAAAAGCATAAATATACATGTTCTTACAGGAATGAATGAAAAAATTTTGGTAAAAAGAGCATAAGTTTACTTATGCCTGTGAACTATCGAATTACGAAATGGCTTTAAAGGCATAAGTAGTTCGGTTTTTTGGATATTTATGACTTGTCTTGTTTTTCCTTTTGCTATAGTTTGGAATTTCCTAACTTAAGTTTTTTTTTCTTTGTAACGGACAAAGATATCAAAACGAAAAATTCACAGACTGAAGCACCAAGAAAATGGAAAAAAACTGCATCATTAGCCGCGTTTTATTATCACAATGATCCAATCCGGATCAGATCTTGATAATAAAACAGCTTTAGATCATCATATTTCCAGTTGGAAGCTGTGAGAGACTCGCTCTCTCAACTGACATTTCAAAAGAGTTGCAGAGTTGCCCTACGAACTTTTTTTTCAATGGTTAATTTTTTGTTCTTTTTTTTAAGGGAAAAATGATATTCATCCACTTTGTCAAATATATATTTTTTTGCACTAATTCTTACTAATTTCACGAATATATGTTTTGTTTTGTAAAACTTTTTCATTAAAAATAAAAAATAAATAGGGTGGCGCAACAGAGCGAGGAGCCCCTGGGCCTAGCGCATTTCTCACAACCATGCCTTGTGAGGGAATGGAGGGGACCTACAATTTTATGCCGGATCCGAACGGCTAATTGAGAAAGCGCTTTTCATGGCATGAATTTACTGACGGAGGACTTGCCAATTCCTCGCGAAAGGCGATACCCGGGAAAAAACATTTTTTTGCCTCTGCTGGGATTCGAACCTCGAACCTCTGGGTTAGCAGGTGGACATGCTAACCATTGCACCACGGGTACCACTTTTTCATTATGTCATGTATTATACAAAAATGAATAAATGTGAAGTTTCTCGGTATCTATCTAAAATATATTTCATTTCACACAGATAAAAATGTTCATGTGGCAATACTGTTGTTATTGGAAATATTGGAAATGATACCAACGTTTCAATGGAAAGTCTCCTCTTGGGTAAAATAGAAGAACTAATTTTTAGATCACAAAAATAGTAGTTGGATCTATTATTAGCCGCGTTTTATTATCACAATGATCCAATCCGGATCAGATCTTGATAATAAAACAGCTTTAGATCATCATATTTCCAGTTGGAAGCTGTGAGAGACTCGCTCTCTCAGCTGACATTTCAAAAGAGTTGCAGAGTTGCCCTACGAACTTTTTTTTCAATGGTTAATTTTTTGTTCTTTTTTTTAGGGAAAAATGATATTCGTCCACTTTGTCAAATATATATTTTTTTGCACTAATTCTTATTAATTTTACGAATATATGTTTTGTTTTGTAAAACTTTTTCATTATGTCATGTATTATACAAAAATGAATAAATGTGAAGTTTCTCGGTATCTTTCTAAAATATATTTCATATATTTCATTTTCATTCATACACAGATAAAAATGTTCATGTGGCAATACTGTTGTTATTGGAAATATTGGAAATGATACCAACGTTTCAATGGAAAGTCTCCTCTTGTGTGAAATAGAAGAACTAATTTTTAGATCACAAAAATAGATCCAACTAAAAAGCAGGATTTCGCTTTGTTGTTGTAACGCTAATAAACCCATGATCTGATCCGAATCAGATCAATAATAAAACGCAGCTATTAAAAGCAGGATTTCGCTTTGTTGTTGTAACGCTAATAAACCCATGATCTGATTCGGATCAAATCAATAATAAAACGCGGCTATTATCTCAATTTGAGCATAAGTCGACTTATGCTGTTATGGGTTATTGCCACTAACATATCAAAACGAAAATGAATAAGAACACAATTGAAAACGCGTAACTGTATGCACTTCGGGCTGTTTACAGTCTATCATCAGCATAACGACTAATCCGAGTAGTGTTATCTTTGTTGAAATTTGCATTCAGATGAGAGAAAAGAGACTTGATGTTATATTTCCGTTATCAGAATTAATTGAATTGCTATCCCTTTGTATGAAATAGCTTTCATATGCACCTAATTTTCTCTCATCTGATACATGCTTCTTGATCAAGTGATCATGTATAAGTGCGTGTTCTGCGTTAGAGATTCGTGGAAAACTACTAAAATTGCCAGGTGCAGCAATACAAGTAGGTAAGACACATAAAATTGGATTTTTTACTTGTTTTAGATTTTTCCAAATATCACAAAATGCGTAGATATGTAAGTATGTACAAATGAACTTGCTCTAAGTTCAGTGCCGCTTAAGTCTCTCAGATGCAAAAAAAGTGCACTTATTCAAGAGTTTTTTTTTCCAAAAGAAAAAAGAGAAACTTTATCATGCATTTTCTGAAAAAAAAAAATAAAAAAAATTACCTCAAAGTTAAAATTTTGCTCGGGGAAGAAAACACCTTTTAAAATTGAAATTCTGGCAACCCTAAAATTATATGAGCCCAATTTAATTACAGTTTTCAAGATAAGTATTTCTACTAAAATCAAAGTCTAAAATTAGGTTTCCATCATCAGTCTTTCAATACTAGAACTCGAATTTAATATATGTAGGCCTGGGACTTAGCGTACACCAAAGTTAGCCTTTTTTAAATCGTCAAAAGGTGATGTCAAAGTTGGGAAGCGGACCTTGCTGTAGAAAATTTTTTTTCTTAAAATATGACCAAGAACTACAAACATCATGTAACACGAATTAAGGGACATCCTTTCGTGTTATGCTTACTGTATTTTATGTATTCTGTATTTCGTGTACAAAACTAATCAACAGAATTAACTTCAACTATAAAGTTGATTAGCGTATAGAAAACTTACAAATTGGAAATTGAGAACTACAAAAATTCTAAACAATAAAAATCACATCGTTTTTCGTCACGGTAAAAAAAGATAAAGAGAAAGAGCTTTAAAGATCAGTGTGGCAGTACGAAAAAACCAATTGGGTCGAACTGAATAATTTCGGGTTTTTGTGCTTTCTCGAAGGAAACGTTGACGGATCAGCTCATATGATATCTAACGTAATTCTCAACGGCCGGCATGAGAAATTTTGTTCCTCACAGAACAAAAAGTATCATCCCCGAAGAGAATTCGTGGTTTGATTTACGCTGTTAAGAAATAGAGAAAGAAGTTTTCGAATATTTAAAGACTTCAATAGAAAACCGAAATTTGTTAAAACGGTCCAGAACCCAGAATTATCTGTAATACTTAAACACAAACGGCCAAGTTTTTGCATGACCATAAAGTAAGGTAAAAAATACTGTTGTGTCCAAGAGGAAGCAAAAACCTCTGGTCTTTTGTAAAGAACATTAGAACTCGGTCACTCATTGGTCCCAAACGTTCGTTTTCAATGACTCCCCGTATGTCAGTTCCTTCGACAAAGCCAATTTGTTACTAACTCGTCGCTTCCTGATAGCATATTGGCTCCACCTGAGCTTGAATCGGTAGATTCTGTGATTAAGCAGATGAGTCCTAAATGGGGAGCGGGTCAAAATTCTGACTTCAAAATATGTACTGCTTTACAAAATTCTGCTTTTCAAAATTCTGGCTATCGAAAAAGAAAAATTTCTGATGATTTTTTTTTTATTTGCAGAACAAAAACAAAATAAAAAAACAGTCCAAAAAAATTTAAGCATCAAATAATAAAAAAAAACAACATAGTATAAAGCTACACAAAAAGAACAATATTTTTTGCAATACGCCTGAGATATCCAGCCAAGCCTCTACTTTGTTTTGCGTTCTTGGGAATGCATCTCTAGTTTTATCATAAACAGTCCATCAGAAGGATATTTACAGTCTCTTACATAGTTGTTTTTAAACCAATCAACTACCCTTAACACGTCTGAATCATCTATAATACTACGTAAGCTTTCATAGTATTGTGAGACTTCAGAAGCACTTTCGAAGGGAAAACAAATGACACTAACTGAATTATGTAATTCTTTAAGTAGGAGTAGGAGAGCTACAATTTGGTAATCAAAAAACTAATTATCTTATGTAACCCACAAAATGGAAATAATTTTCTTAAAGGTTAGAATGAGACTACTTCTAAAGAACCATTATGCAGGGGTTTTGTGATGTTTTGAGAATGTTCTGTCGCAAGCGAACATTTTTAGTAATTACAATTTCTAAAAGAAAATTCTTTAAATAAGCCTTTTCTTTTGTCCAATTCTAAATGAATAACGTATCGATTTAAAGATAGAATCATTTTGATAGCCGATGATGATAAATGATAGACAATCGATTCGGTTTTCGAAAATGATCGATTTACCCAGGCCTAATAGTGAGTACTGATACGGCCCGAAAATATACGAAGGCTACCGAATGCGATCAGATAAACGACTACGGTTAGCGCGGCGGCCGACGGCGACCGACGCCGACGGGCGGTAGAGAGGGCTAATCGAAAATTCATTGTTATAGTGTAATAATACGTAATAAAATAAGTTGTGTCAAATAAGAAGAGGCGTTATTTTAATATCATTGATGTTGATATTCTTACTTTTTGGGGGAATGACCACATATTTGAAGTCGCCAAAAATACTTAAAACGATAGAGGACATTTTTCAACCCTTGTAAACTGGCTTCAATTTATAAACCCTACATCTAACCAAAACTAGAGTACCATTCTCATATCTGGTCAGGTGTTTCTCAAACACGATTGCACCTTTTAGATAGGGTACAATACAGAGCGTTGCGATTGATAGGTGATAGGTGACTCTTGAACATCGTCGAACATGTCTCAGTCTCTTGTATCGCTGTTTCTACAAACTGTGCTCCAGTGAAATAGCCAGTTGCATTCCTGCCCTAAAAAACAATTTAGCCGCAACATCCGCCTCGCTAGGATTGCTCATCAGTTATACCTCGAACCCAACTTCGAGCGTACAGTAAAGAATAGAGATTCATATTTTAGTTACACCACACGAATGTGGAATGCTATACCAAACTCTGTTTTTCCCTATGTTACGTCTCACAAAAACTCAAAAGCAATGTGCATCGGTGTCTCCTACTAAATCCTCCCCTATTTTCCAAAATGTTCGCACTGTGTTTTAACATTATTAGGGTATTCATAACCCGTTTATATTCGCGCTAATAAAAAAATTCTGTTCGGACTATACCGACACTTATAGAATGCACAGAACACAGCTTATAGTTATTCTTTTTATCCTGGAGTTGTTTTAAATGTTTAAAAAACCCAAAAAATAAAAAAATTCTGAAAAAATGCAGGTAGGTAAACGTAGCCAAATAAACACCACTGCAAATTTTGATGCTAAAAAGAACAAGGGCAGCTTTCTACCGTTATAACTTTATTTACAAGGAGAAAGAAGGGAAGAACATCGACTTCTCACAAAGAAAAAGAAGCAGCATGAGAAGCACTGGTCTGAGGAAATTGAGAGATGACATGGGAAACTGGTAGGTAAAAACATAAACAGAAAGGAGAAGGAAATAGAAAGATTAAGAAGTATAGAAGAAATGGAGAAGGGAACAAGAACCACACCGTTAGTAAACTGCTTCGGTTTTCAAATCGGGTTCTAAACTTGTTGATTTGACTTAGTGAGCATCTGCTTTTTGTGTATAGTAATGTCGGTGAGTTTCTAGTTGGATTGCGATTGAATTTCTTTGTTTTGGCATTAAGTGAAACACAGGTGAGTATAGATTCTGATTCATCAGAGTTCAACCTACCTGGGTATAGCTTAGTTCCTTTATTCTTTTCCTTCCATGGCCTCGCCGTATGTGTTCGAAATAATATTGATTATCACCTTCTACCACAATACGGTGTTAATCTAATACGAACTTGAATTTCTTAAAATTCACCGTTCATAAGCAAGTCATCCATTTTTCTTTCTTTTTCTTCTTTCCATTTCCGGCGTTACGAGTAGTGATCTTGAAGCGATCACAACTCTCCCACTTTTCTGCTTCACACTAGTGATCCGCCTGTGTGGTACGCCGCGTTGACCTCAGAAAGCGTCGGCAAGCTTCCCGGTTTTGGATTGTTCCATGTCTGAGGCCAACCAAATGCTGCTGTTTTTGCATTTGCTTGTACCAGGAGTGTTTTGGCCTGCCTTTTCTTTTTCGTCGCGAATTTGTTGAAACGTTGTACGATATTGCCTTTTGGACGGGGTTCTGCGGATCTCTACTTTGAACATGACAATACCAACTGAGCCGGTCGTGCTGAATTTTGTCCAAGATGGTACTTTTGACATGAAGGCTTCCACGGATCTTAGTACTTCTAATTCGATCAAGCTTTGTTACTCCTGCTGTCATCCGAAGCATCTTCATTTCGGCTGCCGTCAATTTGCTCTCATACTTTTTTGTACATTGTCCAACATTGTGAACCGTATGTCAGAGCTGGACGGACAACTGCTGTGTAGAGTCTTCCCTTCAGCTTAGGGGGCATTTTTCGATCACAGAAGATAGCGGAGTTTTCTCGCCACTTCATCCACCCTACGCTTACTCGATGATTGATGTCGTCATCACAAGTTGCTTCACTATTGATCATAGATCCCAGATATTTAAACTTTTCACACTTGGGAAGCACATTTCCATTCAAATAAATGTCTGGAATAGGCTTGTCTGGATCAGAAAAAGGGCAGCACAGGTATTCAGTCTTTTTAGGGCTAATACGGTACTCATTTCCTTCCAGAACATCAATCCAAACGTCAAAAAAAATTACGAAACGCCGTTGTCCGAAATGAAGGAACTGTCAAAATGTTCGAAGAGTTTCCTCGTAAGTTATAATTAGAAATAATTCGAAAATTACGATTACCAGATTTCATGAAAAAAGATTTTAGCACTTTAAAACAATACAAATGTCGCACGGGAAGAATTTTTAGCTCGCGAAACAAAGGTAAACTAGGATGTCTTCTAGGCTTACGACAAACTTTTCTTACAGCGTATTTGTAAGATCAATAAGGGTTGGATTTGGTTGAAGTATGTTCCGCCCCAACAAACAATGCCATATTGAAGCTTGGAATGAAAAATACCAAAGTAAATAGTTTTTAAAAGATCAGCTGAAACAATATTTTGTAAGTAATAAAAATGACGTAATGTACAACGAAAATATTTTCCCAGATTATCTGTATGATTTGAAAATTTCATATTGGAGTCTATAATAAGACCTAAGTATTTAAATTCGGTAACCTTTTCCACTAAAAAACAATTAGCGCTACAGTTTTGGTCACATGAATAAGTAATATCGGAAGAAGTCCCAGATGAAAAATTAAAGTCAGGTAACTTAAGGCTTTTGCATTCAGAGGCATGAAAGTAAAAATCAAAATCTATGTTAAGCACTGAAGAAAGACTGAAAAACATTATTTTAGTTTTTGGGCTAATAACCAAATTATGTTCAGCAAACCACACCCTCAATAACTCCAGATCCCAGTTTATATCAGACACCAAATTCAAACGACTATTTGTACCGTAAGAAAAAGCAACATCATCCGCGAAAGCAGTTGGTTTGCCTCTAAAATCAAGTGAAAAAAGTGAATTTATATATATTAGAAACAGAATTGGTCCTAAGACAGATCCTTGAGGTACACCCAGATTGAGGTAACCAATTTGGCTCCTTATATTTTGCAGTTTTACTCTTTGAGATCTGTTCTCAAGATATGACTTAAACCAATTAAGTACAAAACCACGAAAGCCAGCTTTTTCCAATTTTCTCAATAAAAAGTTGTGATTTACCATATCAAAAGCTTTGGTAATATCTATAAATAATCCAGCTGTAAACTTTTTCTTATCAAGGTTAGTCATTATTTGATCACAGAACTGTAATAAAGCGTCTTCAGTAGATTTTCCTTGCTGAAAACCGAATTGGGTAGGATTGAAGTATTTAGTTCTTTCCAAAAAACTTATCATCCTTGTTTTAATGACCTTTTCAAAAATTTTGCTGAAAACGGGAAGAAGGGAGATTGGCCTAAAGTTGCATAGTTCGGTTGTAGAACCTTTCTTAAACAAAGGTACTACATCAGCGCATTTAAGAGCTTCAGGGAAGATACCTGCAAAAACACAACGATTAAAAATGAAAGCCAAAACATCAATTATATAACATGCAATGTTTTTGACAGCCGTATTTGATATATTGTCAGCTCCAGACGAATTAGAATTTTTTAAACTGCCAATAGCTTTAAGAATCTCAAGAGGAGTTATGGAATCAAAGACAAAACTGTTATTTTGAACTGGTTCGGCAATCTCAAATACAGGTGGACAAGAAAAAGTTTGAAATTGACTTGGTACATTAATAAAAAATTCATTAAATGCATTAGCAATCATCAATTGATCAGAAACAGAGTGACCATTAATATCAATTGAGGTGGGAGTTTTGGACGAAGAAGCTTTGTTAATTATATCATTAACTACTTTCCACTCATTTTTTAAATTACCCCTAGCAGAATTGAACTGGTTCCGATAGAAGTTGTCACGGCAAATTGGAATTTCCCTTTTTAGCTCATCACAAAGTTTCTTAAACTTCCTTTTTAGGATAATATTGCCAGGGTTCTTGTAACACTTCAGTCTTAGTTTATTTTTGGCTTTCACTTTATTAACTAAATATCTGGAGATCCATGGCTTAAGTCTTGTTGGTTCCTTTTTTCGTTGAACGTTCAGTGAACAATTACAAATGTGCTGATTGAGACAATCAATAAAATACATATAGGAAGCTGAGGCATCTGAACATGAATACACATTTTCCCAAAATTCATAGAAAAGTGAATCCTTAAGCTTACTAAAATCAATTTTTACTATACTATGAGAGTTTTCCGAGATTCCACAACTTTTATTTTTTGAAGTATTTAAGAGAATTCCTGTCATAGAGTGGTCAGTAATCATCAAATCAAATACACCTGATTCACAATTCCCGACGGAAATATTACCAAATCGACCATAAATATGATCTAAGCAACTTTCTGATGCACTACGAGTAGGCTCGTTTATAAAAGAAAACAGACCATGAGAAGCGAGGAGTGCTAAATAACTTGAAATCATTTCATTACTTTCCAGAATATTCAGGTTGAAGTCACCCAGTATAATTAAATTTTTCGATATTTCCTTGTCGAGCAAAACGGAAAATTCTTCAATAAACATAGAAATGTTGAAAAAGTGAAATCTATACACACAAATTATGACGAAAATATCACGGTTAACTACAAAAGAAACCCTTAAAACATCAGCACATTTAAAGTTGACATGAGTGACATTAAGAATTTTGTAATCTACTTTAATAAAACAACCTACACCACCGGAAGCATAGTTATCATTAGTTTTAGCCACGAAATTAAACCCGGGCAAATTATAATCGTCTTTTTCAAAGCTATATATCCATATTTCAGAAACAAAGACAACATCTGGAATACAACAGAAAGAATCAAGATGAGTTACTAACTCAGGAAAATTAGCTCTTAGGCTTCTGACATTCTGGTGAACAATAAACAATTTACTATGGCAATAGGATTTATCTGTAAAAACCTTATTAATATTTAAATTATTACGTTGCAGGGATGTAGGATCCTCGCTTATGATGGCTCCATCGTCAGCAAAGAATAATTGTTTTACTTTATTGTCTGTTACTTTTCCTTCGAGCAAATAATCCAGAGCAGCAATAAAGAGCAGTGGACTCAAGACACTTCCCTGATGTACACCTACTGATATTTGGAATTCTTCGGTGACTCCAGCTGGGCATCTCACTTTTGTAACTGCTCCATCGTACATGTCCATAATTATTCGCACATAGGCTTCAGGAACTCCTCGGTGTCTGAGGGCCATCCATATCAGATCTCGTGGTTGTCGATCGAATGCTTTTTCGAAGTCAACCAACACAATATGCAAATCCTCTAAGGCATCTCGGTGTTTTTCCATAATGATCCTTATACTTTGGATTGCGTCTGTAGTTGACTTACCCGCTACAAACCCGCATTGGTCATCAGATAGCCTTATTATTTTCCGCAGTCGGCTATCCAAAACCCGCTCAACGATCTTCATAGTGTGGGACATCAACTCGATCGAACGATAGTTGTCACAGCTTCTGGTATCTCCCTTTCCCTTGTACATTGGAAGAAGAAAACTTTCCCTCCATTGATTAGGCAAACTGTCACCTCTTATAAGTTTGGAGATGAGAATCGTGAGCCATCTCAACCCGATGTCTCCCATATTTTTCCAAAACTCATATGGTACCTCGTCTGGCCCAATCGCTTTGCCTTTTTTGGAGTTCTTAACTGCCTCTCTAACTTCTTCGACTGTGACGTCGGATACTTCCGTAAAGTTAGGTGCAGCTGTTGGAAAGTGGCGCCGAGGAAACTGTTCATTGAAAAGATCATCACAATACTGTCGCCACCTGTGAAGAATTTTGTCGTCATCCACAAGTAGCAGTCCTTGAGCATCATTTATGAACTTCGGCGAACGAATCTCCTGCGCATTTCTCCTTCTCTGAGCGGCTATTTTGAAAATGGTTGCTCCCTTATTCAAGTTGCTTTGTCTTAGCTCTTGGATTGCCTGATTTGCTTCAGCAGCTGGAGCAGAAATCTCTTCCAGCTCTCGATACAGGCCCTCCGTGCTTTTTGCTTGAAGTTGGGCGCACTTTTTCTTCGCTTCTTTTCTGCAGCTCTTGTATTCCATTTTGAAACGCGCTTTTTCATTTGTATTTCTTGAGGGGCACTTCGACCAAGCTTGGAAAGCTGCTTTCTTCTTTCTAATCACTGCTTTAGCTTCATCATCCCACCACCAGGTTTCTTTAGCTTGTTGGTGGTGTCCTTTTGAGACTCCTAACAGTGATTTGGCTCTCAATGAGCAGGTTCGTTGTAGGCGATCCCACATATTTTGTGCCGTCATTGTATTTGAAACTGCATCGATGGTACTACACAGCTGACTTCGCATATACGAAATGAATTGCTGTCCTTTGGTTTTCTCCAGATTGTACCACTTGATTCTCCTAGGAGCCTTTGTTTGTTTGACTTCCTTCACCGCATCCGTAAAAAATTCTGTTAAAAGAAGACGGTGTTGTTGAGCGGCAGCTTCTCCTAGTATCACTTTGCAGTCTTTCACCCGAGATTTCATGTAATTGGTTACCAAATGGTAATCAATCTGGGTTTCATTTCCTCCACTGCTGTAAGTGATAAGGTGTCGGTCTTGTTTGATGAACATGGTATTTAGTAGGATTAGACCGTATGACTTGCACATATTTAGAATATCTTCACCAGGAGTGTTCCTGGTGCCGAATCCAAAACCTCCATGGCAGTCTTCATAATCCTCGTTTGTCTTCCCGACATGTCCATTCAAATCTCCTTCAACAAACAAATACTCTTCTCTTGGGATGTTCTTAAGTAGGTTATGAAAATCAAGCCAGAATGCATCTTTTTCCTCCTGCTCACACCCTATTTGGGGAGCATATGCACTGATGATATTCCAGACCTTTCCTTCCATCAC
The DNA here is from genome assembly GCA_949752695.1 of Melanostoma scalare. Lineage (NCBI taxonomy): Eukaryota > Metazoa > Arthropoda > Insecta > Diptera > Syrphidae > Melanostoma > Melanostoma scalare. Next base: position 125,568,980 of record OX456986.1, on the reverse strand, counting down.
CAATTTCAGAGACATCAAACGGTCACTGGACTTCAAAATGGTCAACACGCTGTTATATAAACTTTGTTCAAGGATGATACCGACTCCGTTCCTACCTTGTTCTGTTCCATAGTAGAACATCTTGTAAGCCTTGGTCTTTACATCTAAGAAACGGGCTTTGTTTGCTGTGTTTCGCCATTTCGTTTCCTGAACACACAAGATGTCCACTCGCCTCCTTCTCATCATCTCTTCGAGTTCAAGACTTCTTTCTACCAGTCATACTTCCAACGTTCCAACTCGCGACTCTAAATTTTCGTCCAACTCGTCGCATTACTTTGCTAGCCCCCGGAATCCGTATAGTTCTGACCCGAACATTGCTGCTCGGTCCAGGATCAGCTCCAATGAAACTGCCTGGCGGGGTAGTGCTTCTTATGTTTGCAAGTACTTCCATAATGCTCAAAATTTTTCAAAAATTTTCCTTTCATCCTTTTCGACACATGCATGCTCCATTTAATGAGTTTGATTTCCCTTTTACTACACCGGTAATCTCCAGTCGTGTAAACCCCGGGATCTGCATGCATACTTGGGGAGAGTTTTTAGGTGGTATGTGTGTCGCTAGACTCACTTTGATGTTAGATATGATTGCTCCTTTAGTCGCCTTTTACGACAAGCGGGGAGGCGCTGCAGTGCTATTCTAACCCGACACTGCACGGGTAAAGCAAGTCATCCATTATTGTTTTAATTATATTTAGAACCTACAATTTATATAGCAATTCAACTTCTAACGAGTTTGATGCGCTATCAGACTCCATATAAAAAATTGTCTCCCAACATCCTCACTCTAAAATCGCAATTGTTGTCTTTGACATTCTGGCCAGAAAACTTTCGAGGAAAGGTATGTTGAGATTTTTGCTGAGTTGAATTAGTTTCAGTATTCCTGCAAAAAGTCGTACGACTAGGCAGGATGACTTTGGAGAATTCACGCTGCTCCGTCAAGGTCGGTAAAGAACTCACCGAGACTTTTGATGTCGAAAAAGGCTTTCGATAAGGCAACAAACTGTCATGCGATTTCTTTAGCATCATACTTGAGAAGGTTGTATAAAACAACACCTAAGGAATAATCTTTCAAAAGTGTGATTTGTCTGATTGTCAAACTCTTTGTTCGGGCCTTCTGGTGAAAGTGAAAGACAACGAGCGCGCCAGCTCATCCTTCAGATGAAGACTCTCTCTAATATAATATAGCAGTCCCGAATTCCGATGCCACATCTTTAAATGACTCCAGGAGCGGATTTTGTTATTACTCTTACTAGTTTTTTCTATATTATTATTATTATTTTTTTAATTTCTCTCTTTATCTTTCTTGTATTTTAACTGATTTCTTATTGATTGTAAAACTTGTTTAATTGTTCTTATTGTTTTGCTTTTAATTCTTTTTTTCTATTTGATAGTTCTTGATTGTTGTACTGTTTGTTTTCTAATTATTGTTGGGTAGACGTTCATCATGAATTGTATGTCAGTAAAATCCACTGTAAAAATACTTTCAAGTGCCCGTGAGGGTTTCAAAGTATGTTGTATCAATGCTCGTAGTCTCAATATGAACAAATTAGATTTTTTAAAGTATGTGTTTGACTCATCTGGGGTAGATTTAATCTGCATTACAGAGACATGGTTTAGACCAGATACTCCAAGTAGTATGCATGAAATTCAAAACTACTTTTTACTTCGAAATGATAGAGTAACAGACACAGTAGGAGGTGGGGTTGCAATATACTGCAATTCATCCCTTAGTTGTAAAGTTCTGGCAAAATCAGCAAACAGTGGAGTAGAATTTTTGATATTGGAGGTTTCTGATGGTAATATAAAAAGTATTGTGTGTGTAGGGTATAATCCCAATCGAAGTATTTCTCCTGAACCCCTCTTTGCTGCCTTACAACCATACTCTGCATTATATGAACACATTATTGTCTGTGGGGACTTTAATGCAGATCTTTTACTGTCGGATACCCGAGCTAACCAGCTAAGAGACATAATCGCAACAAATGGACTGCATGTATCAAACTCTTATGCTACTCGTTTTGCACCTAACTCAACTCCTAGTCTTCTCGATCTTATGATTGTCTCTGATCTTTCAAATGTTTTTTTGCAAGATCAACTGTCCTTGGATGGTATATCTGACCACGATCTTCTTTTTTTCACATACAACATTGATTTTTCGCGTGTTCCGATTCCGACAACTTTTCAGTTCCGAGATTTTAAATCAGTTGACAATATTGCCCTACAGAATGATGCAATGGAGATTCCTTGGCATTTCTGTCTCAATTTGGCAAATGCTTCCGACAAGGTTGAGTGCTTCCAATCGTTAGTTCTTGAACTATTTGAGAAACATGTTCCTATAAAAACGGTTTCAGTGCGTAGCAAAAACTGCCCTTGGTTTACTTCTGATGTGGAAATGGCAATACGAAATCGAAGAAAATCTTATTCTAAATGGAAGCTCGATCCAACTAATGAAAATTGGGAAATTTTTTGCCAAATTAGAAATCACACCACGTATGTGATTCGGAGAGCAAAAAAAAGATATTTTATGTCAAAGCTGGATATAAACCAGTCTTCTCGCAAGCTCTGGAGTAATCTTCGAGCCATTGGAATCGGTAAAAAGGAGTCTACCCAAAAATTTCCTGATCCCAATGAATTGAATCATACGTTTGTCATGACGGACACCCAGTGTCTAGACTTTGAGCCTAATGATCAAGCTTTCTGCGATCCATCTATAATTTTTGAATTTGTTTCCGTTTCAGAATTTGAAGTTCTTGAAAGCATTAGGTCAATCAAGTCTGATGCTATTGGAGAGGACGGAGTCCCACTATGTTTCGTTAAAATGATCTTACTGCATGTTTTAAGTACCTTAACAGGATTGCTCAATTTCTGTATTGCTTCTTCATCGTTCCCGGATGGTTGGAAGGTAGCCAAGGTTATCCCCGTAGCCAAGAAAAATAATGCAAGTTCTTGTTCAGATTTTCGACCTATTAGCATTCTTCCGTGTCTGTCAAAAGTCTTTGAGAAAATACTAGCGTCGCAAATTTCATGTCATCTCAAAAGGTTTAAATTGCTATCACCATTTCAGTCGGGCTTTCGGCCAAATCATTCTTGCCAAACTGCAATGATCAAAGTAATTGATGATATAAGATGTGAATATGATAAAGACAATCTAACTCTGTTATGTCTGCTTGATTTCTCAAAGGCTTTTGACAGAGTTAACCATGATATACTCTGCAAGAAACTGAAGCATTATTTTGGGTTTAATGACAGAGCAGTACACTTAATTAAATGTTACCTGCACAATCGCCGCCAAAAAGTTTGTATTGCTCAAAATCAATCAGGATCTCTGAATCTGCGTATGGGTGTACCACAAGGCTCTATTTTGGGACCGTTGTTATTTTGCATATTTATAAATGACCTGCCAAACGTATGTTCAAATGCTTTGGTACATCTGTATGCAGATGATGTACAAATATATTTATCGCGTCCTCTTGGTTTACAAGAGGATTTAATATGCAGAATTAGTGAAGATCTAATGGCAATTTTTAAATGGTCAGTTAACAATGGTCTTTGTCTGAATCCAGAAAAGTCTCAGCTTATTGCAATTTCCAAAAAGCTTGTTGATACATCACTTTTACCTCCTGTTTTTCTGTCTTCATTCCAGCTGTCTTTTTCGGAAACTGTTACAAGTCTAGGTTTCAAAATTAACAGAAAACTTTCAGCTGAAAGTCATATTAATCATTCAGTTGCAAGAATATACTCTGGACTACGTAGACTTTGGCCATTCTCCTCCGCTACTCCTGTAAATACAAAGTTAAGGCTTATAAAAACGTTGCTCGTGCCATTGATCGACTACGCAAGTGTAGTCTATTGCAAACCCGATTCTCACTCTCAACATAAATTGCTTGTGGCGTTTAATGATATAATAAGATACGTATATGGTCTCCGGAGACACCAACACATTTCTCATTACCACCAACTTGCTCTTGGATGTTCGTTGCATCAATTTCTGGATGCCAGACGTTGTATATTTTTACACAAAATTATACATAATAAGGCACCTCTGTACATTTATAATAAACTTCAATTTGCACAATCTTTAAGAACTACGAATTTTTTAGTTCCAACTTACAACTACTTGAACTCTTCACGGCTTTTTATTGTGTATGTAATCAGGCTTTGGAACTCTCTACCGATTACCATTAAAAGAATAATTGGAATAACAAACTTTAAAAATGCAATCACTGCTCATTTTCGCTAAGGACTAATGTAAAACTAAAACTTAAATTTTAACAGATTAAAATGTACAATGAAAAAAAAAAAAAAAAAAAAAAATTATTTTTAAAACTTGTCGCTATTACTAAATTTATATACATTTATATTTATAATCAGTTAATCTACTATATTACATTTGTATTTTGTTTTAAGTTTATTTATCGATAATGTTTACTTATCATCATAGTCCGTATTTTTAAGTACTATAAAAGACTACGTCTTACTTGTACATTCTCAATAAAATTGAAAATTGAAATTGAAATTAAGACAGCTTTTATTGTACGTATAATCCATTAGAGTGAATGTCCAACATAATAGTCGTTGAATAGTCATAATAGCCACAAAGTAAACCAGAGAGTCTACAGAAGCAAGGTAGTGTTACTTTTTCCACAAGCTAAATTCGACCGGGAACCCTCGTCGCCATTTTTTTGTCAGTTGGTTTGAAATCAATTTCAAAAAGTGAACGTGTTTTAGTTTTTTTTTGGTCTAATACAGCTGAGAATGTTGAAAGCGTCATATAAAACTGTCTTAATAAACATTATTTGCCATCAAGGTGATGAAAACTACAATAAAAAAATAATAAAACTGAATTGTCGCTGGATAAGCCGTTAATTCAAATAAATGAGGTTATATCCAGCATTATTTCCAATTTTATTAATGCATTTTTTTTATGGGTTAGGGTCAAAATACTGTATGGGTCATAATACTGTATTTAAAATACTGTACCTCAAAATACTGTATTTCAAAATACTGTATGTTCAAAATACTGTATGGTCAAATTACTGTAAGTCAAATTACTGTATCTCAAAATACTGTATCTCAAAATACTATACATTCTCAAAACAATTTTTATTTTTCAGCCTAATTACAGCAATTTCAAATACAGAATTTTGAAAACAACAACAATTTTTCTTTACCATAATAATCTAATATACTTCCTTGAACAATTACATGTACCTATGATAATTCATTAGTCTTTGAATTAATTAAAACAAGAACTGATATCTTCGTCTTTTTTTCTCTATTTCACTTTCTCCTTCTTGATTATATGTATGTATCTCTCTCACATGTTAAAATGAATTGTTTTGATCACAATCAACAACTGCATGAGCAATTGCAACAGACAAATTATTCTGTCAAAACTAGCACGCGTTCATGCATTCAGTAGATGTTTAAAGGTTTGTGCAAATTTAAATGTTAAATGTTAAATGTTATTTTGCTTCAAAATTAATGTATCGATAGGGAAAACAAGTAAAGGAATGGAAGTTTAAGAATGGAATTATGCAAAAATACAGTATTTTTACAGACAGATTTTTGAGATACAGTGTTTTGCTCATATACAGCAATTTGGCATACAGAATTTTGAACTACAGTATTTTGATCATACAGTATTTTGAAATACAGTATTTTGAATTACAGTATATTAACCATACAGTATTATGAACATACAGTATCATACAGTATAATACAGTATTTTGACCATACAGCATTTTAAAATACAGCATTTCGACCCGCTCCCATTTTTTATTTTGATCGCAAATAATGTTTATAGCGTTAGTTTTGAAAAATGGCACTAACTTGCCGCCATTGGCTCTCCGGTTCTACTCTGTGATCCTGTGTTTCGTAGCTCAAACTGGTTGAGCTCCTCCTCTCTGTTTTATCACCACACGGTTAATTTATGAGACTAAGGACCAGTTTGTTCACAGTGGGTTAAATTAGCAATTTGGTTATAAAGGATACTTCTTAATTCATGGTTAAGAATCTGTGATAACCAAAGCCTCTCTGCTCACCTCTGGCTCAGTTAAGAATTCATGGATTATTAAAAACTCGTTCATTTTCCAGTCTATAAGTCAAAACTTAATCATGGAAATCTTACAGTTGTTTTTATGTATGTATACATGCATGTTTGTACATAATTTCATTGTTTGTGTGATTCACTTTTTAAAATAAATGCGAAGATCCTTCGATTTTTTAATAATTCAGTGCAGTTGATTTCTATTAACTGAACGAAGTGGCCCTAAACGTAGTGAATAACATCGCCCTTCAAACTTTAAGAAATGAAACAAGATGACCATAAATCATTACTTCTCAATTTAAAATCTCCTTTTACTGTTTTTTTTGAAAGAAGCTTCAATTTCTGTATTAAAGAGCAAAAAAAATATAAGTTTATTCTGTTTTATATTAAGGCTAAGACTTTTTAAACAACAGCTTAGATCTTTTGGGAATAAGCATGCTTGGTTCCATATTTAGTTACTCTTTAAAATAAACATTGAGAGCATAGGGTATTTCAACTGGCTTACAGGATTACAACTCTACCCCAGCGAAGAGATGAAAAGAAACTTAAAAGCAAGTCATGCCTACCAGTTTCTTTTCTGCTTATTGTAGCTGTGTACTTTGTGAAATGTTCATCCCAAACAATTATCAAGGCTTTGGTTTGTGTTGAAGTAAATAAGCAAATTTGCATATAATAATTTTTGTTCAGTGGAAAAAGCAGCAATGCTAATATTTTTGTCATTCTTTGTTGTGAAATTATCACAATGCTGTAATAATTCTGAACATATACTTTTAGTATAGGTATGTAATTACTTTGTTATAATCAACTATCAACTGGATTGTTTGGGTCGGAAAGCGAAAGGTAGTGGGTGGTGAATAAATGATATGGAAGCATTTGAAACAAAATCTAGTTATTGTAATAGCTAATAAACTGAATATGTTTATACATCACGTCCCCTACCCTAATAGTACAGTCATTTGGTAGGAAAAATAGCGGTTACCTGGAAATTTTTCCGGGAGTTTTGAAAATTGGCAATTTTATAGATTTTGATATGCTCTTTCCGAATCTCAACTTTGCCACCTCGTACTTTTGCCGCTCACGTCGCATTATTGGAAAAATGGTGCCCAAAATTGGATTTCAGGGAATATCTCACTCCCGACTTATTTTACGATAAAAACATTTACATACAAAATAAAATTACAGAAAATTTCCTACAGTTTTTGTGTTTATATTTTTTTTCATAAAGTCAATAGTTTTGGCGTACGAGCTCCACAAACTGTACTCCGACAATTTTCTGCCGATTCCGAACGGGTAATCGAGAAAGCGCTTTTCATGGCAATGAATACTAACGGAGGACTTGCCAATTCCTCGCGAAAGGAGATACCCGTGGAAAAAACATTTTTGCCTCTGTTGGGATTCGAACTCGAACCTCTGGATTGACAGGCGGACATGCTATCCATCACACCACGGATACCAAGAAAAGTTTCATAAAATGTTTTACTTACATAGTCTTATTCCACAATCCACATTATATTGCAATTATAAAGAAAAAACTATATATTCATATAAAAAAAGGACTGCTTCGTGTCGAGGTTGGCATCAGTGTTACCGCAGCCAAAATTATTTTAGAGTCCCCCAGAGCAGAAAAAATGGGTCCTTTTATAAATAAATATGCCCCTTTCAAAAAGTCTACTTGTTAGTGTTAGTAATTTTTTTTTCTGTAATGAATGCATTCAGCAATATAAATTACTTTGCCGTTCACACGATGTAATGTGCCGGCAAATACTTGTTTACACCCCGTATTTTTAACAGATTTAAACCAAATAATAACTCAAGACATTTCTTAAGTGAGTATCATAATCAAACGAAAACATTCTCAATTAGATATTTCATTTTCATTGATTGTTGTTTTAATAAACTCAACATTCTTTGAGTTCAAATAATTGTGGAAAAAAATGTATCCCTTTTAAAAAATACGAACCCCCGAATCCCATAGGGAAAAAAGAATGCCCCGAGATACTATTGTATCCTTGTGGTAACTCTGGTTGGCATAAACAAAGAAAGAAGCAAAAAAAAAAGAGTTTTTATGACGTTTAGTTGACTTTTAGATTGAGTGGAGCGGGACTATTTCTAATATTCTGAGTTCTCTGTCTTAACGATCTTTATATGGTGCATTGCAACAGACAATGTCGTACAATGTATTGAAAAATCCAGGTTAGAAGCGGCATTTGGTTAGTTTAAATTACTGTCCAGATCGATGTGAGGTTTGATTTTCAAAAGAAAAAATAGTTACCTGAGAAGCAGCGCAAATTGTCGAGTTAATTAGTTAGACTGTTGAATTTTAAATATTATTACTTGTTTTATTGAAAACTTGTTTATTTTATGTTTCATCAAAATAGTCTATTGTCATTGAATCATTTCATTTTCTAGATTCAAATATATATTCAATCTGTTTTTCACATTCATTGAATAAAGACTTGTTTTCTTTTCTTTAAAACTTTTGAATAACCATTTAATAACAATAGGTTATGGGCCCAGGCAAATATTAAAAGTTTTTAAGAATAATTGGCAATATTTTGTGTGTTTCAAATAATTGAACATATCAAGGAGCTTTTAATCACTACGTAATTTGTGTCTGTAATAGAAAATTACCGAAGACGCAGGGATCAATAAAGAGCAAAGCATATTATTGCAAAAGTCAAGATGGAAGGAAGTATTTCAACAATTGAAAAATTTACAAACCCTTCACAATGGATGATGTGGAAGTTCCAAGTTACAGTAAACCTGAAAGCGATGCAACTCTATGGATATGTAGACGGAACGCAGTCAATACCAAATGAAGAACCAGCTATGACAGAATGGTATAAAAAGGACGCTATGGCACAGAAACTAATTGTGAATTCGTGTGGGCAAAAAATTCTGATTCATTTATGTAACTATTCCACTTCAAAAGATATGTGGAATAAGTTACATTCGATTTATGAACAAAACAATGATTCAGCGAAACATCTTCTGGAAGAGCAATATTATCTGTATCAAAAAAATCCAGAGCACGATATTGCAACACATATATCAACTATAGAAAATATCGCTGAAAAATTGAAAATTGCGGGTGTCACTATAGACAACAGTATGTTGATCACAAAAATATTAATGACGCTGCCACCAGAATATAGACACTTTTATACAGCGTGGGACTCTACAGCTAAGGAAAAACAGACGATTATTAATTTGACGAACAGGCTTTTAGTTGAAGAAAGTCGACTTGGAGTTGACAATATATGTTTAAGCGAGGGTCGGGCAAATGAAGCTTTGTTGGCAAAGCGAAACACTGGAGCAATAAGAAAATCAAATTTTCCAAAGATGGACAGGACGAAGCGACCTGGTAAATGTTTCAAGTGTGGTTTATCTGGACACTGGAAACGAGATTGTAGGGTTAAGGAACCTAAAGATGGCGACAAAGTTTTCTTCAGCAATATAATTGAACACTTGGAATCCTGTGATGTTTGGTACTTAGATTCAGGTGCTACAAATCACATTTGTAGACGTCGTGATTGGTTCACAACATTTACCAAATTGGATAAACCGATCGAAATTATGCTTGGCGATGGAAAAGTAATGCATGCTATTGGACAAGGTGACTTAAAAATTCTATCTTTCAATGGGATCAATTGGAAAGAAAAAACGATTAAAGACGTTTTGTTTGCTCCAAATTTATTTGCAAATTTGTTTTCATCAACAAAAGCAATGGATCATGGCCATACAAGCTTTTCAGATAAGAATTGTTTCAAGCTATTGGATGGCGAAAATGTTGTTGCAGTGGGAGCACGAAAAGGAAGCATGTTTCAAATGTTTTTTAAAGTAATTGAACCAATTTTCGAAAATTCGATGTTAACTATGAAAAAAGACTCTATAAAAATCTGGCATGAACGTCTGGGTCATCAAAATTTAACACACGTAAGAAGTTTTTTAAAGAAACACAATATTTCTTTTGCTGATGAAGAATTCGATTGTGATGGATGTGCATATGGCAAGCAACATCGGTTGAGCTTCAAGTGTAGACAAGAAAAATCTTTGCATTGTGGTGAAATAATGCATGCAGACATATGTGGACCGATAGAAGAAGATTCATTTGGGGGATCCAGGTATTTTTTGCTTTTCAAAGATGATTTTTCAAAATTTCGTTTTGTGTATTTTTTGAAAAACAAATTCGAAGCGTTGGAAAAATTTAAAGTTGTTTTAAAAATTTCCGAAAAACAATGTGGACATCGTATAAAAATCTTTCAAACGGATAATGGTCTTGAATTTGTAAACCACAATTTTAAGAAATTTTTAGAAGAAAATGGTATTCGTCATTGTCGTTCAGTTGCTTACACCCCAGAACAAAATGGCTGTATTGAACGAGAGAATCGGACAATAATGGAATCAGCTCGGTCGATGATTTATACGAAGGATCTTACTCCTAAACTTTGGGCAGAAGCAGTTCAGACTGCTGTTTTTATCTTGAACAGAACGGGAACAAGCAATGTTAAAGACAAGACACCATTTGAACTTTGGTACGGGAAACCATGTCAATTCAAACATTTCCGGGTTTTTGGTTCAGAAGTTTATTGTCATATTCCGAAACAAAAAAGAAAAAAACTAGATCCAAAATCCAGAAAATGTTTATTTGTTGGGTACGATGAGTTTCAAAAAGGAATCCGTGTTATTGATGAAAATAACATTATTACAACTGTCCGTGATGTAAAGTTTTTGGCAGAAGACACATTTTCTATGAAAGTAATAAATGAAAAAGTTAAGGAATCTATTGTTCGTGAAGAATGTGTTGTTCAAGAAGAATATAATGATGTACAAGAAGAGAACCAATCAAGCGAAATTATTCAACCGGACTTAATAAATCTACCTGAAAGACAATCAACTGAAATTCGTCAAAATGAAAATCGAACACCTGAAATTAGTCAAAAATCTGAAAAGAATGTTCCAAGTAAACCAGTTTTATCATCAGACATAGAAGAAAGCAATATTTTAACTACACGTTTACGGAAGCGACAAGAACACACTTCGATGGCGAAGGCTTTACTGACGATAACTAATGAACCGAAGTCCTATGAAGAAGCTGTCAATTCAATAGAACGTAAACAATGGCTCAAAGCGATGGATGAAGAAATCAATTCACTTATGGAAAATCAGACCTGGAGTTTAGTTAAAAAACCATGTGGACAAAAGGTAATTGATAACAAATGGATTTTTAAGGTGAAAACTAATACCGACGGCTCGATTCAATGTTTCAAAGCAAGATTGGTTTGTCGTGGATTCCATCAAGAATACGGAATAGACTATCTAGAAACATTCAGTCCAGTGGTTCGTTTTACGTCATTGAGAGCGATTCTTGCTATTTCTGCGAAGAAGAAGATGCATATAAAGCAATTCGATGTGAAAACGGCTTTTCTACACGGCGATTTGGAAGAAGTTGTTTATATGCACCAACCAGTTGGTTTTGATGACAAGAGTGGACGAGTTTGTAGATTACAGAAGAGTTTGTATGGATTGAAACAAGCTTCTAGATGCTGGAATCGAAAATTTAAAACATTTGTTAATTTTTTTGGTTTCAAAACTAGTGAATCGGATCCTTGTGTGTTCTACAGTAATGAGAACGGAAAATTACTCATATTGGCTTTATATGTCGATGATGGAATCGTTTGTGGTGATGATGAGTCTACTGTATATTCAGTATTAGAACATTTACAAAAACATTTTGAAATTAAGCAAATGAAAATAGGTTGTTTTCTTGGTTTTGAGATTGATCATCTTCCTGATGGCTCCATATTCATGCACCAAACCGCCTATGTCAAGAAAATACTGCAAAAATTTGATTTTGAAAATTGTAATCCTGTGTCAATTCCAGCTGATCCAAATCAAGTACTTTCAAAATTTGAAGATTCGGATTCGAGTAAATTTCCATACCGAGAACTAATTGGAAGTTTGATGTATCTAGCAATTGCTACAAGACCAGACATTAGCTATGCAATTGGTTTAGTAAGTCGTTATATGGAAAAGCCAAAAATCATTCATGAAAACGCTTTAAAACGCATATTAAAATACATTAAAGGAACAATTGGTTATGGAATTCTATATCATGCAAAAGAAGATCAAAATTATTTATGTGGATATAGTGATGCTGACTATGCTGGAGATATTGATACGAGAAGATCAACATCTGGTTTTATTTTTAAATATAATGATGGAATAATAAGTTGGAGCAGTACGAGGCAAAAATGTGTATCATTGTCTACAACAGAATCAGAGTATATAGCGGCTTCAGAAGCGACAAAAGAATTAATTTGGCTTCAACGATTGTTTTCGGAACTTCTGGCAAATCATACAAAAGATTTTACAAAATTTCATATGGATAACCAAAGTGCAATTAAATTAATAAAAAATCCCGAGTTTCATAAAAGAAGTAAGCACATTGATGTAAGATACCATTTCATTCGAGAAAAATTTGAAGAAGGCTATTTTAGTTTAGAATATATATCAACAAAAGACAATATTGCGGACATTTTTACAAAGGCATTACCAAAAGAACGTTTTCTTTATATTCGAAAGATAATTGGAGTTTTCAATAGAAAGTGGGAGTGTTGAATTTTAAATATTATTACTTGTTTTATTGAAAACTTGTTTATTTTATGTTTCATCAAAATAGTCTATTGTCATTGAATCATTTCATTTTCTAGATTCAAATATATATTCAATCTGTTTTTCACATTCATTGAATAAAGACTTGTTTTCTTTTCTTTAAAACTTTTGAATAACCATTTAATAACAATATAGACAAACTTATTAAAGAAAGCAACAACGAAAATAGAAAAAAAAAAATAATTATAAGAAAGTAACTTTAATTTCAGCACAAAACTAGGTATTATTTTACAAATTTTTGTTTATTTTTTGAACTTCTTATAACAAATAATATTTACATTGGGTGAAAAAACTCATGCAAACAGTTTTCATCAATATTGATTTTGCACAAGCTGGAATGCAGGAAGTACTGTGCTAATCTGTTCTAAATCAGCTATTTGAACACAAAAAAGAATAGAAAAGATGAGAAAAAAGATAATTCGTTATTGAATACCAAAAAGCTGACATTTCAGCTTGGAATAGTTCAGAACTGCTTCAAACCTACAAAAACCCTGTCGTCTGTTTTAATCTTGATCTTTCGAAAAAGGGTAAAGTTTGAGGATCAGACAAAGGTATATTAAGCAGAGCGAATCCAAGAAACCTTCGCGGAACAGCTTCAATTCCGCTAGATTCAGTTATTTGGTAGGGAGACAAAACTTGACTAGCATATTCAAGAATAAGCCTCACAAATGTGGTGAATAAAGATATAGTAACGTATGGGTTTAAAAACTCTTTAAACCATCGTTTGATAAACCCCAGGAAATAATATGGTTAATATGTGAGTGTGGGAATTTTGTTCTTTGTCAGAATTTATTCGAAGATCACAGATAGACGTAAAACTAGAAAGACAGGCATGCTGCGGAAGTTATAATCTCGAAGACTAGAAGGTAAGCGCTTAGGTCATAGATTGGGATTTCTTAACATTTAACTCAAGAAAGTTTTTAGTACACCAAATTTAGGTCTTGTTTAAGGAGCGAAAAATCTTGAGCAGATGCGATAACTTTTACTATTGCAATGTCGTGTGCATAAATATATACATCCGAGAGCGAAATGATGCTGACAACTTCATTGATGACAAGCGCAAACAGGAGTGGACCGAGATGGCAACCCTGGGGAAATCCAAAAGTGACAATTGACAAATATTGGATCGGATATAGCTATCTAGATATGGCTTTCTATACTCGGCTCTCGAGATATGATTTGATCTATTCGATAACTAGTGGGAACCCAAGGGCTTTGAGTTTGACATAATGTAGATAATATGGTGACTAGTTTTTCGAATACCTTACTAAAATTAGAAGTAATAACATCAACCTCGTTACCATTTTCCAGAACCAACAGTCATTGATACGAATTGGGTAAGATTAGTTGTAGTAGGCTTTCTCCTTTAAGATACCATGTTTAAGTGGAGAAATATTTGGTATACAGAGAAAAGTGGTCATTTATGACAATTTTTTGAATATTTTCATAGTTCCAATCGCGACTACGATTTTTAATAGTTAAAAATTGTTACTCATGACTACTTTGATTGTCAGATTATTTGAATAACTATTGAAAAGTTATTTTCAACTACTAGGATAGTAGTTACATAACATTAAAAATAGTCGTTTTCAACTATTCCAAAATTAGTCTTAAACTATTCCAATAATAGCCAAATTACAATTAAAAGAGTTTGAACTATGCAGATAGTTATTTAATAACATTAACTCCTGTCATTTTTAAATGCGCAAGTAAAAGTTAAATAACTATTAAAAAAGTTATATTCAATTACGCAGTTAGTAGTTACATTACTTTAACAATTGTATTTTTTAACTATGTCAAAAATTGTTATGAAACTCAAGAATTAATTGGTTTTGACTGCACGCAGTATAAATAAAGATTACAATAACAAATGTCAATTTTATAATATTTTATTTCAATAAATTATTTTATAAACAGCTTTCTGTAACTAAACATTAAAACAGGTCCTGTTTTTTCTATTGCGTTTGTATATTTTCTGTAGTCATAGAATCTGAATAAAAAGAAAAGATATTTAAGTATTAATCAAAAGAAATAAAAATCGATTTACCTGATGGTGTGTTTTCACTTAAATCAGCATATAGCTATTTGTTGTCAGCGTCCTTAATTTGATCCAACAGGCGATTAAATTTCAGATCGAATTCGGGCCAATTTGTAAAAAGGCTGAAGAAACTTTCTAAAATCTTTATTTATCTGTAAAATATAACAAGGCAGTTCATTGAAAAAAAACTTTACTTCGAAAGATTTTAACCTGTAATTTAAAAAAAAACTTACCAAAGTGTATCCTAATGAGTGCCTTACTTTTGGCCAATCCTTTAAAATTGATTTCAAATCTGTATGAGTTGTTAATTATTATCATATTATCATGAATTTATTTGCACTTTTTCACACCGAGAAAACAATACTAATCGTTGTTAATAACCGAGACGCATCCATGTGACTTTCACGTAGTCTCAATAACAAGTTACAAGGTAATTAACAATGAGTAGAGACTTAATAACACTAACGCCGATAAGGGAAACTTAGAAAAAATAACTACGCAATAATCATATCTGATCATCGGTTTGATGATCTAGTCTCTAGTGGATTTCGAATACTGAAATAGTTAAAAGAGATCATTTGGCGCCGGTATTCTTTTGAAAATAACTACGCAATAGTCATTAGGCGTGTTTTTTTCACAAAGATGTTAAATACATAATATCAAAGCAAAAACAACATCTTCCGACTGAATCGATGTTATGGATAAAAGGATGGTTAGAATTCGGTAGGGGATAGATTTTTGATTTTTTGGAAAAGTTTTGGAAAAATTCTGCGACAAAATGTATTTGAATAAATGTTGAAAGCTTTCCGTATACATATTAGGTACATACTTAAAAATTTTCTAGAAATCTAATTTCAAAGTTCGCAATGATAATAACTTCATAACAAACCTAAATACAGTCAAACCTGGATAAGCGAGACAGCCCCGGATCTTCAATTTTTTAAAGGCGGGGCAAATACTGAAAAATCCCGCCCCACCAATTTATATTTGTTTTTACCTTTATAATCTTTATTATTTCAGCTTTCATATCTTCACTAATTGACTGACAACTGGACACAAGCCTTTCAGAAAAAATACTTAAACCGCTGTTTTTTCTGTTTTAATCCTATTTATTTA
The DNA here is from genome assembly GCA_949752695.1 of Melanostoma scalare. Classification (NCBI taxonomy): domain Eukaryota; kingdom Metazoa; phylum Arthropoda; class Insecta; order Diptera; family Syrphidae; genus Melanostoma; species Melanostoma scalare. The sequence goes on along the minus strand of OX456986.1, from coordinate 125,553,066 downwards.
CAGATATGATAGGACTTAAAATAAAAATGTTTATAATAAAAACAAAATCAAATTTACTATTGCATTTATCATTTGCAATTACAATTTTACTCTTCGAGCTTTTTGCTCAGCAAATAAATCTATGACCTTATCATAATTTAATTCGTGTGCGATTCGATTTTCTATCGCTAAGATTGCTAGACTGGATAAACGTTCCTGGCTCATAGATGATCATAAATAATTCTTAACCCTTTACCGCATACGAAGCCAAATATGGCTTTAGCTTTTTGTATCCTTTTTTCTGTTCTCTGTCACATGGAAAAGATCGAAATACAACACGATCCTCTTCTTTGTATTTCTATGAACACTTAACAGTAGTTTTTTTGTGTGTGCGACAGCAAAGAAGTATGCATTTCGTGATCAAAGGTCAGCCGGTCGGTCCGGTGTATTGAAAACGGAAGTGTAGAATATATTAATATTTTGAGTGTTAGTTATTGCTATTGCTTGGTAAGTAAAATGAAATCAAAAATATATTTTTGATTAAGTGTCAAATTGCGCATGCAATGAACCAATTTTTTATTGAAAAAAATGATTAGGCTGGTCTTGGGAGAGCAAAAGGTACGGAAGCCATATTTGGCTTCGTATGCAGTAAGGGGTTGCAAATTTACATATTTTGTTGATTTTTTACTTGCGATTATAGGTACTATAAGGCAAGTCTTGCAATCGTGCAGAAAAAAAATTTTGAGATAACAATCAAACATGACATTACGATGATAGAGAATACGAAAAAAGTGGGTCCTGCAATTCTGTCTGTCTGTCTGTCTGTCTGTCTGTCTGTCTGTCTGTATATGGATCTACAGCCTGAACCGCTTGACCGATTTTCTTCAAAATTTGCAGTTAGGGTCTGTGGAGCATCCTACAGAGGGGTTTTTGGAATTGGGTCTCTAGGTCTTGAAATAACGGTACCTGCCATACAACCGATATGATAATACTTATTTTTCTCGAAAACGGCTCCAACGATTTCGATTAAATTTTGTGTGAAGGATTACTTTAGGATTGTTTTTCTTATGATGTAAAAAAAATTTTTGGAAAAGGCCTAAAAACGGTACCTCCCATAGTACCGTTTTTTTTAAAACCGACTTTCTCGTTAATGGCTGACACGATCTTGACGAAATTTTGGATTTAAGAAGTCGTAAGCTGTTAAAGAAAGACTGCATATCAATATTTAAAAAAACTTAGTTTTGGAAATTTTTATAAATTTTTTTAAAAAATTTTGATTTTTGAAAGTAACTTCGAAACCATAACTTTTATTTTTTTTAAATTTTTTGTCAAAATAACTCCTTTTAAGATCTAGAACTTTGCATACTCGACTTTTAAAAAACAGTTTTAAAAAAAAAGTGAAAAATAAAAAACCGTTTTTTGGGAAAACTGCTCCAACGATTTTGATTAAATTTTCATCATTCATGTGTATTAGCGATTGCAAAAGAATGGCGTTTTTAGATTTTTGCTTGAAACCTTTGGAATATTTAATTTAATTTTTTCATTATTTTGCGTGATTTAATTCAATTTCCATAATTAATGTGTAGTTGGCAACCCTGTACCACAAAATATATTATGAAGAGCTAATACCAAAACCTTTAACTCAGCCTTTAGATTTTGATATCGTATTTAGAACACAATCGCAAGTTCGTGCGACCCAGTCGTGCCCATTTTTATTACTTGCGATTATAGGTACTATAAGGCAAGTCTTGCAATCGTGCAGAAAAAAAATTTTGAGATAACAACCAAACATGACATTACGATGATAGAGAATACGAAAAAAGTGGGTCCTGCAATTCTGTCTGTCTGTCTGTCTGTCTGTCTGTCTGTATGTCTGTCTGTCTGTCTGTCTGTGTGTCTGTCTGTCTGTATATGGATCTACAGCCTGAACCAATGAACCGATTTTCTTCAAAATTTGCAGTTAGGGTCTGTGGAGCATCCTACAGAGGGGTTTTTGGAATTGGGTCTCTAGGTCTTGAAATAACGGTACCTGCCATACAACCGATATGATAATACTTATTTTTCTCGAAAACGGCTCCAACGATTTCGATAAAATTTTGTGTGAAGGATTAATTTAGAATTGTTTTTCTTATGATGTAAAAAAAATTTTTGGAAAAGGCCTAAAAACGGTACCTCCCATAGTACCGTTTTTTTTAAAACCGACTTTCTCGTTAATGGCTGACACGATCTTGACGAAATTTTGGATTTAAAAAGTCGTAAGCTGTTAAAGAAAGACTGCATATCAATATTTAAAAAAACTTAGTTTTGGAAATTTTTATAAATTTTTTTAAAAAATTTTGATTTTTGAAAGTAACTTCGAAAACATAACTTTTATTTTTTTCAAATTTTTTGTCAAAATAACTCCTGTTAAGATCTAGAGCTTTGCAAACTCGACTTTTAAAAAACAGTTTTTAAAAAAAAGTGAAAAATAAAAAACCGTTTTTTGGGAAAACTGCTCCAACGATTTTGATTAAACTTTCATCATTCATGTGTATTAGCGATTGCAAAATAATGGCGTTTTTAGATTTTTGCTTGAAACCTTTGGAATATTTAATTTAATTTTTTCATTATTTTGCGTGATTTAATTCAATTTCCATAATTAATGTGTAGTTGGCAACCCTGTACCACAAAATATATTATGAAGAGCTAATACCAAAACCTTTAACTCAGCCTTTAGATTTTGATATCGTATTTAGAACACAATCGCAAGTTCGTGCGACACAGTCGTGCCCATTTTTTTTTTTTGGTTTGGAGATTTTTTGACATTTGCTACAATAGCCCGAATTTGCAGGTCCATTTATTCAAAAATGTACTCTTACCACTGGGTACCGTGAGGCTCAACAAAGTTCCAAATTCAAAAATGCCGATTGAAGAGCTGAAAAAAGGAGGATGTAGAAGCATGGTTGAAAAACCGGCCACAATTGATGGAGTCAAATTGAGCTTGGTTCCTTGGTTTGACAACAAAGTTGTAAGCATGATGTCACCGTATGTGGCAGCGAACTAATTGTAAAAAGACACCGTTATTTTAGAAAGGATAAGCAATACAGAAATATTTCCGCTCCTAAATATGTCGAGGTTTACAACAAGTAGGTACATGGGCGGTGTCGATTTGTTAGATTCGATGCTTGGACTACACCGTATTCCTTTGTGATCCAAGAAATGGTACAAAGAATATTTTTTCATGTGATAGACTTATGTATAGTGAGTGCATGGATCATCTGACGACGTTGGGAACGACTTCCACTTACCGCTTTTTGATTTCAAACTTGCTGTTGCGGAGAACTTATGCAAGGCTGATAAGATGGCTTTGAAAAGACGCGACCGACCATGCAGCTCAATTAGTCTTGCAAGTTGCTACTTCTGAGACTATTGGAACTCCATCATCAAGTCAAACCACTCCAACCATTACAACACCGACAACCACCCTGAAAAGACAGCATCTTGCAAGGCATCAAGACTATCCTCTTTCTTCGGTACGTTGTGATAACTATGGTCATTTGCCACAAATTAAAAAAAAATCGTCAAATTTGCCAAAATAATTGTAATGGACGTTCGTTTACATTTTGTCAAAAATGTGGAGTTGCTCTATGTTATAATGAAATAAGAAATTGCTTTTCTCAGTTCCACGGTTCATAATCTTTGAAATAATACTTAAGTTATTTTCAATACAATAAATTATTTTGTTTTGTTTTCAAATGAAAAGTTTTTATCTTTTGTTATTTTTTTCATAACCTTCTTGCAATGAATTGTTTTGCTATGTTTTTGAATTGAAAATATTTATTTCTTACTATTTTCTTGAATTCTTCTCGTAAAGTGAATAAATAAAATTTGTAAGATTTCTAACACCTTACTGCATACGAAGCCAAATTTGGCTTTTGTTCTTATTTTTTAAACAAATTAACTTTTTAGTGTTTTTTTAATGCAGAATGTTTTCAAACAGCACTAAGAACCCATAAAAAAAGATTTTGATTTTTTTTGACCGCTGAGATTAATTCATGCGGTAAAGGGTTAATTAGTTTTAGTTTGCTAAAACTTCGCTCTCAGCTTGCAGATGTAGTGGGAAGAGTAAATTCGAAAGGCAACACAAATATTTGGAAAAGTATCCTGCAAATCATGCGCATAGATCTGTTGCAAGAGATAGAAACCGTTAGCTTTTTCAATGGAGCTTGCTCTTTAAAAACTTAGAGTTCCTGACAGAATTCAACGGTGCTCACATCTCGCTAATTTTTTTTAGCCAGATCCGCTCCATACTTTTGCAGTTCTTCAATTGACATTTTCAAAATATTAGAGCCATTAAGAAAAGCGAAGTTCATATTCAGCATGGTTGCACAATCAAATCTCTTTTTAATTTCTGATATGATTCGATCAAATACCATCATTATTTCCTTAGAAAAGAGTTGAACAGGTTTGAGTGTTCTTCACATATCTCATCGAAATGTTTTTTATGTTTCGGAATTCCTTTGTTTTGCAAGATATGGTCAACACCACTTTTTTCAGCCACTTCTCTAGCCTCATTTATCCAATACTTCATTGGATTTTGTCTCATTTTTTGTAAAGTTTTGAGCAGACCATCCATTAGTGCGACGGAACGGGCAAGGATAACGGCGAGAAAACGTGAATTTTATGGAAAAATCCGGTTTAGTGGCCCGTACCACCTGGCCGGTATGAGTAACGACTTTTCCAAAAGAACTATTTTGTAGAGCGTTCAATTTTGAGAAAAACCCATCTTTGGTTGAAGCGATCCCATAAAATGTCGCTGAGCTATAGAAATTTAAAAATAAAAAATCAGAGTTTCCGTGTATTTTCAATGGGAAATCTTCATACCTTTTGATCGAGCACTTAAAATTAATATTAAGGGCTCAAAGTTTCAGGGCTTATTTTTTTTAGTATTTTCAACAAAATTTCAAATCAAAATTTGTAAATACATAATATGTGTAGGTACATCAAGACATCAAGTTGATAACTGTATAAAAATCTGACGCGCTCGTGTATTTCAAGGTCACGTGTTTTTTTACATTTTTAAAAATCAGCCACTCAAATTGTCAGATTATTGGAACATACACTTTTTTGAGTACACTTAACATTCACTTTAAAAATCTGAAAGAAAAGTTGTCCACTACTCGATCGCAGCAACCGATGCTGCTTTGAAACCGAAAGGTAGAAAAATTGTGTACTTCTCGATCGCAACTAGCGTTGCTGTTTTGGAACCGAAAAGTAGCAAATTTTTTTTTTGCGCTCGTTACCTGCACAAGATATGTTGGGTCTGGTAATGAATATGTAGTGTGAATGAAGTTTTAGGGAGCAATGATTTATTGTAGCAGACACAAGTGCTGCAGCGTTCTGTGATTCCTCTGGGCGAGCGGGAGCAAAAAATTTCGAACTTGTTTTTGCCGCCCCCTAAACTTGCCGCCCGGGGCATGTGCCCCGGTCTGCCCCCCCCCCCCCCCTAGATCCGGGGCTGAAGCGAGAGTTCAAGGGAGCACAATCTCATTCTCGCTTATTAACCCGAGTTTCTCGCTAATTAAGGTACATGGGTAGCGTTTCTCACTTATAGAGGTACGCAGCAATAACAAGTGACAGCAAGAACGAATGTAGTTAATATGTAATAATGATAAAATTATGTGCATTTTAGTTCCACGAAATAGAATGGGTACAATACATATTGACGAGAAAACAATACAAAAACAATGGTAGAAAGTTCCACGAAAGTTAAGAACGAGTCATAAAATAGCAGATGTTAAATTTGTAAATAAAGCTCGACTGTCGACAGAACGGTACACAGGGACACGTGTCCATTCGAAAAGAATGCGATAGAATAACAAAATTTTTTTGGTTCCACGAAATAGAATGGGTACAATATTGACGAGGAAACAATACAAAAACAATGGTAGAAAGTTCCACGAAAGTCGACTGTCGCTTAGAGAGGTATAGTTAAGTAGCAGTCTCACTTACGGAGGTCAATTAGGGAAAAACGACTCTCTCTTACACAGGTTTCTGTTTCTCGCTAATAGAGGTTTTGGGAGCTTAAAATGTCGGGTCCTTGCTATTACTCCCACTTATAGAGTTTTCTCACTTATCCAGTTCTCACTTATCCAGGTTTGTGTATATAGAGCGTAAAATTTATTCAATTGAAAAGAGAATGTGTCATACATAAATACAATATATTTATACAATACCTAATATGCATATATGTACATATACTGAGCGTATTTGAAAATCAATAATAAGAAAAAAAAATAGTTATATTTGCACTTAGTTTCCTAGTGAGAAACTTGATATTGACATATAGATACCAACTCATAAATTCTAGGGAGTGTTGTTGTCAGGGCCAGTCTCATATCGTGTTTTACATCCAATTTATTCTTTGGTTTGGTTTTAATATTTACAAACTGAGAAAATTCATCTTCGAAAAAATATAGAGAGTATACGGAATTTCAGAAACAATTTGATTTGTAGAGAAAGGATCTCGGATTGGTGTGAGTTGAACATTATTCAAATCGTGGAAATAAGTAGCAATCTCCTGTTTTAAATAAGTCAGGTGATTGATGATAAGGTTTCCTAACTCTTCCTTAGCATATTCATTTTTGGCTTTCTGGGTCTCGCTGAGTTTGTGAAACATTCCTACGTTCTGTGCTCACTTACCCTTCTACTCCAGTTTTCAAGTTTTTCAACAAAACACTGCAAATGATCTTTAAATTGAATTATAGTGTTATCATGTCCGATGTCCTTGTAATTTAAGGTTCAATTTGTTGAATTCTTCGAAAATTTATCTTCCAAATATGCAACCTTAATCAACCAGTCATAATTTTCCACTATATCTGAAAACTCGTTCTTTTTCGCATGTCTATTAAAACACTTGAATTTCTTTTCTTAGTTCGAAGAAACGATTCATCGCGTTTCCTCTAGACAACCACCGCACATGTGAATAAAACAAAAGATTTACTACAAAGAACACATTGAGACTTTTCGATGCAATTCGAGATCAACGAAGTGAAACCGAATTTTATATAATCTTCACAATATTTTCTTTTTGCCATTGTTCCTAATAAAGTAAATACCTAATTTTTTTTACAAAAACAGAAGAAAAGTTTCAGTGCCTTACCTTTTTTGAACAGTTTTTACAAATTTTTGCAAATAGAAACACAATATTTATTAAATAAAAGAACAAACAGCAACAGAACTGACTTTCGCAAATTATCTCTAGACTCTAGAGACTATCATGTATCTCGAACAAAAGCAAAATGGGTGTCGGAGGGTCGGTTCACACATGTGTAACTGAATAAAATCGTATGCCCACTCTTACACTCCGCAATTTTGTTGCTTAAAATTTTTGATTTTTAGAATTTCATTGGTTTCAAGGGTTAGATTTGTAGATATTGTAACGCACGCCCAACATTTGATACCAATTTCCTAACCGAAAACGTTCAACCGAAAACACAAGCGGCAACACTATAATGTGTAGAAATATACCAAGAGGGGAAATGCTTGACAGCTAAGTACTGGAATGGTCTAAAATGTAGAACAAACTGAAACGCTCTAGATGTAATGTTATTTTATATAAATAGGCCGCTGACGCAACCAAAAAGTCAATTTGTTTATCGAGTGATAATGTTAAGAGTGAGTTAATGTGATTAATGGTCGAGCTGAGATCGAATAAAGTAGATATCGTATAAAAGTGGTAGAATTAAATTGAAAGGAAAAGTTTTATTATTGCAAACTAAGCGCACGTTACATTGGTGTCAGAAGTGTAAATAAAACTTATTTGATAAAAATAACGAGTTTGACTAGTGAAGTGAAACAAAAAAAAAAAAAACAAACAAGAAAAAAATAATGTACAGTGAAAATGGGTAAGTTGTTAGGAGAGCTCAACTGCATTGAGCTTAAAAGTCAGCTAGGTAAGGTAAGAAAAGGGGTGAAAGTCTACAGCAGCTCCAAGCAGACGTCGAAAGACTGGTTCACCTGGCATACCCGGATGCTGGAGAAGAAATCATCAACGAGCTTGCTGTTGAGTCCTTCGTTCGTGCCATTTCCCATATACATCTTCAGAGGTCTGTTCAAATTGCTAGAACACATACTCTTTCTGAAACTTTCGCATTCGCATTGACAATTGAAGCAGCAGAACAGGCTTCTCATGGAGTACATCGACTTAGAGAAGCCATAGTCGAATAATGCTCGTGCCAAAGAGCTGAAATACAAAAGAACCAGAAAAAACCAGGCACTTACAGCGTCAATGCCGACTACCACCAAATAAAGCCGCTTGTCAACATTGTGGAAGCAGGAAATCCAACCCAGAGCAAGGTAACAACAACACCAGACCGTACGATGTAAGGTTGAAGAAAGGAGAAGTTGGACGTTGCGAATCGGTTGCAGCAATTACGAAGATCACTGATGAAGCCCCGAGAAAAACTATAACTATAACTATAACTAGAATATTGAATTCATCCAACCTTGATCACCAACAAACAAGGATGGCTGAAAATCTCCTACAAGAGTACACTGACATCTTCGCAACGTCAAAAGGGCAATATGGTAGGAAGCAGTTGGTGCAGCATCGCATCAACACAGGAGATGCAAGACCGATTCGTCAACCAGCAAGACGCCTTCCACTGGCCAACAAGGTGAGGTTGAAGAATGATAACAACAATGAAGAAGGACGGTCTTATCGAAAATTCCAAAAGTCCTTGGGCGTCACCAGTGGTGCTAGTGAAAAAGAAAGACGGAAGCACTCGTTTTTGTGTGGACTACCGAAGGCTGAATGATGTGACTAAAAAGGACAGCTATCCCCTGCCCAGAATCAGTGATACCCTGGATGCCATGGAGGGAGCCCAGTGGTTCTCGACGCTGGACTTGAAAAGTGGATACTGGCAAGTTGACATCCACCCAGATGATCGAGAAAAGACGGCGTTTTCTACAGGTTATGGGCTCTGGCAGTTCAAAGTTATGCCGTTTGGGCTATGCAACGCTCCGGCAACATTCGAGCGTTTGATGGAGTGCGTTCTTCAAGGACTGACGTGGAAAGCTTGCCTAGTCTACTTGGACGATGTCATTGTTTACGGGAAAACATTTGACCAACATTGCATGAACCTAAAAGCCGTGTTTCAGAGACTTCGAGAGGCTAACCTTAAACTATCACATCATCTCTTCCCAACGAGTGAAGACTGATCTTGAAAAAGTTTACTCCGTCAAAAATTGGCCAACACCACAAGACAAACATCAACTCCGAAGCTTTCTTGGTCTTGCCACATATTACCGACGATTTGTTAAGAACTTTGCTATAGTTGCAAAGAGTTTGCATCAGCTCACCGAAAAAGGGAAGCAATTTAAATGGTCAGGTGAGTGTGAGAAATCTTTTCAGGAACTCAAAGACCGCCTCTGTAATGCTCCAGTGCTGGCACATCCAACACCTGGCAAAACATTCATCATCGACGCAGATGCAAGCAACGTTCTACAACCAAGTGCATGATGGAGAACAGAAAGTGGTGGCATGCTACAGCAAAGTCCTCTTGAAACCCGAAAGAAACTACTGCGTGACCAGAAGAGAACTGTTTGCTCTTATCTTGGCAACAAAGCACTTCCATAAGTACATCTATGGACAGAAATCCCTTCTGTCTGTTGAACTTCAAAAATCCAGAAGGTCAAGTCGAAAGGTGGATAGAAAGACTGCAGACTTATGACTATCAGATTCAACACCGCAGAGGAAAGCTGCACTCAAACTCCGACGCATTATCCCGAAGACCTTGCAAAGTGGATTGCAAGCATTGTAGCCGGCAAGAAGACAAAGAAAATATTTCCGCTCAGCGACTAAGAGCTGACCCCATAAGCGGATGGAGCAATGAGGAAGTGAGGACTGCTCAACAGGAGGATCCAGATATCGAACCCATTCTCGCATGGAAAGAAAATCAAAAGAAACCTGAATTGGGAGGCATTTCTGACAGGAATTCAGTTCTCAAAGCCTATTGGGCAGAGTGGGACTCACTGTATGTGTAAGAAGGTGTCCTCAGGCGAAGATGGGAGTCCGCTGACTGTAAATCATATGTGATGCAGCTGATCGTACCGCAATCAAAAGTCAGTGAAGTTCTTCGAGAGATGCACGACGGACCTTCTGGAGACCACCTGGGAGTTAACAAAACACTGGAGAAGGTGCGACATCGGTCTGCCCAGCGAACCTAGATTTGGATGCCCGACAGAGGAGCCACAGGACACAAACGAGTATTCACATTCATAAAAGAACAAGGGCACGGACGAAAGCCTATAGCGACCGGATGAAGACACGGTACGACACAACACGAACTCCATTTGAAAATCTGGCAACCCTAAACCTATGGAAGCTCAACTTAAATACAGTCTTAAAGGTTGTTATTTCTACAAAAAATTAATTCTAAGATTAGGTTTCTATCATCAGTATTGACAGAGATATCGAATTTAACACAGGTCAGGGTACACCAAAGTTAGCTTTTTTTTAAATTGTCAAAAAGTGATGTCAAAGTTGAGAAGCGGACTTTACTGTATAAGATTTTTTTTCTAAGAATATGACCAAGAATCACATCCCAAAGTATGTAACACGAATCACCGGACACTGTATAATACTTTCGAAGATCTTGGGATAGCGGAAAGCTTAGCTAACGGTTGATAGGTTGATAGGTTGATAGGAGTAGAGAGGTTGATGAAAAGATTAAAGTCAACGTTGTTAAGCAGATTACTAAGCATGTTAAAGTCGGCTTTGCGAATGTTGAAGCTATGGGAGCTCTCGGACGAAATAGTTTGAATGACGGAAGATAAAATATAGAGGAAGGTGACAGGTTTTTGGAGTAGAAAGAAGGTGGGTGCTCTTGAATAGCAGCAAGCAATTCTTTCGACTAATTTATTGAAAGTATTTGAGGGGAAAACGTTTCTGATCTTTTTTTTTCAAATTTCAAACTTATTTATCTCGACAACAACTTAACGTATTAATACACAATATCTTATTAAAACAATGCAAAGATCAAAGTACCATTTGATTACATGCTTTTAAATGAAATGAGATTAAATTAACATGATAACAAAAGTGAAAAGCAAATTAGATTACAAAAAGAAAAACCAAAAGCGAAGAACATAATAAAGAATAGAGAACATAAAAGAAAGACGAAATAAAGAAAATAGAAGAACAGTCAAAACAGCAAAAATGAAAAAAAGTTTTAAAAAAACTATCAAATACTTTCCAGTATATTGTCTTAATACAGTCCTAAACAACTCAGTGCAACCTATTGTACGTAGTGATAATAGAATTATGTTGGAAGTGTCGTGCACGATCTCTGAATCTGACGAAACCAGCACAAAGGAACTAGGCTTACTCCCTAGAATGATATGGAATGATAGTTTTCGTTCAAGCTTCCAGATCAGCTTAAATTATGAACTTGCTAAGCGAAGGTCACCTAATATAAAGGATCTTACTGAGATACTGACAGAGGTTACGCCAGAAAACGCGAAAAAGATGCTGAAGAACAATAATTTTAAGCAACAATGGTTTGATGGAGACTGTCAAAAGGCTAGAAAAAAGTCCTTCGCGTTCTTAAAATTATTTAGAAAATATAACTCTCCTGCTTTCAAAAGTATGTATGCAAGACCAAATAAGGACTTCAAACAGCTCTGTTTGGAGAAAAAGAAAAAAACTAGATGAACTAAATATTAGCAAATTAAATTCCTCTAGATCTTCGGCAGAGTTCTGGAAAGCCGCCAAGTCAATCAACGGAAGAAGAAATTTTATTGCAGCATCGCTCAGAGCAACAGATCTGTGTGACTATTTTAAGAATTTGCTCAATGCACCACAATTTTCACCACTACCACATTACGCTGCTCCTTATTTCGAGGACGAGAAACTTGATGCGCCTTTCACGATTTACGAGGTAGAAAATGTAATTACAAAAGCAAAAGCAGGAAAAGCCCCTGGTGATGACCGAGTCCCTGTGGAGTTTTATAAAAATTGTACACCAGAATTCCTTAGCGCACTGACAGTGGAGTATAACAGAATTTTTGAATACGCTGATGTTCCGAAAAATTTTCAAAAAGCAATAATATTCCCTTTACATAAAAAAGGAGCCTATGACGCACCGGAAAACTATAGAGGCATTTCATTTCTGAACACTTCCGTCAAACTCTTCAGTACACTTATTTTCAATAGGCTTAGCCAGTGGGTTGAAGATAAGAAAATTCTAAATGAATTTCAAGCTGGATTCAGAAGAAACTATTCTACGGTGGATCAAGTGTTCTGCTTGCGGAACATCGCGGAGAGATTCAAAAGAAAAAAGCAGAAACTTTACGCCTTTTTTGTCGAAAGTTCTTAGATTGCTAAGAGCGATGTACGAAAATAACGTTGCATACGTATGGGATGGCGAGTTTATTTCCGGAGAGTTTTCAACAGAAATGGGAGTAAAGCAGGGTTGTATCTTGAGTACGCTACTCTTCATTCTATTCATCAACGACATATTGGAACAGATTGGAGGAGGAATCTTGATCAGAAATATGCGAATCCCAGGGCTTATTTTTGCGGATGACATCGTTTTTTTCTCGGATTCGGTTGAAGGATTGCAGCGTATGATTAATCGGTTGGAAGAATATTGCGGAAACTGGAACCTGTCTGTTAATTTGCAAAAATCCAAAATAATGATATTCAGAGATGGAGGCGGTCGATATGCTAATAACGAAAAGTGGACTTACAAACGAGAAAATATCGAAATAGTTCGTGAATATAAATATTTAGGTGTACTAGTCACTTTAAATCTAAATATGAAAAAACATTTAGAGATAAAACTAGCGGAAGCTAAAAGAGCAATCTCTTCAGTGTGGGTTCGCTGTATAGGAAATAAGCACATCGAACATAGTACAAAGCTAAAAAAATTTCATTCGACCTCAGCTTCTATTCTTCTTTATGGTGCTCAAGTCTGGGGTTACACCCAGTTTGAGGAAGTAGAAAAGTTCCTCAGGTACTTTTTAAAACGAATTTTTCGGTTACCAACTGGTACCCCAAACTATACGCTTCACTTGGAAACAACAGAACCACCATTGTTCCTTAGGACTTTAAAACTGCACTTCAAGTACATGTTAAAAGTGATGGAGATGGATGAGCAAAGGCTACCTAAAAAAGTTCTTCAGGAGGTGATCTTATCCAGGGGAGATCTCGTCAAAAAGTGGGAGGAGCTAGCTTCGCGAGTAGGAGAAAATTTTAAATTTTCCCTCGATATGAACCCAGTTGACATAAGTCAAAAATTCAGCACCATATTAGAAAAATTGAGTCACACCATGCATGAAAATTTTAAACAAGAAGCACATTCCTCACAATGTCACAATATAGGCAGATTTACAGCAAACTAAATACAAATTTAAGAGAGAGCACATATTTAATGAACCACCATCACATTAATATGATAAACGTTATATTCAAACTCCGATGTGAACTTATAAAACTAAATTACATTCCACACCGACCCGATCTGCCGATTCTATGTGATCTATGCAACCTCAAGGAGAGAGAAGATGTGCACCATTTCATCGCCAGATGTCCCATTTTGAAGGAGTTTCGGATAAGGTACTTTGGAGTAGCTGTTATGGAATTTAGCAATACGTTAGACGTCCTAAATGGAAAACTAGGCTGGGAAATTTTGTATAATTATACTACCACCGCACTCAAATACAGGCAACGCATCTTCGAAGGAAACTTTTGAAATAAACAAATAATTATTATGTACACATAAAAGTTCAATCATAATGTCAATCTAGTAGACGGCTATTTTGGCCAAACCATATTAAACTTAAGTTAATCAAAATTGTAAAAATTTTAAAATCTAGTTTCTTAAATAAAGTTTTCAACTAACTAACTAACTAACTATAATAGAATTACACACTCGAACCGAATAAATAAAAAATTGCCGGTCTTTCACCGAAAGACAAGCTCTCGCGTAAACACGTTATTGCGTCGTTCCTCCCAAGACTCAAACTGCGTCAGAAATACACAATCAACTTTCCTTGAGTTCAGGACTTGTTCAGTTTAGAATCTGAGCCTGGAAGGAAATGTTATCGAATCTTCACAGATGGTTCCAAAACCGATGAGGGATCTGGAGCTGGTGCCTTTGAGGAAAGTGATGACATACGACTGCACATCTCTTTAGTCACATACGCATCGGACTCCCAAGCGAAGGCGGAGGCATACGCTTTCCGAATGGCTATAATCTACTTTACGAACAATGGTTGAATGGTATATGTATTTCCAGCCAAGCTGTGCTTCAGGCCCTTCTCAACCCTAACTATAGGTATCGAAAGTGATTCAGGCATGCAAGAGCTCTCTTAATGCGGTCGAAGACTACATTCTCTGAGTCTCGTTTCACGGCATAACTGGAAACAATATCGCCGATTAGCTTGCGAGGCAAGGCTCTCAGACAGCTTTTTCAGGATCTGAACCGGCGCTTGGTCTGCCTGGGTCCTCAGTGAGGGCTTCAATCAAGGAAAGAAGCTGTCAAGACAAAACTTATGGCAGCTTTTTTGCCTTTTTACGAACATCTGGAAAGCTCTAACAAAAAAGGTCGCTATCTATCTAGTAGCATAATGGATCGGTATTTAGGTCTGAGTACTCCAGCCAGTATTTTAAAAACTTTCATTAGAAAAATAGACAAAATATTGAAAGCTTTTGAAAGTTTCAGTTTAACTATTAAGCTATCCAGAGCTGTTTTAAATTTGTTCACAGCTTTTGTTTAGCTTGAAAAGGATCCAACGTGTGGCATAAAAGCATCAATTTACTTCGCAAATTTCAAGAGTCACTTTGTTTCTCAACGTTCTAAAAATATAGTGAAAAACATCAAGACGGAATCTTTTCAACACTTAAAAGTTTGATCACTTTCTCTTATCAAAAAATTTGTTGTTAGCCATGAAGGTTGATTTTTTTAATGTATATTTGGTTTCAATGGTAACTAATAATATGAAAATACTCGAAACTATTCGACTTAACTAACATCCATCGCTTAAAGTCTTTGATTAACATTCTTAAATCACGATAACTAAAAGGCTCTAGATATTGCAGGGATCACTTTCATACATTATAAATATGTAAGACTATAAGGTCATAGTGATAGAAACTGGGAGCTGCAAGTTGGTTGAAAAATAGTGCTCTATAAAGTTGGGAAACAAAGAAAACAGCTAGAATGTTGCTGCTGGATCGTGTGAAGTGCGTGGACAATGATGTGTTGACAGAATGCAAGGCAGTGGAACACAACCATCTACCAAACGAGACTAACAGCCTTATTATGGTTGTCACATATCAATACGATACTTGATAAATTTGCTCGTCTATCGATGAAATGCTTAAGTGGTATTACGGATAACAACCGCTGGAACTTTTGATCAGTTGTGAATGAAATGCTTTTTTGCGATCTATTGTGAACGTCTCTGGTTGCTTGTTCGGTATTATGGTTATCAACATTTTTCATATCTATCAATTTTTCAGTTAATCGCAAATTCGTCGTTGATGCAATTTTTTTTTGGAATATTTTACTGGAATTGTGCAACCAATACCCAGGTACGTGGTTGACTAGCTTAAGGGCTAAATTGTGAAGTGTTTTTTCCTTATAGCAAAAATTTATTTTAAATTTAATTTTGAAGTTAAATGTGCTTAGGGTTCATTGAATATGGGAAATTTAAAATGGTCGCTTTGTACCTAAATGTGGGGTGTGTCAATAACGCTTAGTACGAGCACACTGTTCACAATGAAAGAAATTTTTTTCATTTGACATGCATAATACCGATTTATCAATTTATTGATAGCACTTATCGTGTATCAATTGGTTGATAGTTGACAACCATAATAGGGCTGTAAGATGTTACAATTGAGATCGCCTAAAAGTTCTATGAAATCCCCAACCTTGGATAGTTCATCAATAAAAATTAATATTTAATTTTACCTTCTCTGATAGTTACAATCACATATTCTCTTTCAGTGAGCTCTAAGTCTAAGTGTCAGATTACACTGCAAATTATTGCGAACATAAATTGCTGCACCACTCAATAATTTCGCGTTGAATTATAAAGTCTATACAGACCGGAGGAAGCCTGAATTTCTTACAACATACATTATCCCCTAAGCTTCTGTAGAATTGTGCTTTCGTTTTATAGGCCCTTTCTATCGTGAGATGGATGGAAAGGGTTATTTTTTATCCTTGACTTCGATTATCAAAAGTATTTCACGGTTTATTTTTTAATTTCTCTTAAGCGACTGAGAATATACTTGATACTTAGATATAGATAGAACGATAAGTAGATAGTTAAAAAATTAGATTTATTGCATCTTTTTTTTACGATTTGTTTCTAACAGACAAAAAAAAGTAGGTAATCTGTACGACTTAACTATGTACATTTACTTCACTTTTCTAAAATATTGAACCTCTTGCTGTTAGTTCTAAACTGAATCTCAGTTTACTTGTGTATATTTGAAACGAAAAAAAGTATATAACTTCCTTTGGTAATTGTATTTTTCAGATATCCTCAAAACACAACTAAAATAACTCCTTCTGCCTAAGTGACTTTGAAGCAATTCTAGTCGTTCCGAAAAAAAGAACATGTAAATATCTATAAACACATGGCAAAATAAACTTCATTTTAGAAAACCTGTCTATAATTTGAAAGCCATTTAAGATCCAATCGATTTTCGATTCATTTTTACTAATAGCTTAAATTGCTCAGATTTTCCATTTATCCAAGTTAGCATACAACTTATAGGTACTATTCCTAGTATATGTATGTATTTGGATTGTAGAGTATTAAGCTCAAGGCAATTCAAAATTGGGTGCGTGTTAAAAGTAAATAATTCACACTCTTACTGTAGCACTTTAGTGGGAAATCCAATTTCGGTAATCCACCATAAAAATTCAATAACCTTGGACTTCCCATATTGACTTCCTAATGGCGGTGCAATTTAAAAAAACACGTGATGGCGTTGGGTAGTGGGGTTTTGGATAATTTATTCAATCAATTCTTTGATCTGTGTTGATGTATGTGCTTTTGAACATTACAAATAAATTTTGGGAAGAAGATGTGAAAGGATGATTAAGAGAACCACATGGAAACGCATGTTAAATATTTCACCTGTCTAGAAATCAATAACGTTTTCCTTGAAATTAGTTCTATAATACGTACAAACTGGAAAGGTTTTAGTTCTTTTCAACCATAAACTCTTGTGGGGTATATAAGGAAATATCTACCTTGTTTTAGATTTTCGGATGCATGTCACGTTACAGCGAGGTGTATTTACTACATCTAAAAGCAAGTGTTGTGCTGAAATTAAACTTTCAAGTTCATTTAAGGTAACTGCAGACAATGGTGAGAAGTTTCTTGAGTTTTTTTTTCTAAATGTTTTATTGAGTTTTTTACTTTACCTTGGGGTTTTAATCGAAAACATGCTAAGAATTTATTGTTTAAGACTGTTGAGACTCTTTACACGATTCTCTTGTCTCTTATTTTTAAATTAAGATCTTATGTAATAAGTTCTAAGAAATTGATTTTAGTTCGCAATTCAAATAAGAAGAAACTAACCTTAATGGAATTACTTTGGTCGTGTTAACAGAACTGCAATTTTTAATCTAAAATGTAACGTTTTCTTTTTTTGGTTCTGTTCTTGGAGTAAAAAATGAAATGTTTTTCAAAACCTTAAGAGATTTGCTTTCAATAACTTGAATTCTTTTTGACATCAGAAAAAAAGCAAAGTCCTAAAAAGTTTTACCTAGTCCTAAAAAAAATATTCAAATGATGGAGGAAAAATAAAAATTCATTTGATATTTGATTAATCAAGAATTTGAAAAGGCACAATCAAATTAAACGCAACATATCTCAAAGACGTTACCACGTCTAGGGTTGGAAGCGTTCATTCCGTTAATTTAAATAACTCCAATTAGAGTTAATTTCAATTGGGATTATATGATTTGTAATTATAAATTACAAATATATCGAATAGCTTTTGCCAATATACAAATCTGCAGGACCATATGGCATAATACCAGCCGAGCTTTATATGCCCTCGGATATGAATATACCTGTCCTTGACGTTATTCTGAAAGGTTGCAGGAAAATGAACTACATCCTCTTGAAATGGAGGGAATTCAAAGTTGTATTAATACTCAAAACATCAGGTAAATGCTCTCACGTTAATCCTAAAGACCTTACGGGTTACGGCTCGCGTACACTAAATCAGACATCGTCCGAATTGTAATCGGCCGTTGTCGGCCGAACTCTGACGTTCGAACCAAACATGTGTTAAACAAAGAGAGCACGTACACCACTTCAACCGACAACGTCAGATGTCGTCCGATGTCGTCCGACTACATCCGATCAACCGAAAAATTCGAACTTGTTTGGATTTATCGTACGTCGTACGTCAGTTTCCCAGTAGAAGTAAACAAAAATAAAAGCAATGGATAGTGAAAAACTAATAAATTTGGTTTTTAGTAGGACACCACTTTGGAATAAGTTCTCAAAATCATATAATAATAGAGATGTCACAAAAAATCTGTGGAAAGAGGTTTCGATTGAAATGAACCAGCCTGTTGAAGAGGTAAAAAAAAAGTGGAATAATTTGAGAGACCAATTCCGCAAAGAATATAATAAGCACAATGCACCAGGAAGATCTGGTGCTGCAGCAGATAATAAATCGTCTTGTTGGACATACTTTGACTCTCTTTTGTTTTTGGCAAAACAAATCGCTCCTAAACCACTAAGCGGAAATCTTCCATCAGATTTAATTAGTCCCACTCAAGAAAATGAAAGTGATTTACCAGTTCAAGCAGTTCTAGAGCTATCAGATTCTGAGCCATCAGTTTCACAGCCCGGACCCTCGCATTTGTCGCAGCCGAGAAGTTCAACAGTGCTCCAACCAGAAACTCCCACGTCGCAACAAAATACAAAACCTTACAAAAAACATGTGCGTTTGACACCTACTAAATCTGGAAGACCTGCGAAAAAACGACATCTAGATGTTGACAAAGAATATTTGGGTATAGAAAAAAGAAAACTGCACTTATATGAGTCCAGAATCGCAGATAAATCTTTGGAAGACCCAGATCGTAATTTTTTGTTGAGTCTACTCCCTTATCTTAAAGAAGTGCCACGAAAAAGAAAAATTGCTGTTCAACGAAAGCTGTTAGATGTTTTTTTTGAAGAGGAAAATCCTGGATGTCATTATTCTCCATTAAGCTGCTATTCTGTGGAAGATTCAAGTCACCCCAGCTCAGTAGGAACACATTCGAGTATACTCCACTTCCACCATATGTGGTCGATATTGAACAGCCCGAGGCATCGACTACAAATGAAATGGATGATTCAGAAACACCAGAATATCTCGAAGAGGATGAGTTGCAGACATACAATCTAAACATTTGAACACAAACCATCATTTTGTTAAATAAAAATACCATTTCATTTGGAATAATAAAAACAGTTAAATTTTGAAATGTTTATATTTTATTTTCACATGATATTTTCATGACAAAAAAACTGTTTAAAAGCTTCACGAATGTTAATGGCTTCGTTTGCACTTCTATTTTGCCCTCTAGAAGCAAAATTGATTCTCTGTTGTGTTCAGTACTTCTTCTTTCAGCAGTGGAATAAGTCTGCGTTGGTGGTCCTTCTTTGTCTATTACAACGTTGTGTAATACACATATACATTTGATTATGGTCTCGGCATTTTCGGTGGTTGTCTCAATACTTTTAGTCAAAACTCTCCACTTTTGCGTTATAATGCCGAAAGCGCATTCTATAACTACTCGTGCGTTTGACAAGCGATCGTTAAAAATTGTTTCCTCTTCTCCGAGGTTACGACGTGGATACGGCCTCATAATGTACCGTTCAAGAGGATAGGCTTCATCAGCCAATAACACCAGTGGCAAAATAGTGTTCGTATTGGGTAGATATTTTGATATACAAAAATGCCCGTTTTCGAAGTGCTGAAACAATGATGAAGAGGCAAACGTACCACCATCGCTTTGTTGCCCATAAGCTCCCACTTCAATAAACAAAAATTTGTATTCTGGGCTTGTAAGACCACGGAAAAAATTTTTTTGTAATTGAGGTACATACTGCCGGAATTAGAGGGACATTTCATTCGAACATGTTTACCATCTACATCTAGACTACCTATGCAGTTGGGAAACCTCCACATTGACCAATACAGTTCAGCATTCCTGTGAAGCATTTCATCGGTTGGGATGGGCATATGATCAGATACTAGATCGTCAAATATTGCCTTGCACGTTTCTCTGACAAGTCTTCCAACCGCAACGTCTGAAACTCTGAACGAGAATGCTAAAGATCTAAAAGATTCTCCAGTGGCAAGGTATCTAAAAACCAAAAATATTGCACAATAACATCACAATTACACAATAAATCTATATTACCGCAAGGTTATCACAAGTCTCTCTGTTGGTGATATACATTCCCGAAAGTTTGTGTTCTGCTTCGTTATTGAAGCTTTGATACCGTTTAAAATATAATTAAATGTACTCAACGACATTCGAAAATACTCGAAAAATTTGATGGGCTGTTGTTTAAGATCCTCAAAAAGGTGATGGTATTCGCCCAATTGTTTTCTATGCAAGAAAATTTCGTTTACTCATATAGAGCGATTTCTTCGACGTCAACGAACTAGATGACGGTTTGTTCTTTCCATTAAATAAATTTCTTCAAAATCTTCCATTTTAAAAACAAAAACACATTTGTCGAAAGCCTTCAAGAAATAAATTCAAAAGCAGGATGTCTGTCAGTTATCGTCAGAGAACGGCAGCAGTGTACGCAGACGAACGTCTGACATTGTCGTCCGAACAGCTCCGATCCGATATCGGCCGATAAATCGGATTCAGTGTACGCGAGCCGTTAGACCGATTAGTCTATCATCATTCATTATAAAAACATTAAAACGACTGATTGATATAAATTTGAGAAAAGTTATAGAAACAAACCTTATCTTCACATCACAACATGCTTACTACAAGGGAAATCGGTATTTCCTTACATTCGTTGGTATATTCCTACTTTCGAATACTGCCTTCATCACAAAGTAGTTGCATGCCTTGACATCGAGGGAGCCTTTAACAACGTCATTAACCCTGCAATTACAACGCCACTGGTAAACCTCAAAGTAGACAACTCACTGGTCGAAATAATTAGTCTAATGTTAAATAGTAGGATAACCAATTCAACCTTAGACGGCTCCTTTGCCAAAAGAAATGTCAGTAAAGGCATTCCGCAAGATAAAGTTCTATCGCCACTTTTTTGGAACACAGTTTTCTTCACAGTTTTAACTTCTTATGGAACTTTAAGCTGAATATCGCGGTATCAGGAAAACATGCTAAAATCCTCGCTCAGCGGGGCTCGCTGTTCTCATGCAAACCACCCCCAATTAATTACTTTAATGAACAAAAAAATTAGACTAGATTTAAATCCCATTAAAACTAAAAACAAGGAAAACCAATATTCTTAAAAAAAGCACTCTATCTATAAATGGAATTCCTCTAACTTTCTCAGATGAAGTGAAGTATCTGGGTCCTATCCTAGAAAAAAAAGCTAGGCTGACAATCAAATATACCAGAGAGAATAACCGTGGCTAATTTAGGTAGTTGTAAGCGGAGCTCTTCGCTCAGCACTCGTACTCGTACATCACTTACCACTCGACATGTTTACACAGACGGCTCGAAAGAACGAAGTCTAAGTCTATCACTTGAAATCCCAAACCACTCTAACGTGTTCCATGCGGAGATCCTGGTGATCAAAGAGATAATATCATGGCTCAGAGAAAACGTAACATCTTCCAGAAATATCCCCATCTTCTCGGATAACCGAGCAGCACTAAACTCACTAGGTAATGTTTCTCCAAACTCTGTATTCTGTAACCGCCCGTGACAGTCAATCGTCTCTTATAGAGATGACAGAACAGTTTAAAGTTTACATTTTTTGGGTGCCAAGGAGACAGATATTCCGGAAAACTGCAAAACTGATGAACTCTACAGGAAAAGAACTTCCATGCTAATGTCACCAAACGCTACCAAAAAAATTTGGCCAAACCTTGATCTAAAACGTATTTTTAGGTATAACGAACTTTTCGTTATACCTAAGCAGTTTGCAGTTTTGCACTTCAGCTCCGTAAATTTTGTTATAATCGGACACATACCGCAAAGCTCAATGTTCCCTCAAACGATTTCTTTGGAAAAAGAGGAAATCGTTGCACATCTTCTTTGCACAAGCTCTGCCCTCTTTCAAAGACGTAAAACATATTTGGGAGAACACTCTTTAAAAACATAGACATTCATAAACTCCATCGCTTCATAGAAAGCTCAAAATGGTTTAAATAAGAGCCAACTCCTCAAATTTCTTGTAGTATTGCAATGGGCCTATTTATTGGACTAAGTGCTTCAGTTGTTTTCACGACAGCCACCTTAACCTTAAGGGTTTTTTTTTTTTTTTTTGCGCGCACATCAAGGGGTTATGAATACCCTTATAATGTTATAGAACACAGTGCGAGCATTCCTAGCGAGGCAAGTGTTGCGGGTAAATTGTTTCAGGGGAGGAATGTTGGCTATTTCACTAGAGCACTGTTTGTAAAAAAAAAGTGATAAGAAAGAGAGAGACAGGTGACTTTTCGACGATGTTCAAGAGAATCAATCGATTCTACGATTGAACTATCACCTATCAATTTTAACGCTCTATTTTGTACCCTATCAAGAAGGTGCAAAGATGTTTGAGGAGCACCTGACCAGATATGGGAGTTATACTCCAGTTTTGGACGGATAAAGGCCTTATAAATTGTAGCCAGCTCAGAAGGGGTGAAGAACTTCCTGTATCGTCTCAAGAAACCTAAGCATTTAGCAGCGTTTTTGGCGACTTCAAATATGTGGTCATTCCAACGAAGATCATCGTTGGACATCGGGAATGTTAAGCTTCAACGACAAGAGACAGCATTGAGTTTTCGAAGCATTGAATTCTACTCGGTTCTTATGACCCCATGTAACAATGCTGTCAAGGTCAGAATTCAATGAGCTTATCATACGCAACCGTTCCAGTTCCACATCCGAAGAGCAGGGACGTGAATTTGAATATGAAAAGCTGAGGGTCGAGTCGTCAGCAAAACAGTTAAGCGGATTAGAAGTTTCAGACAAGAGATCATTTATGAAAATGAGGAAGAGAGTCGGAGACAAAACGGAGCCCTGGGGCACACCAGCATTTATGAAGTGGGTTTTAGACTTGAAACCATCCAATACAACTTGTATAGAACGGTCGGAAAGGTAGTTTCTAATCCAACGAAGAAGAGACTCATCGATACCAAAAGCACGCATTTTCGATAAAAGAGCCTGATGCCAAACTCTATCAAATGCTTGAGAAATATCAAGCGCAATAATCTTACTTTCTCCAAAACAATGTAAAGATCCACTTTTCGGTGAGATAAGCCATCAAATCACCAGTGGACCGAATAGGAAAGATGGAAAAGTTTACGCAGTGGTTTTGCCAACGTAGAAGAACATCTCTTCAGAATAACGGCGGGGATACCATCTGGACCAGCGGATTTATGTATGTTGAGATCTTTGAGGACTCTCGCAACCGAGCGAGTTCGAAAAAATATCTGTTTCATCAAAGAATTTGTAGACTCGAGCTCAGGTGGAGCCAATATGCTATGAGGAAGTGTCGAGTTTGCAGCAAATTGAGCTGCCAGCAAATTGGCTTTGTCGATGGAGCTGACATACGGAGAGTCATTTAAGACGAGCGCTGGGACCGATGACGTGGTCGAGTTCTTAACGTTCTTGACAAAAGACCAAAAGTTTTTGCTTCCTTTTGGACACAATAGTATTTTTTGCCTTACTTTTTGGTCATGTAAAAACTTAGCCCTTTGTATTTGAGCACTACCGATATTTCTGGTCCGTTTGAACAAATTTCGATTTTCTACTGTAGGGTTATCTTTAAATCTTCGAAAACTACTTTCTCTATCCCTAATCGCTTCTTTACAGCTAAAATCAAACCACGAATTCTCTTTGGGGATGATACTTTTTGTTCTGTGAGGAACAAAATTTCTCATGCCGTTGAGAATTACGTTAGATATCATATCAGCTGATGCATCAACGTTTCCGTCGAGAAAGCACAATGACCAATTAAAATTTCTAAAGAAATTATTTGTGTTTTGGATTCTTCAATTTGGTTTTTTGATTTTAGGATCTGCGTCAGATACGTGCTGATTCGCTTCTACTGCTGTTAGTCTCGCAGCATCTTCTGGATGATATTATTTTGGCTGATTTTTACGATACTTCTGTCAATTTCCTGACGTGGAAGATCCCATCGGCTGCATAAGAACACTGTGTGGTAAAAAGCGTCGTTCGTCAAAGAATCCCCGCATTTGCAATCTCGTGCTCGATTTTGCTTCATATTCGGTGATACTAGGCCGATTTCTGCTTTCTTTTCGTCTATGGTTTTTTTTGTGTAACGACAAAACTGGTATGACACCTGCAACTACCAGAACTACTGGCTCAGATACTGTTTTGTACGCTATAGCTATTCGCAAGGCACCGCGCCTCTGTTCCGATGTTTCCGGTACTTTACTTATTTAAGCTCTTCAGAACAATAGAATTGAGTGTGTTGTTGCCCTAAGAAGGCTCCGTTTGCTCGTAGATGGTTCATCTACAATTTTCATTGCGCGTTTCTTTATTCCCAGGGATTTTAGCACGTTTTTTTCCTTATAACTTCGTTTTCGATGTGAAAGTCGATAAGTCCAGTTTTCTCAGTAGACAGAAACAGCCAAAGTTCCTCCGGCTTGATTTCTTATCATCTCTCTCATTCCCTGTGTCTATAGTCTGTAAAAGGATGTGGAATAAAGAACTTTCTCTCAAGCATATCAATTATATTTGACCAACGGGCTGAATTAACAGCAGAACAATTTTTGTGATGTGTTGTCTTCCTTGCTGGGTATTTTCGAGAGCTCTCAATACTGCTTCTATTGCTCCTATTGTAGAGCGCCCCCATCTAAAGCGGTACTGTTTTTCTAACAAACCTCCCATTTTTTGTATTGCGGATATGAGTCGAAGTTGCAATAGTTTTTCTAATAGCTTACCTGCTGTTTCCGACATTTACAGAGGCCAGTGAAAGTCGTTGCCTTTCACAATACTTGGAAAAAATTCCTTCAGATATGCAGCTCTTGTGCATTTTCAAGAGTGGTTGGGAGCAGCATTGTGCGATTTGATTTAGTGCTTCCACCGGTATGCCATTTGGTAGCTTTTTTGTTTTGCAGCGTGTAGGCTGTAACTTTCTACTCTTCTTCACACGAAAAAGTAGAATACGATATTTTAGGGGTTGGATTCGGGAGCTGAGTTTTTAACCCGGTTTTTGGAAGCACCAAATGGAGTATGCGAGGCAACCATCTTCTTTGCTTTATCATATCCTCTGATTTAGACAATAATAACGATGGCAATAGTATAACATTTGTTACGGCTAGAAGGCAGGACGTAATTAGTTGAAATTATCTAACAGATCCCTGAAAGAAAATACTAACTGAAAAGTTCTGCCAAACGTGTCGCTATCGGACCACAGATACATTCAATTCCATGATTTCGTTAAAACTTTACCTAAGCTCTCAACAAAACAGAAAATACAAAATGCAGTTCTTAACGTATTTTGTGCCTTTACAAGAAGTGAAACCAGCCGATTTGCCAAAACCCTTAAATGGTGCAATTAAAAATAGACTGCAGTCACTCAAGAAATCAAACGGTTCCGAGTCCGATGCCGAGTCTCATGTTAGAAACTCTTTTTTTTTTTGGAAAACAGGTATTAATCGGATCGCCACAATCTATATTGTTCAGATCAGGTGAACCCGTGAAATAAACTGAAAGCAGCTAGTACATGTCATCGTCAGTTGCTACTGACAAGACTATCAAATGTGCTGTGGTATCTTTTTACAGTTTCAAGTCACGTGGCACTGACGCTGTTTATCCAGCTATGTTGCAGAAAAGTATACGCTACCCACTTTCAAAAATATTTTCACTGGCAGTTAAGATATAGCGTACATCCCAGCTCCTTGGAGAGTGTTAGAGTAACTTTTGTACTCGAAGACAGCTTGAGATCCATCCAAAATTACCTCCTTCCTGATTAAAGCGCTGGAAAGAAAAGTGTAGGTTTTCATTCGCAATGCCTCACCCCGAATACACCATCCGTCTCAGATGAAACATTGCTTATCAACTCGGAAAATTTTATGAAACCGCACTTCAAAATCTTGTTAGCAAGGACTATCCAAGGTGCTGTTCTCTCTCCTTTTCTGTGGTGCATGCTGATCGACTCACTACTTGAAATGCTCATGTCGTAAGGCAGCCTTCGGCAGACATGGGTCTGTCTCCGGAAAGGGTCCTTTGGATAAGTACGGCTAGGATAAAACAAATCAATTCCCATGTTTCAGTAGTTTGGTGGACCTAGCTCTCAGTAAAAAATGTTATTGTCTTGTTTGCGAAAAATGGCTGGAATGGCCCTCTTACTACTTCGAAAGTGATCCAGGAATGCAAGACCTGTCTGAATGGGGTTGGAAAACTAAATTTTTTGGTTCTCGAGTCTTCAATCAAAGATAGGATCTGTCAAGAGCACGACAGTTGATGGCATGCCTCTATTGGATATAGACAGACTAAATGTACGCTCCCCAAAGTTAATTAGAAAACTGCAACATTTTTGCTATCGCGTAGCAGAAAAGACTTTAGAAAGCTGTTGGCGTTGAAACGGGGAACTTCTTGATGGCCAATCATTTGAACGTGTTAGACTCAAGTGATATCACACTCTGTGAATTCTATGAAGAAGATGAACACACCGCGAATCACTTCCTCTGTGAATGTCCTGCATTGTCTCGAATCAGGTTATAGACACCTGGCGCGGTAATCTAGGAACCTTGCATGGCAGCGTCTTTTGGCTTTTCGCCGAACATCTGAAAAGCTATGTACATATAACAAAATATGGTTTCTATATGGTTTCTATCAGCGCAATGGTATTTAGATCTGAGTGCTCTAGCAAGGGTTTTAAATACCTCCGAAAGAAAGCAAAATTAGCATAGATTATGACAAAAATCCAAAAGAAGTTATCAATTCGGATTTAAATAATCATGATAAACAAGTACCGTCACGTTTTTATTTTTCTCTCGTTTTTTCTTTCCGCGCATGACGTCAAAAAGGCACACATATATTAGGTCTGTTCGTTGAACTTTACCCAGGGTTGACCCAGGTTTTCTTGACAACCCCATGAGATGTCAAAAAAATCTGGGTTTTCCAGTCCTCAAAAAACGCTAAACCACAAATCGCCACACATCCCTGTCATTTAAATAAAAACACATGCCATTTGACAGCCCTCAAATCGCCACAGCAAAAAGCTAGGGCGAGTTTGGGGAAAACCTGTGGCAAACCTATGGCTCAAAAAACACTCAATTTGACATTCAGTGCGAATTTAGGTTTCTCAAAAAACGCTTTGTGGCGACCCCATGGCGACCCTAGGGCTTCAACGAACAAACCTATTATGTTGACAGCTACAAGCCCAACATGAGCAATATGCGCAATCTAGTTTAGTTGTACCATGTGAAATGTGATACAAGCTCTTTGTAAGATTTCATACACCCCCTGGTGAATTGTGATTCTCTTCATTCGCCATGAGATAGGTCAAAACATTGCTTATTATCTAGTGTGCATATTTAATTGCAGGGACATTCCCTTTATTATTTTTTCAGATGAGATATTAGACTACGTTGGGCTTTCTTCAAACGGTGTAAGTAATTTGACTTTTATTTGAACTGATTCGAAAAGGTACTAGTAGTGCTAGTTGAGAATACATATCCTCTTGTCTAAAATTGTTCTTAGTGTTATTATATTGTACTGCACACCCAACATTTAATACCAATTTCCTAACCGAAAGCACAAGCGGCAACACTATAATGTGTAGAAATATACCAGGAGGGGAAATGCTTGACAGCTAAATACTGGAATGGTCTAAAATGTAGAAAAAACTGGAACGCTCTAGATGTAATGTTATTTTATATAAATAGGCCGCTGACGCAATCAAAAAGTCAGTTTGATTATCGAGTGATAATGTTAAGAGTGAGTTAATGTGATTATCGGTCGAACTGAGATCGAATAAAGTAGATATCGAATAAAAGTAATAGAATTAAATTAAAAGGAAAAATTTTATTATTGCGAACTAAGCGCACGTTACAATATGTATTTTTTTTTTTCTTTTTATGAATGTATTTCAATAGCTTTACCTGAGGGAACAACGATGATGCTGCATTCGAAAGTTTTCCACATACGGGACTATTCCTTAGGCCTGGTAGTGAGTAAGATGTATAGGAATTTAACAAATCCTTTACAAAACAAACTAACATTACCTTCATTTGCTCTTAAATACTGCGCTTAATATGCGAGTTTGCAACACTCAGTGGTGCACGTTTTTTGTCCCCAATAATTAATCACAAGCTTCTGTTTTTGAGGATAAGTTTTAAGTATAGTAACATGTATAAATGTACATACATATGTCTCTAACACTGTGCATTCACCGACTCATCTTTTTTTACAAATCCTTTTGGTGACTGATACTTACATGATTTTGTTCAATGGAGGCACTAACAGCTTGAAAAATTTTGTCAATAGTTCTTTTTATTTCTCACATTTCTTTTTCTACATTTGCTTCTTGTTTTTACAATAGTGTAGTCCTTAAAGGTTTTTCCCCTTTTTGTGATGAATTTCAAAGTTCACATAATGTACTTTTAACATCTTTGCATTGATGTTTTTTTGTTTTCATAATTACACATTTACATTTTTTCCTTTCGAATAAACTAAATTGTTTAATTTTTTTATGTAACATTGTTTATATGTAGTTGAAGAAAAAAAAGATCACTTCGATAAATTCTTTCCTAGTTATTTTCGTATTTCTTAACAGTAACAGTACTTTGAATAACATTTCTTCTTTTGATGCAATAAAACTTCATTTTTATGATTTCTATTCATAATATCTTAGCTACAATATGAATATTAATTTTCAATATACATACATATTTATTTATGCAGTATGAACGAAATAAATATTTACGTTATGTATAAATAAAATTTGCGCTTTCTGAACCAGGGTTGTTTTAAATAAATCCAAACGACATTATACAAAATTTTAATATTTAAAGGCCACCAAAAATAACTCTTGCATATGCAAAATATTAAAAATGTTGCATATCTTAAGTTCCCCAAAAAGCAAATTAATTTTTGAAAATAGTATGCAAAATTGGATATGAAAGTTCACGGTATTAATATGGGGCTTAGAATTCTGATTAGAAAAACTGGGAGGTGTTAAGTGGCATGCCGGAGGGAGCCAGTTAAAAGGACGAATTCTTTTAATAAAGTTGTCACAAAATTGATTCTCATTTCAAAAAACATAAGAACCAATGGGGCAGCGTTATACGTAAATTTCTTTTTTTGGGCGGTTTTAAATCAAGAAGAACTAATGTGAAAACCATCATAACAACACAAATTGTTTGCTCACTAATGAACAATTCGGTGTATGAACTTCGCAAACAATTTTTTTTTTTCAAAGTAAATTTCTACAATTTGGAAGCTATTGTTGTTCCGTTTCACCATTTGACATTCACAACTGTGAAACCATAGACAAAAACCATCAATACCTTTCACGCAGAAAAAAAATTTTTTTTTTATACTTTTTCGGATGTAATTGTCTGCATTGTTAAATAAAAAAAAAACACTAAGCGCTTCTGTTCTTTATTAGCTGTAGGGAAACGAAAATGCGAAGCACTTTTTAAATTAAAAGTAGGTAAAATATCCTCTGCCGGTTTTCAATAGTTCATTTGCATTTATTTAATAATCAGTTAGTTTTGATAATGTCGTCTGTTTTCTATTTGAATGATCTGAATTAATTTTGCAAAGCTCACATAAAACATTTTTGGCTTGAGGGATGAACATTATTGGATGTGAGAACTTTGTCTAGAAATGTAATAATCTCACTTACTTATATCTCAATTAAAAAACTAAAAAATAAAAAGAAATACCATTCTATTTAAATAAAAAATTAACATTCTATTATTACAATCTAGTGATTTAGAATGGTGCAACATCGATTTGAATTTATTAACCAGGCTGATTTGCAAATCAACAATATTTTTAATTTATTTCTTATGACAATGATCACTGGTTAGGTAGACCTGTTAAATAAACGTATTAATTAACTCATTTTTACTTCTAGCTGATTATATTAGCTTTAATATTTATATATATTTTAACATTTTTGAATTTTTTTATTTTTTGTAATTTGTTTCGACTAGATCTATAGTTTTAAAATTTAAATACATACATGCATTCTTCAGGTGAAAATTTAAATTTATAGATAATTTCGTCTTAAAAACAATTTTCTTACGTAGAAATAAAATCATATTTACAAAATACAAACAAATTAAAAATATTCAATATATTCAATTGTCTTTTAGTAAGAAATAGTAAGAACATATTTTATGTATAAAACAGATTTTTTTGCTTAAGATATAATGCACAAGAGTATTTCTCAGCTTACGTCACATTCTTGAGTGTAAACTTTTCTGTAAAAAGTTATGATTAGGGTAGACTCTGAGATTTGACCATCAATGACGCTCCGAGGTGATTTGCGTTGTTGCATATCAATCTTTCTATTTTTTGAAATAGTTCTGATTTCTGGTTTCTGATTTTTATAATATAGAGTGTAATCTTGATACTGACTGTTATGATTACTATCATCAATATCATCATCATCATGGTAATAAGCGTGCGGTATTAAGTCTAGTAAATCATTTTTTAGTCGATCGTGATTAGAATACTGTTGCAGGGATTGAAATTCGATTATCATTGTTGTTCGATGAGTATACTTATGAAAAAGTTTCAGACATTTAATCAGGATGGTTGTGGCGCAAAGTATTATTGCTTTTAGTATGTTACTAGACGCTTGGGTCAAGTACGGACAGCAATGTTTGGAATTCTTTGATACTGTTTGATAAATACTATAGTAGATAAAAATGTTGAAAGGTAAACTAATAGATAGTGATTTGGAGACATTCGATGATGTGCTTGTCCCGCGCGCTGCATTGCTGCTGGGAATTCCCCTGGAAACAGAATGAGAAACACCTATTTAATTTAAATCTTTTTTGCTGCTCTAAGACTGTCAGATATTAAGTTTAAACAATTTAAGATTATATTTTGGTATAATAAAATCAAATAAAACAAGCTTAAGTTATCTTTCTTGGTTCTTTCTACACGATATGGTTTGTAATTTATGCAATATTATTAAAGGTTATAGACCTATGATTATGGAAATTCTTACGAAACTCGAAAAAGAATAGATTTTTATTACAGAAACCGATCATTAGGCTGATTTTTTATTTTTCACTTTTTTTTAAAGACAACTCTAAAAAATCAAGTTCACAAGTTTTTATCAAAAGATGTTTTGGCAAAATATTAAAAAATAATAAAATTACTCTTTTTAAACTACTCAAAAAAAATAAAATTTTTCAAAAAAGCTATTAAGAAATTCAAAATGTAAAATTTTCAAGATGTTAATGCAATCTTTTTTAAACAACCTATATGTAGGACTTCTTTGCATAAGATTTAGTGTATAAGCCTTTGAAAAGATTTTATAACTTACATAAAATTTAATCGAAATCGTTTGACCAGTTTTCGAGAAATATGTACAAAAACGTTGTACGGCAGGTACCGTTATTTGAAGACCTGGAATTCTAAAAACCCTCTGTCAACTGCCTCATAAACCCTTACTGAAGAATGTCTGTCAAGCGGTTCAGGGTACACATTCCTATGAGGAAAGGCACAGAATTGCAGGACTCACTTTAATAATACAACAAAAATTTATATACATATGTATATACAGGGTGTTCCGTAATTCGTGTTTCATACTTTGGGATGTGATTCTTGGTCATATTCTAAGAAAAAAATTGTTTTACAGTAAAGTCCGTTTCTCAACTTTGACATCACTTTTTGACAATTTAAAAAAAAAGCTAACTTTGGTGTACCCTGACCTGTGTTCAATTCGATTACTCTGTCAATACTGATGGTAGATACCTTATTTTAGACTTAATTTTTTGCAGAAATAATAGTCTTTAAAACTGTATTTAAGTTGTTCTTCTATAGACTTAGGGTTGCCAGATTTCCAATTTTAAATGGTGTTCAAATTTTCTTACCCGAGCAAAGTTTTGGCTGAGGTTATTTTTTTCACATAGAGTTTAAACATAGAGTTTATTTTATTTTAACAGATGATTAAAACAATAATAAAAAAAAACTGTTTGACAAGTGCCCTCAAAAACCCATACATTTATGATACTTGGAAAATCTAAAACGGGAAAGAAATCAAATTTTTGGTTTTTTTACGAACTTTTATTGCAACAGCTTGCAGTGGGAGTAGTTTTCCTGGATTTGAATATTTAAAGGTAATTTTCATGACTGTGCACTGATGAAAAGGGTTAAAAGTGTATTTGACATGCTACCAAAACCCTAATTGACATACCTCTTCTCAGGGAGATTTAAGTTTGGGGTATGAATGTTTAGTGGTTCAAAAAAGTGACTACTTTTCACGAAACAATTCCATTTATACCTTCGAGGAGGTGTAAAAAGATGCCTGTTAAAAGGACAGCTCTTAATATTAATATTAAGAGGTCACTAAATTTTAGATGAGCGATACATACTTTTATAGAAAATTAGTTGCTCTACGAAAAAGGTTTCTTATCATTTCTCGAAAAATTCACTCCTTCAAAAGTTATTCAAGGTTGAAGTTTTGTCAGAAATCAAGAAAAAAAAACTTACTCTAAATTAAGCTTAAAGATGAACTTATCATTAAAATCGGTCCTGAAAGTAAATGCTTTGTGCGTATAAAAAAAGAAACACTAAATAACCGAATTAACTGTATTAAAATCACAAAAATATGCATGAGATTTACGATGGAAGCAGTGAGATGCCTGCAACCCCCTGCTTCGGCTCCTCATAAGCAAGCAGCTTTGGGGTGGGTGCAAATTTTTTTATATGAAAAGTTTCTTTTAAAATTAGATAATTTTTTGGGTTTAAAGAGGAAACATAGTTTAACTCTTTCTCAATTAACTAGAGAAACTAACTCAAAAACTAGAAAACATAGAAAGAAGTAGTTTACAGCGTTTAATAAAAAATTTATTGAAGCAGCTAGCTAAGCTACATCCATTATTTTATCATTGGCATTTGTTATCATGGATGATGGTGGATGGGCGATGTACTATTCGGGTAGGCTCTGATTGGTGCCAACTTGGCGGCGCCCAGATGCTGCAACTTATAGTACTCGTCCCTTGTGCTTACTATACCTCCAAGCGGTATCCTGGGACCTGGGATGCTCCGTAAAGAGCTGACCTGCTAAACTAGTAAGTGCGAGTGTTGACAAAGGAATCCGGAACAAAAGAATTGTGATCGTTCAACACTATAATTGCTCTGCGAACAATGACTGACTGCACGAATCTCAGTGGTCTACGAGAGCTTTCGCGTAAATGTCCCAGCGGATGAATTCAAATGACAGAATCAAAGGTGGACTTCAGCAGTCAAAAAAGCAGGAACCCCTGAAGGAGCTACTCCAACATATTTGGTTTAAAGGTCTTTCAGGGTCTTTCAATACTATTACAGGGTATTGAAGTAGAGATGGTGGCGGATGAGCTCCTGGTTAGCCAACGGCAGCACTCACACCCCTGCAGCAGGGAACTGACACTGGATATTCCAGCCCTTTATGTCCGAAGGGATCCAAAAGGACCTGGCCCTCCAGGTTGGGGGTTGCGCGTAGGGTTAACTACCCAACCACGTAAAAAAATATTAGTTCCGAAACAACTAATAGCCTCGGATAACGATAATGATTTAAAAGTTGACGACCCAAGCAAACGAAAAAAGGACAATGACTTCCGGATCTGCACTTGGAACGTAAGATCTCTTAACGGACTAGGTGCAGCTGGAGAATTAGCGGACGCCCTGGACTGCTGTAAGGCAGACATAACCGCCATCCAAGAAGTGCGATGGAGTGGACCGGCATAAAGAAGATGAAAAACTGTGACATCTACTATGGCGACTGCTACAGGCAACAGAAACAACGCTTATTTGGGTGCGGATTTGTCGTTTAAGGAAGATTCAGGGATAAGGTGATTAGCCAAAATCCAGTTAATGAGCGTATAATGATCATCCGCATCAGGGCTAAATTCGCCAACATTAGCCTAATATGCGCCCACGCCCCCACAGAAGAGAAAGACGACAATTCCAAAGACTGTATATACGAGCTCCTCGAAGAAACGTATGAGCAGTGCCCTAGACACGACGTGAAAATCGTCCTTGGCGATTTTAACGCAAAGCTAGGGAAGGAGGACATCTTTGGAAACACAATCGGTAAGCATAGCCTCCACGACAAAACCTCCGAAAACGGACTGAGGCTAATCGATTTTGCTGCGGGGCTAAATCTTGTTGTAAGTAGTACGCGCTTCCCGCATCTAAAAAATTCATAAAGGTATATGGCGATCTCCAGATCAATTAACCGTCAACCAAATTGACCATGTTGCGATCGACGCAAGGCACTCTTCCAGTGTGCTAGATGTCCGAACTTTCCGAGGGGCCAACTTTGACTCGGACCACTACCTTGTTGTAGCCAAGGTACGAATGAGGATATCTTGCTCACGACCTGCACGAACTAACGCTGTGAAGAGATATGACGTCGGAAAGCTAAAATCGCAAGAGATTGCCAATGCCTTTTCCAATCGAGTTCAATTATCCTGCCGTCAGCATTAAGCAGTGAAGACCAGTGACAGCAATGCCAAGAAGCCATCAGAACCGCTGCCTCTGAGGTTCTGGGTTTCACTCGACCACCAAAACGAAACCCATGGTTCGATGAAGAATGCAGGCAGGCAAATGCAGCCAAACAAAAAGCACGACAAATGCTGATGCAAAAACAGTCACAGTCACAGTCGCTACTGAGGATCTGGAAAGATCATTTCTGCAGACTGCTTAACGGCGATGAGGACACAAATTCCGCTGTCAGGCAGATTGTCCCATTCAGCTTGGACTATGATCAAGAATGCCGTCCTCCCGACCTTGAGGAAGTTAAGCTTGCCATATGCAAACTTAAATCAAATAAGACTGCAGGTGCAGACGGCCTTGATGCCGAACTTTTCTAGGCAGCTGGAGACCAGTTGGAAAGGAGCATGCACCAGCTGATCTGCATGATATGGTCGGAAGAAAGCATGCCCGATGAATGGAACCTCAGTATCGTATGCCCGATCCTAAAGAAATGAGACCCTCACAATTGCGCTACTTACAGAGGGATAAGCCTCCTTAACGTCGCTTATAAGATCTTGTCTGCTGTAATATGTGAACGTGTGAAACCACACGTCAACAACTTGATAGGTCCTTATCAATGTGGTTTTAGACCAGAGAAGTCCACAATAGACCAAATTTTCACATTACGGCAGATCTTGGAAAAACCCGAGAACATAATATCGATATTCACCACCTCTTTATCGATTGCCGCGTATGACAGTATTTACAGAGACGAGCTGTACAGAGCCATGTCTAGTTTCGGCATCCCTGCAAAACTTGTACGACTATGCAGGATGACTTTGGAGAATTCACGCTGCTCCGTCAAGGTCGGTAAAGAACTCACCGAGACCTTTGATTTCGAAAAAGGTTTTAGGCAAGGCGACAAACTGTCATGCGATTTCTTCAACATCATACTTGAACAGATTGTAAGAAACTCAAACGTCAACACCAGAGGAACAATCTTTCAAAAGTCTGCACAATTACTCGTCTACGCAGACGATATTGACGTAATGGGAACAAAAAAGCGTGATGTCATAGGTGCTTTTGCGAGTATTGAAACAGAAGCGGCAAAAATGGGTTTGATGGTTAATGAGGGCAAAACGAAGTATATGCTGTCATCAAACAGGGACACAGAACATCGACGAATTGGACAATTCGTCACAATAGACAGACATAACTTCGAGGTAGTACAGGACTTCGTCTACCTAGGATCCGCTGTAGACACAGACAACAACATCAGTGCGGAGATCAAACGGAGAATAACTCTTGCCAACCGTTGCTTCTTTGGGTTAAGAAGGCAATTGAGAAACAAAACCCTCTCTAGAAAAACCAAGGTGACCTTGTATAAGACCTTGATCATCCCAGTCCTGCTGTACGGCGCGGAAGCATGGACTTTATCGAAAGCAGATGAGGAAACTCTTGGTCGATTCGAAAGAAAAATTCTCCGAATGATCTTTGGTCCCTTATGCGAAAACAATGTGTGGAGAAGAAGATACAACAACTAGCTGTATGAGCTGTACCGCGACATGGGCATAGCCAGAAGAGTACGCATCGCGAGGCTACGATGGTTGGGACATGTAGAGCGGATGGACCCAAACGCTCCGGCTCGTCGGGTGTTCGAAAGCACATTGCAGGGAAATCGCGGAAGGGGAAGACCTCGTCTTAGGTGGCGCAATCAAGTGGATGAAGACCTCAACCGACTTGGAGTGCGAAACTGGAGAGAGCTCGCCCGAGATCGAAATCGTTATAGAAGGATGTTGGTTGAGGCCCAGGTTAACCCCAAACTGTAATGCCCACCTAAGTAAGTAAGTATTTGTAATCATGAGAAACATAATACTCAAAGTGATTTTTTTTACTTTTTTTTTTCCGTAAATTTTGAATTTAAAGTCCGTTATTGCAGAATTGTTGCTTTTATAAAAAGAATAATTTGTATCTGTAAATGTTCCCGTCCTTTAACAATATTTTTTTTAGATGTTAAGTCAATTTAAAAAAAAAATTGCCCCTAGCGCCTAAACGGAGGGAGATAGATCCCCCCTGCCGTAGTAAACAATGCTTGTATTGAATCCCTCCACCAAAAACCGTTATTAATTCTTGGCGCCAAAGTTTTCGTACTCGTGCCATTATTTTTAACGTGGGAGTCAAAACCCAGAAATGTCAAAATGTTTTTTCATTAGTATCACCCCTCGCGAGAAAGTCCAAAGACCTCTCCGAGTGATAGAAAGCGCTTTCTCATTTGGTCGTTACGAATCGGCATAAGATTGAAATGTAATTAGGGCAGGGCGTTTTTCTAAGTTTGTTGTGCCATCCTATTTATTGGCTCACAAAAAGCAATTCAATGTATAAAATCAAAGGTCATCAAATATTATTTACAGTTTACAAGAAGGACAAGAAATGATTTATGTTAAGATAACAGAACCAAGTTAGAAAAACATTGTAATTAAAGACAAAGATGTTAACATTATGTTTTCGGTTCACCTTCATTAAAAGAAAAAGAAAAATTGTATTCAATTATACTTACCATTTAAAACGTGAACAGTTACTCCTTTGCTTCTTGAATTCGACGGATTGCATTGATACTGCCCGGAGTCAGAAGGCCGAGCAGTTCTTATAAGAAGGAATGATGTTGTCGTTTCTCCTTTGTTTGTTACCACTGAAACACCGCCACGCGGTGAATCATAGTTGATTATCTAAAAAAGGGGAGGTAGTTAGAATAAATTAGAATAACTATATGTATAAGATCCAAAATAAATGAACAATAGTTTATGTTCGTAACCTTTTTTTTTTATATATAATTAAAGCCCAAATCAAGGGGTTATGACTACTCTTAATGTTATAGAACACAGTAGGAGATTATTTAATAGGAGACACCAACGTATGTACATCACAATTCAACTTATGTAAGTCGTAATATAGAGGAAAGGCAAAGTCTGGTAAAGCATTCCACATACGGGTTGTGCGGCTTAAAACTGAATTGACTGTACGTTCGAAGTTGGACTCAAGGTAAAACTTATGAGCATTCCTAGCGATTTGTGTCGGCTAAATTGTTTCAGGGGAGGAATGCAACTGGCTATTTCACTAGAGCACTGTTTGTGGAAAAAGCGATAAAAGAGAATGAGACATGTTACGTTTCGACGAGTTTATAAGAATCACTGGATCCTACAACTGAATTATCACCTATCAGTCTTATCTTAACGCTCTGTTTTGAACCCTATCAAGTAGGCAAAGATGTTTGAGGAGCACCTGACTAGGTGTGGGAGTTACATTTTAGATTTGGACGTAGGCTCTATAAATTGCAGCCAGATAACAGGAGGTGAAGAACTTGCATCAATTTTGTCGCAAATATGTGGTCACTCCACTCCGAAGACCTTCGTTTACACATATACCAAGATTAGTATGTTTATGTTCCTTCTGTCATGAGGGTACAGGGGAACAGGGTTGTACAGTATGTGGTACAACAGTCGACATGAGGGTACGAGGGTACAGCAGTCATGTACAGGGTTGCACACCATGCCGATATTTGGAGCAGGTAGTTTTTTATTTGGCGGGATGGATTTTTGATGGTTGCGTTTGGTAGATAATAAAAATAGATTGTAATGATGGTATGAGGGAGAAACTAAATGCATTCAAATAGTAAGAAAATGTTGAAAGGATTCTTTGATGAGGGTACAGGGTTGTACACCATGCCTATATTTGCAGTAGGTAATTTTTTATTTGGCGGGATGGTTTTTTTGATGTTTGATTTCTCTACTAGATCCTTGAGGGGCTTAGTAATCGGTTTAAAAGCTTCTTCTATTTGCAAATCGAATGCGGCCTTTCTATTTCTTAGGGCTTTATATTTTTTTCGTATGGCATCAGTTGTTTTAATAAGTTCTTTTGTTACTTCTTCATTCAAGTGCATCATGATGTTGACTTACTATTTTACAACAGTTTGTGAATAAACTTCGAAAAAAGTTTTTGAACTGGTCTGAACTGCTTTTGAACTGTTTTTGAACTGGTCTGAACTGCTTTTGAACTGGTCTGAACTGCTTTTGAACTGCTTTTGAACTGGTCTGAACTGCTTTTGAACTGCTTTTGAACTGGTCTGATCTGCTTTTGAACTGCTTTTGAACTGGTCTGAACTGCTTTTGAACTGCTTTTGAACTGATCTGAATTGCTTTTGAACTGCTTTTGAACTGGTCTGAACTGCTTTTGAACTGGTCTGAACTGCTTTTGAACTGTGCATAGCTATACTGTAAAGTAAGGATGCGACCCATGTTTTGTTCTGAATTCTTAGTTTTGCTGGCAAGATTTGAAGGTTGTCCAGTTGGGTTGCAAGGAGAACCGGGACCACCTGGGTTGCAAGGAGTGCCGGGACCACCTGCTAGGTACAAACGATGTAAGTAAATTATTTTTTTTTATTTATTATTTTCTTTTCTTTTTGTTTTGTATCAAAGTCTTAATATTATTTTTCTTTCGTAGGAATTCCTTCCAGCTCGCTACAACAAATTAACTGACAAGGCAATAGAAATCATCAATATGAAAACAGCATCGTACTGTATCATATACAAAGGTCCAATGGGAAGATCTGTTAAATTAGAAATAAAAAAAATTTGCGAACAAGAGCGAATTGAATAAAAAATCTAGTTTTTCTTTTGAAATATAAAACTATTTTTTATTATTGAATAACCGATTTTTAATATAAACATTTTTGTTTTTTTATTTCAATTTTTTCATATCCAATGTGGTGGTGCCTCATTATCCTCCACCTTGGGGTTGGTGGTGTTGGTGGTCCTCCTTCTCCATCTCTTATCGGGGTCCATGGCATCCGACGCGTTGGCTCAGCCCTTTGGACAGGTCTTTCTTTACTCTCCTCGGCTTTTATTTCAGTAAGAAGTACTTCTAGCGTGTACGTTTCCTCCTCGTTGAAAATGCCCATGATAGTTTTGAAGTACAATTGTTTCTAATTCTAATAATGTTAATCTCATCATCTTTTATACAAGAAAAAAATTATTTGAATACTACTACTACTAAAATAGTCTTTGACAAAAACACTATAAAAATCAAATCTTGTTCTTATTGGTTCGAATAGAATATAAAAGAATAATATGAGATAACGCCCACGAAAAATATCCTTTAAAGATTCACACCAATATACATGAAAAAGATTTCACTATGTGTGGCGTGTTGAGGATCAATCGCTAAGAAATTCAAAAGGAAGCTTTGCCACCTCTTTTCTTTTTTTTTAATATGAGATAGAAACAATGTAGAGACTACTTTTTTTTATGATACTTTAACGTTGTCATAAAAAGATCCTTTAACAATTCAAAGACATTTATTTTTATCTCTTCCATGTGTGTGTATGTGTGTTGAGGATCAATCGCTAAGAAATTCAAAAGGATGCTTTGGCACCTGCTTTCTTTTTTTTTAATATGAGATAGAAACAATGTAGAGACTCCTTTTTTTTATGATACTTTAACGTTGTCATAGATTTTTATTTTTGAAGATACAAATACTATTCTTATTGCGATTTAAAAAAAAAAAAAAAAAAAAAAAAAATACCAATTCATTGTTATATTTTTTTTTATTACCTTGAGTTGAAATGAATTTTACTTTTAAATATGCGGTATATTTTTATGACCCCAAGCATAGGTGCTTTCACCATCTTCACATATAAACCTTTTTGTATCATTACAACTCAAGGTTTTTTATTTATCATTTGGGTGTATATCAAATGTTGCTTACTTCTAAATATATACATATATCTATAAACATCTCGTTTCTTAATTAAACAATTTCTATAATCTCTTAATTCTAAATTATTTGAAATATATTTTTTTATTCCTTTTGCTTTTTTTGTCACTTCACCGGTATCAATCCCAAAACAATATAATTTGTATTTCCTGGTGAAGAGAACGAGTTCAGTTTTCTTAGGGTTGACCCCTAGATCACATTTTTCCGCCCATTTTACTAGTTTATTTAGAGCAGTCTGCATCAGATCTATAAGGACGTGAGCATGTTTGCCAGATACCGCAATGGAGACGTCATCTGCATATGTAATCACTTTGAATCCCCCAGCTTCTAAGTCAACTAGAAGTTCATTGACGACTAGATTCCATAGAAGAGGGGATAGGACTCCGCCTTGCGGTGTTCCTCTACTGACAGATCTCTTTGCAGAGAAGTTTCCATTGCGGTATCTGGCAAACCTGCTCACGTCCTTACGGATCTGATGCAGACTGCTCTAAATAAACTAGTAAAATGGGCGGGAAAATGTGATGTGAAATTCATTTGAACTCAAGGTAATAAAATAAAAATATAACAATGAATTGGTATTTTATTTTTTTTTTTTTTTTCAAATCGCAATAAGAATAGTATTTGTATCTTCAAAAATAAAAATCTATGACAACGTTAAAGTATCACAAAAAAAAGTAGTCTCTACATTGTTCCTATCTCATATTAAAAAAAAAGAAAACAGGTGCAAAAGCATCCTTTTGAATTTCTTAGCGATTGATCCTCAACACACATACACACACATGGAAGAGATAAAAATAAATGTCTTTGAATTGTTAAAGGATCTTTTTATGACAACGTTAAAGTATCATAAAAAAAAGGAGTCTCTACATTGTTTCTATCTCATATTAAAAAAAAAAGAAAGAAAAGAGGTGGCAAAGCATCCTTTTGAATTTCTTAGCGATTGATCCTCAACACGCCACACATAGTGAAATCTTTTTCATGTATATTGGTGTGAATCTTTAAAGGATATTTTTCGTCGGCGTTATCTCATATTACTCTTTTATATTCTATTCGAACCAATAAGAACTAGATTTGATTTTTACAGTGTTTTTGTCAAAGGCTATTTTAGTAGTAGTAGTATTCAAATAATTTTTTTCTTGTATAAAAGATGATGAGATGAACATTATTAGAATTAGAAACAATTGTACTTCAAAACTATCATGGGCATTTTCAACGAGGAGGAAACGTACACGCTAGAAGTGCTTCTTGCTGAAATAAAAGCCGAGGAGAGTAAAGAAAAAGACCTGTCCAAAGGGTTGAGCCAACGCGTCGGATGGCATGGACCCCGATAAGAGATGGAGAAGGAGGACCACCACCACCACCAACCCCAAGGTGGAGGATATATGAGGCACCACCACATTGGATATGAAAAAATTGAAATAAAAAAATAAAAAATTTTATATTAAAAATCGTTTATTCAATGATAAAAAATAATTTTATATTTCAAAAGAAAAACTAGATTTTTTATTCAATTCGCTCTTGTTCGCAAATTTTTTTTATTTCTAATTTAACAGATCTTCCCATTGGACCTTTGTATATGATACAGTACGGTGCTGTTTTCATATTGATGATTTCTATTGCCTTGTCAGTTAATTTGTTGTAGCGAGCTGGAAGGAATACCTACGAAAGAAAAATAATATTAAGACTTTGATACAAAACAAAAAGAAAAGAAAATAATAAATAAAAAAAAATAATTTACTTACATCGTTTGTACCTAGCAGGTGGTCCCGGCACTCCTTGCAACCCAGGTGGTCCCGGTTCTCCTTGCAACCCAACTGGACTACCTTCAAATCTTGCCAGCAAAATTAAAAATTCAGAACAAAACATGGGTCGCATCCTTACTTTACAGTATAGCTATGCACAGTTCAAAAGCAGTTCAGACCAGTTCAAAAGCAGTTCAGACCAGTTCTATAGCAGTTCAGATCAGTTCAAAAGCAGTTCAAAAGCAGTTCAGACCAGTTCAAAAGCAGTTCAAAAGCAGATCAGACCAGTTCCAAAGCAGTTCAAAAGCAGTTCAGACCAGTTCAAAAGCAGTTCAGACCAGTTCAAAAGCAGTTCAGACCAGTTCAAAAGCAGTTCAGACCAGTTCAAAAGCAGTTCAAAAGCAGTTCAAAAGCAGTTCAGACCAGTTCAAAAACTTTTTTCGAAGTTTATTCACAAACTGTTGTAAAAATAGTAAGTCAACATCATGATGCACTTGAATGAAGAAGTAACAAAAGAACTTATTAAAACAACTGATGCCATACGAAAAAAATATAAAGCCCTAAGAAATAGAAAGGCCGCATTCGATTTGCAAATAGAAGAAGCTTTTAAACCGATTACTAAGCCCCTTAAGGATCTAGTAGAGAAATCAAACATCAAAAAAACCATCCCGCCAAATAACAAATTACCTGCTGCAAATATAGGCATGGTGTACAACCCTGTACCCTCATCAAAGAATCCTTTCAACATTTTCTTACTATATGAATGCATTTGGTTTCTCCCTCATACCATCATTACAATCTATTTTTATTATCTACCAAACGCAACCATCAAAAAACCATCCCGCCAAATAAAAAACTACCTGCTCCAAATATCGGCATGGTGTGCAACCCTGTACACCATGACTGCTGTACCCTCGTACCCTCATGTCGACTGCTGTACCACATACTGTACAACCCTGTACCACTGTACCCTCATGACAGAAGGAACATAAACATACTACTGAGGTTCCATTCATCGGGCAGGTTTTCTTCCGACCATGTCATGCAGATCAACTGGTGCATGCTCCTTTCCAACTGATCTCCAGCTGCCTTATAAAGTTCGGCATCAAGGCCATCTGCTCTTGTACTCATATTTGATTTAAGTTTGCAAATGGCAAGCGTAACTTCTTCTTCTTCGTCGGCAAGAAGGCATACTTGATCATCGTCCAAATTGAATGGGGCACTCTGCCTGACAGCGGAATTTTTGCCTTCATCGCCATTAAGCAGTCTGCTGACGTGGTATTTTCAGATCCTCAGTAGTGACTGCGTCTCTTTAACTATGATTCCCTACTGGTCTTCAAAGGCTTGAGTTCTGGCTTTGCCGCCCTGGCAAGATCTACTTACCTTTTGGTAAAACTTCCGAACCTCACTCCTGCCATCGCATATCTCAACTTCCTTAAACGAGCGCTTCTAATGCTACTTCTTTTTCTTTTTGAGAATTCGCTGTTCTTCCCTTTTTTCTCCTTGCAAATTTTGTTACACTGATCGAAAGCAGCACTTGTTATCTTTTGCATCAACATTTGTCGTGCTTTTTATTTGGCCTGCATTCTTCATCGAACCATGGGTTTCGTTTTGAGGCCGCGTGAAATCTTTTGCGTATGGGTTTTACCTGGGTTGGTAACGTTTGCCCCAAAACACAAGCCCCAAACGAAAATCCTCAAACACAAAATCCCCAAAGAGGGAATCTACAAACCTAATATCTCCAAATATATTCAAGTAGTGAATCATGCGATCAAATCGCGCTCGCGATTCCCACCTTTATTGGATTTGCAAACAGTAATGTTATTATCCATTTCAACTTTTATTCTCAAAAAAAAAAAACAAAAAAAAAAAACGCTGCACTACGAAACTAAGACAGATCACTGCGTGTGCGTACCATGAATACGTAAGCAAGACTTAAAAAGAGGATACAATCATGCATTTATAGTAATTTGTTGTTAAGAAACTGTTAATCGTTATCATTTATTAATTACAAAAACAACGAAAGAGAGAGATTTTTCTGAAAACTAAATGCACATAATTTATATGTACACAGACTCTGGGGATTTGGAGATTTCGTGGGGATTTTGACAAAAAAGATTGTTTAGGTGTGGATTTCATCAATGTGCATTATCTCAATGGGGATATTAGCTAGGTGGATAAAAATTTTTGGGGATTTTGATCGATGGTGATTTTTTTTTTTGAGATTCTGTACGACACCCGTTTTACCTAATATATTTTGATTATATAAGCAAATCTATATAAAAAATTGCGATGACAAAAAATGGGCTCCACATGTTTCATGTAACTCTTGCAGATACATTCTGGACGGTGAGTATATTTTCTCTTTTTTATTGTATTATCTATTTTATAAGACATTAATTAGGTTATAATACGTTACGTTTTATTGTAGGTTGGTACCGAGGTAAAAAAAGACAAATGAAGTTTGCAGTGCCCAGAATTTGGAGGGAACCCAGTGATCATCTCACAGACTGTTATTTTTGTATTGTGAAGCCACTCAAAGGTAAAAATTCAAAGAAATCATCTTATCCTGGTCTACCATCAACATCCGCTCCAATACCACATACAGAGAGAAATCCTGTAGC
Organism: Melanostoma scalare; assembly: GCA_949752695.1. NCBI lineage: Eukaryota > Metazoa > Arthropoda > Insecta > Diptera > Syrphidae > Melanostoma > Melanostoma scalare. The sequence goes on along the minus strand of OX456986.1, from coordinate 125,508,111 downwards.
TAATCCTCATTTGTTGGAAAATCAAGTAAGCCTCAAGTCTCAAGGCAGCCTTCCATCAAGAAGTTCATCTGTATCCGTACCTTCTGAATTCGTTCTTGTATTTGAGCTAAAACTACCACACCTCATCAACTCTGAAGATCTCAATGACTTAATAAGAGACTTAAATCTACCAAAAAGTAAAGCAGAGTTATTAGCATCACGGTTAAAACAATGGAATCTACTTAATTCTGATGCACGAAAATCCCGTTAAAGAAAACGTCATGAAGAATTTTCTTGTTTCTTTAGTAAGGAAGATGGACTCTGTTTTTGTCATTACGTGAAAGGTTTATTTGAAGAAATTGGTAATCCATGTAAAACAAGTGAATGGCGCCTTTTTATTGACAGCTCAATAAAAAGTCTTAAAGCTGTACTACTACACAATGGCAACTAATTTTTCTCTATTCCATTGGCACATTCCGTACATCTCAAAGAAAATTATGACAGTATTAAAATGCTAGTAACTGCAATTAAATATATGGAAAACAAGTGGGAAGTTATTGGGGACTTCAAGATGGTGTGTTTTTTGTCTGGAATGCAAGGTGGATTGGATATACTAAATTCTCCTGTTATCTTTGACTGTGGGATAGCAGAAATGATGCCGCTCACTACCGTCAAAAACACTGGCCTGTACGTACTGTGTATGAAGTGGGAAAATGCAATACTAAATGGGAGGCAATTGTTGATCCTAAAACTATATTAATGCCATCATTGCATATTGAATTGGATCTTATTAAACAATTTACAAAGGCTCTTAATCATGAGTCCGAAGCTTTCAAATATTTGAAGAGTTTTTACCAAAGCTTTCAGAGGCGAATATTAAAGCTGGAATCTTTGTTTGCCCTCAAATAAAAAAAATCATGGATTGTGATAATATCCCGGACTTACTTAGCAATGAGGAGAAAAAAGCCTGGAACAGTTTTAAGGCCCCAGTAGTTCATGATTTTCTTGGAAACCAATTGACATGATTACACATTTTTCTCTAAAGATGCACATGTTACACTCTCATTATTTGGATAAATTAAAAAATAATATGCGGGAGCTTAGTCGGAAGAGCAAGTGAAACGCTTCCATCAAGATATAATGGAATTTGAGAGACGTTAGTGAGGCCAGTACACCGAAAGCATGATGGGGACTATATTATTTGGGGTTTAAAAAGAGAAGCTTTTACTGAACATGAAAGAAAAGGTAAAACTGTTCATTTTTAAACGTGTGGACTTTATTTTAAAACTTTTATTGTATTGTATTGTATTTATTTAAAATTATTCATAGTACATATAAGATATAAATATTACATCTTTTAAGTAGTACATGCTTTAAATATGTTGCAGAGTAATAATTAAAATTTACGTTAATAAATGTTTAGTAAAAAAGATAGGTAGATTCTTATAATAAAAATGAAAGAAAAAAAATATATGAAACAAATCTTAGTAAAAGACAAAAAGAAGATAAGATTAAAAGTTTGCAGCGAAATATTGAAATGCTCTTTTTTCGAAAGTCCTCGTGTTGATTATATATTTAATTGTGAGGGGAAGCTGGTTCCAGAGTTGAATTGCATGGATAAAAAATTGTCTCCAAGTTACTAAAAATCTATGACGGGGTAGAATTATTTGTAAATTGCGGCTACTACGAGAAAAGTTAATTAAATCGAACAGATACCTTGGCTCTTCTGACTGAATAATTTTATGTAATAATAACAGTGTGCGATACTTTAATAAAGCTGTTAAGGAACAGTCTGTAATTTTTTTGGTGAAACCGGAGATATGATCGTATCTTCTCAACCCAAAAATATACCTTGCGCAGCTGTTGTATGCTACATTCAGTTTTCTACTGGATTCAACGTCCATATTAAAAAAAAAGTTCGCAGCTGTATAGAAAGATAGGCATTATAAAGGATTTCACTAGTTGAAGTTTAACGCTTGATGGTAAATATTTAGACGTAGGACTTAAACCACGAAGTGCACCATAAATTTTTGTATTTATTGTTATTTAAATTTATTATATGAATGAATCACAAATGGATGTTTCGTATCTTTTAATAAATCATCTCTATGTCCATTTTTATTTGAATTTTCCATTTTTCACGCATAAAAACAAATTCAGAACTTTTTTCAGTTATTTTTCTATTTCTAGGTATAAAGGAATAAAAATTAGGTACGTGCAACCCGTGCGCAAGAATGTTGTAGACCGGTGAATCCATATTCTTGTGGCAACTCAGAATTATTTCTTTTTTTTGCTCTTTGTTCGATGATTCGTTATATATTTTTGAAGGCCTATCTCGCTTTCCAGATGTGGATGGATGCTCTTCAACAAATATTACATAGAATTCATCATCAAGCCACTCTCTATCAGCGTTACCGTTGCATATTTTGGAAAAGTTGCAAAAAAAGTGGCACTCGAGAAAAAAAGGTGGCACTTGAAATTAAAAACGAAACAAAACCGTATTCATATACGATATATGAAAATTGACTTAATGGAAAAAATTTCACATATCTTAAAGAATTTATAGGACTTGAATAAAACACATACCTAATCTTAACAATCATTCTAAAGATTTTTACAACGGAAGATAAAGACTAAAAGTTTAACAGTTCATTTTGTATAGATAACTCAACATAAATAAGTGAATAAATAAAAGTATAAAATATAAATAATAAATAAAAGATAAATAATAATTTATTTAAAAGAACTTGAATCACATTTTTCTTGTGATGGTTTCCTTTTGATTTTTTATTTCCACTCAGCTATGTCATATTTGCTTACTAAATTTAAAGGGTAACACCACTGTAAATCTTTCAAAAAATCGATTTTTGTTTTTTAAGGCTTTAAAAATACTTGAAGCTTTTAAAATATAGGGAAAAATATTTCATACCTCAAAGTATTTTTTTTTCTTGTAATTTTGAGCTCAACCTCAAGCGCGACGGACTGCTCAGAATCAACACTTAAGTCAGATGTCCTACATTTTGATTTCTATCTTCTCAAATACACCAACAGATGTCATTATAAAGCATTTATTTTCAAATACGTTAGTTTAGTACACGTGTACAAAAAATGTCTCAAATTTTTAAATTCGTTTTTCTCGAAACACGACTTTTCAAAACGGCACGCAGCATAACTCCAACCAACAGTCTTCGTTCTTTTCATTCGAATTTTTTACAATATCTTGAAAATAAGATTTTGAAGAGAAATACGTTAGGGATTTTCGATAAGTTAATTGAATCATTATTTATTATCAGATATGATTATCCTTTTTTCTGTTGAAAATTTAACGATTTCATTCAATTGCTCATCAATCACACAAAAATCAATATTTTTAAAATCCCCTACGTATTTCCCTAGCTATAAGCATGTACAATAAAAAATTATTTTTTTTATATATCTGGTTCCAAATTTTCGGCAGCTACACTGCGTGCCGCAGAGCTCCTCAAATTCTACGTGCCTTGGGAAAATGGCTGTGGTGCAGTCATTTTTGAAAATATTTTTTTAATAATTTTCTATTTTGTTACGCTTTATAAATTCCTCCAAAACTATAAATTTATTACCTTTTCTTCCACCGAAAAAAATGACAAAAAACAAGTTTTTTATAGGCTGTTACAGTGGTGTTACCACTTAAGGAAGCCAACATATTTTCGCTAGTTTCAGTTTTTAGCCGGTTGGTGAGTTCATTTTTCATTAAAGTTAGCTTGGAAAAAAACCTTCTCAGCGCAGGCAATGCTATGAGGCAAGGTTAAAAATTTTTCAACAAATTCGTATAAGTCGAAAAATAGGTATTTATTCAAACTATTTTTAATGTAACCCACTTTAAACCAAAACAATTTGATATTTGTCAATTTTAAAAATTGGTTTAAAATCTGGGTCGACGGATTTTATTTCTAAAAATCTATATTGTTCGAATACCTTTTCGGGACTTTTGGAAAAATTACTAATGAACAGAAACAATGCTAAAAAAGTGGCAAAGACTGAAAAGTGGTGGCTCGGTGGCACACCCTGAAAAAAAGTGGTAATTTGACACTAAAGTGGCACAGCGGTAACGCTGCTCTCTATTATTAATTTCAAAACGCATTTTGATCCGTCCTGCTTTGTTCCACCGACCTTTGAATTTTAGCTGAGTAAAAGGTTTCAGTATTCGCTCTTAATAATATATTTGGTGGTACAGGGCAACCAACTACACATTAATTATGAAAATTGAATTGAACTACGCAAAAAATTGAAAAAAATTTAATTAAATATTCCAAAAGTTTCAATGCGAAAATCTAAAAACGCAATTTTTTTTGCAGTTGCTGCATATAAGCCCTGAAAATTTAATCAAAATCATTGGACTAGTTTAAAAAAAAAACGGTTTTTTATTTTTAATTTTTTTTTAAAAAGTGTTTTTGAAAAGTCAGGTGCGCAAAGTGTAAGACCTTGCTAGAAATTATTTAGACAAAAAATTTGAAATAAATCAATGATACTGTTTTGAAGTCATTTCAAAAAATCAATATTTTTTCTATAAAATTTATAAGAAATTTGAAAATTAAAATTTTTTAAATATTGATATGCAAACTTTCTTACAACCTACGACATTTTCACATGTAAAATTCGTCAATATCGTGTAGGCTATGGGAGGAACCTACCATTTCTAGACTTTTACATCATAAGAAAGGCTTTTAAGAATTAAATCTTCACTTAAAATTTTATCGAAATCGTTGGACCCGATTCTAACAAAATAATATATTTAAGAAGTCCTAGGTGATTTAAATAAGAATGCTAATCAACATTTAAAAATTTTAAATTTTTAAAATTTCTGCTTATATTATTTTTTTGAATATTTTCAAACCGGTGCCTTTGATTTTTTCTAAATTTTTGTCGAAACATCTACTGGTATGGTCCTAACCCTTTATATCACTGTGTGACATAACTGTAACAAACCAAAAAACTCTTCAAAAAACTTGAAGTTGCTGTTGCCGACTGTAACAAACAGTTTCACACATATTTAGTATCCTTTATTCAAACTAGATGGTGTTACTCGTATCAAAGTTGGTTCGTAGTTCGTTTGCTGTTAATTTTTGAAAGCCATTAGTGGCTGAACATTTAAAATTTAAATGTACTGGCGTAACACAAACCATGTGTGAGAAGTGTGGCGTAGCGTTGTGCTACAATAAATATAAAAATTGTTATAAGGCCTTCCATACATCTTAAAGACGCAGTTTGTGGCAATGCAACATTAACTGTCACATTCCCCTTTTTTTCATTTCTATACTTTTCTAATAAATAAACAGTGAAAAAATACGTGTATTTTTATGTATTGAAAACTACTATAAAATTTTCTAATTTATAAATTATACGAGGTTGAGTTATAATAAAGGGTTGATTTTTGCACAGATACTTGATTTAAAAAAAATTCATTTTTCAAGAAAGTGAAAAATAAATAACCGGTTTTTCAATAAACTGCTCCAACGATTTTCATTAAATTTTCAGTGTATATATGTTTTAAAAACTGCTAAAAAGTGGCGTTTTTAGATCCTCGTTAGAAACCTTTAGAAAATTAAATTTTATTTTCCAATATTTTTTGCGATTTAATTTAATTTACGTAATTAATGTGTATTGTCAACCCTGTGTCACCAAATAAATTATGGAGAATGTGAAACCTTGTGGTCAAGACTATGATACTGTACTTAGCACACAATCGCAAGTTCGTGCGACCCAGTCGTGCCCATTTTTGCTTTTGCAACACTATTTCAATAAATACGTACACTTGTATTTGTACACTAACAAGTTGCTTCCTTTTTTTTTTTGATACCCATTTGCATCAAGCATTGTCGGTGGTACTTTTTTTTCATGGGACTAAGACTAAGTCTAAAAAAAAGTGATGATTGAAATAACTAAATAAATGCTCGGAGATATTTCATAACAAACATAACAAACTATTAAGAGATAAAAAAATATATACATATTAGGGTGGGTCAAAAAAATCAAATTTTTTTTTTTTTTGATCCGACACACGAAAACTTGTTCTTTGGTACCTCTAGAAAGTACTTACAAAATTTGAGCTCTTAATATTAACGGGAAGATGATGCTCATCGTAGTTTTCCATTTTCAGTTTAGTGTCATATAAAAATGGTCATATCTTTTTAAAAATAGATTGTTCAACCAGTCGCAAAAACAGTATTTATAGGAAATGAAACGGTCTACAAAAATGATCTCTTATACTTTTTTCATTAATCTAACCATTTAAAAGATATTCAAGGTCAAAAATTAAAGTATTTTAAAGAAAATAACTTTTTTGTTTTGAATTTTGTACCTCACTTAAAAATAGTTATTATCAAATGAGCATCAACTATTTCAATAGAAAATTGAACGTTCTACAAAAAAGGTCTTTTGTTGTTAATCGATTACTCTAACCATTTAAAAGATATTCGCAGAAGAATTTTAATTCCTACTAGTTTTAATAATTTCTTAATAAATATTTCCAATTTATCTACTTAATATATGAATTTTGAAAATATTCATGTGAACTTGAGTTTATTCCAAAAAAATTATAGTTTGCAAGTTATGTCGTATCTTTTGTTTGAGAATATATTTCATATTTTCATTGGACTCAATTTTTTAACGATATTTTTTGCAGTAGATCATAAATTACCTTAAAATTTGTAAATTAAACAGATAAACTTGAAATATTAATTAAAAAACTATTAAAATTAGTGGGAGTTGCAATTCTGCTGCGAATATCTTTAAATTTTTTTTTTAATAGATGTATTGGAAATATTTATTAAGAAATTATTAAAATTAGTAGGAATTAAAATTCTACTGCGAATATCTTTTAAATGGTAAGAGTAATCGATTAACAACAAAAGACCTTTTTTGTAGAACGTTCAATTTTCTATTGAAATAGTTGATGCTCATTTGATAATAACTATTTTTAAGTGAGGTACAAAATTCAAAACAAAAAAGTTATTTTCTTTAAAATACTTTAATTTTTGACCTTGAATATCTTTTAAATGGTTAGATTAATGAAAAAAGTATAAGAGATCATTTTTGTAGACCGTTTAATTTCCTATAAATACTGTTTTTGCGACTGGTTGAACAATCTATTTTTAAAAAGATATGACCATTTTTATATGACACTAAACTGAAAATGAAAAACTACGATGAGCATCATCTTCCCGTTAATATTAAGAGCTCAAATTTTGTAAGTACTTTCTAGAGGTACCAAAGAACAAGTTTTCGTGTGTCGGATCTAAAAAAAAAAAATTAAATTTTTTTGACCCACCCTAATACATATAGGTCGCAAAGGTTGCAGGTTGCTGTTGAAAAAAAAACATTGTGTAGTTTATAATCCGAGCCATAGTACAATCACAACATAAAGCAAAACCAGTTACCGAAATGTGAGTAGTTATCATTAGAAAATAAAAAAAAACTTGTTTAAATAATGTGATTTTTAATAAAGTGCAAAGAGTATCTACCCCTTTTTCTTCATCTAATGAAAATATTAAGAACATACATTTTTAACTGAATAATTCGACCGCTAGTGTAACAAAGGTGTTAAGAAAAAAATAAAAATAATATAAGCTTATGGGTTTTTTTGGCTAGTACTTCATGAGACTATACTACAACTGTCATTGTTCGAAAAGGGCACAATTGGAGCAAAAAAAAAATTTTGTGTCTTGTTACTAATTTGTTGGAATAAAATGCACTGTGAAAGAACACAGCGTAAGTTAGAGCAACCATTTAAAACCTTAATCAAAAATTAATATAAAAAAAAAAAAAAAATGGCAATGGAAAAAAAAACACTTAATGCAAGTGGATGAATATATTGAAATAACATATTTTTTGAAATAAAATGCTTGACAGCAAAATACTGTTGCAACCGTCAGTTTTGATTATAAAGTGATAATGTTAATGTGATTATTGGTCGAGTTGAGATCGAACAAAGTAGATATCGAATAAAAGTAGTAGAATTCAATTGAAAGCAAAAGTTTTATTATTGCGAACTAAGCGCACGTTACAATATCAACTGATTCTTAAATCGCAAGCTTTCCAACGATATACAGTTGCGAGTAAAATAATAGCAGTGTTGCAAAGCAGTGATTTCGGGACAATAATATCGAGGTTATGGAGTGGCCGGCGCAGTCGCCTGACCTCAATCCTATTGAAAACTTGTGGACAGATCTTAAAAAAGCAGTTTGGATTGAAAAGCCCAAAAATAATAAGGAATTGTGGGAAGTAGTGCAAAAAGGCTGGTACAATATTCCCGTGGAAAGATGTCAACGACTTGTTGACTCAATGAAGGACAGATGCAGTGCTGTTATCAAAAATAAAGGCAATGCCACTAAATATTAAAATCAAGTTTTTTAAAAATATCAAGGAATCAACTTATTTTTATTTTAATTACCTTAGAACGTAACGAAAAGGGGACACTGCTGTTTTTGTGCTCGTTACTTTTATCTGCTTATTCATATATTGATGTGATTTAAAAAAAATTAGAAATGAACAAACTAATTTACGTATGAAAGTTCGTTTTTAAGTAGTGTCATTTACTTTTTAAATAAAAATATTCTGAATCTACCTTTAAATAGTTTTTATTAGTATAGTTTATATCTTTGGTGATGCACTGCTATTATTTTGCTCGCAGCAATATATAACACTTGTTTAATCACATTATAAAATGCTCCTAGAAAATTCTATTAAAAACGTTGTTAATCTATCCATTCCTATGGGGCTATCAGGACCACTTCAGGTAGCCATATCCTTAAAGTATGCAATTTAATCCATTTGTTTGGCCCTACGAAATTTGACCTTTACCTGATTTATTTGCATGAAAATTTCGCCAAGAACGATTTTCACGTCATGTCTAGAGCACTACTCGTATGTCTTTTTCGAGAAGCTCGTAGGAACAATCTTTGGATTTCTTGTCTTTCTCTTCTGTAGGGTCGTGGGCGCATATTAGGCTAATGTTGGCGAATTTAGCCCTGATGCGGATGGTCATTATACGCTCATTAACTGGATTTTGGCTGATAACCATATCCCTGAGTCTACCTCTAACGACAAATCCGCATACAAATAAGCGTTGTTTCTGTTGTCTCTGGCAGTCACCATAGTAGATGTCGCAGTTCTTCATCTTCTTTATGCCCGGCCGATTCCATCTCATATTTTGGATGGCGGTTATGTCATAACCCAACAGGCACAACCCCCAACCTGGAGGGCCAGGTCCTTTTGGTATCCCCTTGGACATAAAGGGCCGGATAATTCGGAAGCAGTGACTTGATACACAGGGATGTGAGAGGTGAGAGCTACCGTTGGCTCGCCAGGAGCTCATCCACCACCATCTCTACTTCAATACCCTGAAAGACCCAGAAAGACTTTTAAACCAAATATTATGTCGGAGTAGCTCAGTCAGGGCTCAGGGGTTTCTGCTTTTTCGACTGCTGACGTCCACCGATGATTCTGTTAGTCGAATTCATCCGCTGAGACATTTCCAAAAAGCTCTGGTAGACCACTGAGATTGGGGCAGTCAGTCATTACTCGTAGAGCATTATAGTGTTTCTTCTTCGGCCCTTTGTCAACACTCGCATTTACTAGTTTATCATGTCGTCTCCGGATGGAGCATCCCAGTTCTCGGCGATTACCGCGTGGAGGTATATAGGAAGCACAATTGACGTGTATACTACAAGTTGCAACATCTGAGCGCCACCAAGTTGACACCAATCAGAGCCTTCCTGCATAGTACACGGCCGTCTCATATTGCTACACAGTTCTTTTGGGGACTTTGTCTTTTTTTACCGTGACGGAATAAGTAAATCTACCGATTTGACATAATGGTGCAATTTGCCTAGAGGAGGTGATGCTTTAATCCTGTATTTTTCAGGATGAGAAGTGACAATAACGAGGTCAAGTTTTTTGGACGCATGGCCTTCAATGTCTGGAACCAGAGTAGGCTCATCTACGAGTTGAGTTAGATGATTTGATTCACCAAAGATCTCAAGTCTCAACATACATATGGCAAATGTGTTCTGTGTTGAAGCCAATCAGAATTGTGTACAAAGCAATCGTCCGGAATTGCGATTTCAGTGCCAGGATAATGGGAAACCATTTTCAATATGGAGTCGAATAGCGTATCAAACTCGTTAGAAGCTTAATTGCTGTCTAAATAAGGGCTTATGTAAATAAAACAATAATGAAAGATTTGCTTGTGGGCGGTGAATTTTAAACACATGAAATTAAAGTTCGTATAACAACAGAGGCCGCATTTGTGTTTCACTCAGTGCCAACATAGCTGGCCTGCATTTTGCAGTGTGAGCTTACACAGCATAGGAGTTCGACTGCAAACCTCTATTTAAACACGAATTTTTTTTTCATTTTCTTTGATTGAATTATAAGAATAAAGAGGAAAGACTGTTATGTTTGTTTGATTGTATTGTATTGAATATGCTTCAAAGCTACTGAGCCGATTTGAATGAAATTTGGAACAGAGATGGCCTAGAGCCATGGAATTAACCGGGAATTTAGATAATAATTAACCTAATCAAAAAATTCGTGCTTCATTATTTTCGTGTCGAATGGACTGTATTTCATTCCAATATTCACATGGAAAAGGAAAGTAACCAGAAACTTTGAAAATATGTACCTACTGAGCAAAAAAATTTAAAAAACTCTTTTACCGTTACCGTGCTACTTTGCTCCGAGTAACATAGACGGTATTACATCCCCATATTCCCACCAGAACCGAAGCTTAAAGTGGAGCTTAAAAAGAGCTGAACAGACTCCCGAAATTCTTTCAACATTAAAATGCTTTAATGTTCCACGGTAACATAAATTTTATTTCATCTAAAAATTCCGTGTAGAGGTGCTGCTATACGCTAGATCACCGTTAGACCCTAGCCTAGCTATGCCGAGTTGGTTAGCTTATGTGCATATATTAATACAATAACAATCGACTGAGCGGTAATAACCAGTATAACAAATTTATTCATCAACTCAAGAACATAGTTTTGTGTCAGAGCTAAGAAATCGCCCGAACAACGGCCGAGCACCAGCTTGCTGTTGGAACCCTATCAAAGCCTAGCACTCTCGAGCATATGAATCTTTATTCAAAAAGGAACATCAACCATCGACACGCTAGTACTTATTACAAACGTAATAAAAACCTTCTCAGGAAAGAAATGGATGTGTGGGTTCCAAAAAGTAATACTAGAAACGAGTTTTGGAGGCACTTGACCATATATGGTGTGTCCTACAAGCTATGGGGGATGGCCAGACCATACTTCAAATATCGACTACGAGACAGAAGAGATATCAGTGGAGTATATGGTCACAGGAAGGGTGCTTGAAGCATGAGTCCTGGGCCACTTCTGTGGAGTGTTCAAGTTCGACGGCCTGCTCAGGAGCTACCAACGAACACCATACTTGTAGCTTTCGACGATGCGACGTGCCAATAGTACTTTTAGCTAAAAATTTGGAGGAACTAGCTGGCATTCTTCACCACCGTTCGACAACGACATAAAATCCGGTATCTGGGAGTAGCCTCGGATACCAGACTCAACTATACAAGGACCACATCAGCGTCAGCGGGATGTCAGGGTCTGCTTTCGCGTATATTGGGCAATAAAAGAGATCACAGGCATATCAAAAGGTGACTACTGGCAACCGTGGCTACGTCTATATGGAAAGAATCGCTCGAGCTTACAACATACCGCAAGACAATGCCATCAGACGAGCAGCTGTTAGAGATCAAACATCAGAGTAGCGTAAATATACCGAACGATTTCAAACGATGCGATGTCATCATGGCATCATGTCCGACAATCGACATCCTTGCCACAGGATCGTAGGATGAAGTAAGAGGAGAGAAGGATTCTTTGTGCAAAGAGTCTACATATTTGGCAAAAAGAGATGGGACACGTCCAAAGTTCGATGGATCCGAAAAGTCACCGATTGGTCTTAACGATGTGATTGAGGACGTAGAACACTTGTTTTTCCAATACCCCAATAACACAATCTACCAGAAGACACGAGTAGAACTGGAAAGGAGTTCTGACCACCTCATCAGTCCAGACAGTGCAGTTGAGTGCACTCTGAAGAACCGATTAGATTGAAAAAGTGTCGCAGAGTATGTAGAATCTGTAATCAATGATCTCTACACTATTTCATCTGAATAGCATCAGATAAGAACTCCCCAGCAAATACGTAGTTAAATTTTTCACCTGAGAGATTCTTAGCCACAAACATCCGTTCGCTAAAACTGCATAGTTTTCGAAAAACACATTCGTTGGTTTTTAGTCTCTGATTTATTATATTAAGAATTTTGTCTCTGTAATAGTTTGGTTGCTGCAAACTCTGCAATCATCACTTAAACTGATTGATTATTACAATCAAAAGTTATATCCAATACTCTCAATCAATCACAATCACAAACTTTTCTGTTGTAATTTGTCTTCATGTCAACCTTCTAAATATTAGCAGCCAAAAGTTCAACAGTGTAGGCATTCAAATGTGTTTTGCTGACTTATTGATTGCCGTCATTAAGATTCTCTATAGATGTTGAATTAATATTACTCGCGCAAAAGATTTAAATTTTGTGACAGCGAAATAAAATTGCAAAAGTTTAATCCACAGCAATGATGAAAAAGACAGATGGAAATAAAATTCGGAAACTTTATTTCAAACCTCTTGATTTTATTTTACTAAATAAGCTGAAAGGATAATGGTCTGGAAAGCACAGCTAAATTAATTTTATATTAGTTCCGTTCACCTTTAAAAGGAAAAAGTGAAAGACAGAATTTTCCAGTATCCGAAAATTCCTAATGACGTGCTGGACGCAAATGGTTATATGTGTATATATATAAAATAGCAAAGAAAAAAAAGCCGGATAGAACTTAGAATGGGATTACAAACTTGGGAATTGTCTTTCGATGCTTTATAGTTATTTGTTCCGTTTCCTTTTTGATATCGTTGTACTTTTGTTCTTTCTTTTTATATTATATTTTTTGTCCCAAAAGGAAACATAAATTAAAATAAGTGTATGTTTTCCCATTTAATAAGACTTGTGGAACATACCATCGAAGAACAAACAAAAAGGACTTGAATTTCCGGAGGCAAGGGTTTCCAATTGCTAATGACAATGTGTTTTTAATTAGGTTTGTAAACGTCTTTTAGAAATTATTTTCTTAGGGAGTTGGCTGTGCAAGACACCAAGAAAGCTTTTTGATGGCACTAAAGAGTCCAAAGGGAAAAAACTTTTCCAATAGCCTGCTTAAAAAAAAACAAACTGTTGGGAAAGTGAAGTTTATAAATAAAATATTGCAATTTTGATAAGGAACAAGTGTCCTTATGTGTATCAAAGTTTACGAAGAGCAAATTAGAATCTGCTTTTATGCATATTATATCTTTTTGAATATACTTTGCATTTAAGAACTTTTATATGTGCCTTGCATTCACAACGAGGTTTGTTATTGGACGTATATCACGCTGCTCTGTATATGTCCAAAAGTCGTCGAAATCTTCCTAACAAGAGTCCGAAAAAGTTCTCAACAACGATTCTCATTACAGAGCGAACGTAATTGAAAGATTTTTGTGGTAATATGAGCGCACATCAAGGGGTTATGAATACCCTTATGATGTTATTAACACAGTGCAAGAGGTTAAGAAAGAACGAAAGGATTAGAAAGTAGCATATATAAGTATACATATATAAGTATAAGAAAGTAGCATATTTATAAAAAAACCGATACAAAAGAGATAGACATGAAACATTAGCAGGATGGTCAACCGAATTAATTGCTTCAAATATTGAATTTCCACCTATCAATCTTAATGCTCTGTTTTGTACCCTAACGAGTAGGCACAGTGATGTTTACGGAGGACCTGACCAAACATGTGAATTGTACTCTAACTTAGAACGGATAGATCAGAAGAGGTGAACAGTTTCCTATACAGCTTTTTATGAATGAATCCTAAGCATTTAGCAGCATTGAATTGAATTCTAGTCGGATTTTATTACAACATGTAACAATACTGTAAAGGCCAGATTTCAATGGGCTATTCATACGCAACCGTTCCCATTCTACATCCGAAGAGAAGGGACGTGAATTTCGAAACTAATATATGAGAGTTGAGTTGTCAGCAAAACAATTGAGTGGATTAGAGGTTTCACACAAGAGATCACTTATAAAAATAGGGAAGAGAGGCGAAAATCAGCATTTATGTGGTGAATTTAAGGCTTGAAACCGTCCAACAAAACTTGTATTGAACAATCAGAAAGGAAATTTCTTATCCAACGGATAAGAGGATCGCCGATACCAAAAGCACGCATTTTCGATAAGAGAGCTTGATGACAACCTCTTTTAAATTCCTTAGAAATATCAAGAGCAATAATCTTACTTTCTCCAAAACAGTGTAAAGATTGGTTCCACTTTTCGGTGAGATATGCCATCAAAGCACCAGTGGACCTTCTACTACTAAAGCCGTATTGTCGGTCATTAAGAAGCTTCCCTTGTTCAAGATATTTCATAAGTTGACATGACCTTTGGAAGAAGGGAATATGGTGCAATTGGACCGGTAATAGGAAGGGGAGGAGGATTCGCCTTTTTTAGGTGACATGTCATGTGACAAATGCAGAAGAATAAGAATTACGCAGTGGTTTTGCCAGCGTTGAAAAACAACTCTTCAGAATAACGGTAGGGATACCATCTGTGCCCTATTTCACCAAAATGAAAGTTACAACCACAAATTTGTACTTGTAATCTACAATTACAAATTTGTAAATTTTTTGTTTCACCAATTGCAAGATCTTATTTCACAAACTTGTGATTGATTCTAATAAAGTTGTAGAAAAATGAATTGTAGGTCACAAGTGTTCAAAATGTGGTACCCGTGGTGTGATGGATAGCATGTCCGCCTGTTAATCCAGAGGTTCGAGTTCGAATCCCACCAGAGGCAAAAATGTTTTTTCTACGGGTATCGCCTTTCGCGAGGAATTGACAAGTCCTCCGTTGGTATTCATTGCCATGAAAAGCGCTCTCTCAATTAGCCGTTCGGAACCGGCAGAAAATTGTAGGTACCCTCCATTCCCTCACAAGGGATGGTTGTGAGAAATGCGCTAGGCCCAGGGGCTCCTCGCTCTGTTGCGCCACCCTATTTATTTTTATTTTAAGTGTTCAAAATTCCTGTTGCACCGACATCAAGAATAACTTGTTATTTATAACAGTTTTTTACAATATTGTTGAACGCTGTGCTGCGTAGACATCAAAATGAATAAGGAAAATATAATATTTGCATCCTCTTTGATAAGAGACAAAAAAGATATATTGTTCGGAAAGTTTTTCGATTGCTTGATACATTCAGACAAAGTAAGAGAATGGAAAAACATTCTTAATTTTTTGCAGTCTCATGTGCTTCTCATCAATAGAGATTGGAAATATTGATGTTCGTTAGGCCAGCATATAACGTTTTTGAATATTAAACTGACGACTGCTGTGCAAACTCTACGTACGTATCCGCAAACTTTTGACTTATAGAAAGATATCCCATGCATGTTGGCAGCTCCATGGTATTGTCCTCCATTCACAAGCCAACGCAAAGCTGAAAGAAACTGCTGCCTTGGTTTTAAAGCACAGTTTTTTTTCGCTCGATAATTAAAACTTTCTTCTGATCGACTAAGTTGAAATTTTTCATTAAAATTAAATAACTCAAATATATCATAGTTTATACGCGGCCAATAATTTTTTTTTCAAAATATATCATCACTTTGGCTGTTATCGCTATTATGCTATGCCTTCGTCGCAAAGACATTTTTGTTATGAAAGCAAGGAATTACAAATTTGTAACAAAAATTACACGTCTACCTTCACCTGTAGAATATTCTTTCAAACAAAACAAATTTTGTAAGTCTATTTTCTTTGGTGAAAGGAAAACTCACAAATTAGTGTTATATTAACAAGTTTGTTACTTGTTTATTCATCCAGATCACCAACATACTGGCCATCGGATTCAAGTAAAATACCAGACCTTGTTGACTTTTTCATAGTTAAAGGTATCAAACGAAACCACATAAGAGTCGAAGGTAATTATGACCTATCATCAGATCATACACCGGTGATTTTATCACTTAATGAATCAGAGATAATGGAAAAAAGTAATCCTAAGCTAGTAAATAATAAAACAAACTGGAGTGAATTCAGAGAAAAGCTTGAAAGCTATATATATCTGAGATCCCCTATGGAAACAAAAGAGCAAATCGACCTTGAAGTAGAACAATTCATTGCCGATGTTCAACAAGCTGCAGAAGAAAGTACACCAACTTACTCGAGTAGGAAGCAAACTGAAACAAAATACCCTGCCGAGATAAGAGAGTTTATATTGGAGAAGAGAAGAGCTCGAAGAAAACGGCAAAATACTAGATTCAGACGACAAAACAGCGTCGAAAAAACAAATCTACGAATTCAAAAATGATTCATTAAGTAGATTCCTGAAAAATTTAACGACTGATGCTCCAACCGATTATTCGCTCTGGAAAGCAGCAAAGCGCCTGAAAAGACCGCAGTTACAAAACTCGCCAATAAAATCTCTAAACGGGAATTGGATCGGAAATCCGAAAGAAAAAGCTAACCTATTTGCAGAACATCTTGCGAATGTTTTTAAGCCATTCCCAGCAAATTCATCTGAAAACAGCTTACAGTTTATTGATAAAGTCGATGAAGTTGACATACCAATTGTCACACTCAAAGAAATAAAAAGTATGTGTCGAAATCAACTATCGAACAAAAAATCACCTGGGTACGATCTAATAACTGCTCAGGTTATGAAAGAAATGCCATCAAAAGCCTTCATAAAACTCCAATTCATAATAATTTCATGCCTAAAGACCCAATATGTCCCACATCATTGGAAAATTGCTGAAGTAATTGTTATACCAAAGCAAGGTAAGCCACCAACAGAATTGACGTCTTACAGACCAATATCGCTTATACCAATAATGGCAAAAGTCTTTGAAAAATTGCTACTGAAAAGACTAAGCAAAGTCATAGAAGAAAGAAATCTAATCCCAAATCATCAGTTGGGATTTAGAAATAAACATTCCACGATAGACCAAGTTCATAGAATAACGGATGCAGTTGAAAAAGCATTAGAAGAAAAACAAGTATGTTCGGCTATATTTTTAGATATTGCTCAAGCATTCGACAAGGTATGGCATGAGGGGCTGGAGTACAAACTGCAAAGGGACCTACCCAGGCAGTACTACGAAATACTAAAATCTTATATCTCAAACCGGCTCTTCAGAGTACGGTATGATCAAGAATATTCAAAGCTATGTAATATACAAGCCGGTGTTCCACAAGGAAGCGTCCTAGGACCTACCCTGTATTTGCTATATACAAGGGATATTCCAGTGGATAACAACACCATTATGGCTACTTTTGCAGATGATACCGCAATTTTGGCATCCAGTAAGTGCGTCGTCAAGGCTGCTGGGAAATTGCAAAATGCCGTCGACACCGTTAGTGATTGGACCAAAAAATGGCGTATCAAGCTCAATGAAGCTAAATCTGCACATATAAACTTTACAAATAAAAAGTTAAGTTACGTTCAAATATTCATCAACAATCAAGCTGTACCTTACGCCAACGGCCAAATACCTTGGGATGAATTTGGATGCAAAGCTAAAATGGAAAGAGCATATCAAAAAGAAAAGGGAAGAGCTCAACTTGAAATATAGAAAAATGTACTGGTTACTCGGTAGAAATTCTGACTTATCTGTCGAAAATAAAATAATGCTTTATAAACAAGTACTTAGACCTGTTTGGACCTATGGAATCCAATTATGGGGCTGTACAAAGAAAACAAATACTGAAATCATCCAAAAGTTCCAAAACAAAGTCCTTCGTGGATTAGTAAATGCCCCATGGTAGGGTAAACGCACTAGTACCCGGACACTTAACTTTTTTCTCAACTTTGACTTCAAACCATTTTGTTACCATAAATGCTACCACGGAAACTTTTATTGATTGTAAGAATATAGACATTTCTCAATAATATGGCGTTCAAGTAAATTGCAAAGAGATCATTGTTAAAATTAATAAAATAACAATTCAGAAAAGTTCCATTTGCGTTAGTACCCGTACATCAAAATCTAGTACCCGGATGCCTTTGTTTCAGTACCCGTACACAATCATTTTAAGAGACAAGCCATGTCTGCGTACTGAAAATATAAGACAAGCGCACATTTTTTGTATCCATACAGGGCTTGTCTCTTAAAATGATCAAATCTCTCAATGATTAAGTCTCTTAAAATGACTGATCTAGTATCCGAACGCTTTTGTTTCAGTATCCATACACAATTATTTTAAGAAACAACCCCTGTCCGGGTACTGAATATGCATGATAATCGCACTGTGTTAGTACCCGGACAGCATGTCTGGGTACTGAAAAACATATTCAATTTTGGTGTTAGTTCCCGGACACCACAAATAATGGCAAAGATTTTATTAAATTAAGTTTTTTTTTGCAAATTGTTTTAGTTAGTCATATTTCCAACGAAACCAATGTCTTTCCATGACAATAAATTAATTATTACTTGTTCAATTGCTTTCTACTAAAAAGTGTTCGCACTATTTTTTTCTTACACAAATCGACAACGAGACCGCACCTTCAAACCTTAAACAATAAAATGATGCGTAGTTCCTAAAGTACGCATTTCGAGTACCTGAAACTTTGCATGCATGTATAAGACACATTGAAGGACCCATGTATGTTGTTGTTTGTGGATTTTTTTGAGTGATGTATCTATTAATCGCAAAAAAAGGTCAATGTGTCCGGCTACTAACACTGTCCGGCTACTAGTGCGTTTACCCTATATAAGAAATAGCGATTTACATCGTGACCTACAAATAGAAACGGTTACAGAAGTTGTAAGAAAACATGCTGTATCACACAATCAGCGACTGCATACTCATATCAACTCTGAAATGGAGTCCGTATTAAATACGAGAGGCAATGTTCGGAGATTAAGAAGAACCAAGCCACACGAGCTAATGGCCTAAAAGTCATGGGAAGCATTAAAAGTTTAAGCTTCCCTTAAAGCGATAATATTATTGAGAAAGAAAAATCTGTTGTCGATCGTTCATAGATTGGTTCTGATTACGAGGAGTTTTTAGTGGGTAAGAATCCCACACTACTTGGTATCGAATACTGCTAAGTGTCTTTCGAAGATTTACTCCTGACAAAAAAAAAAAAAAAAAAAAAAAAAAAAACTTGTAAAGTACAACTTTGATTTTGTATTGGTGAAACCGAAAAAGAAATTTTTCCACAAATTTCCTTTTGTAAAATACAACTGCAATATTGTAATGGTGTGCGAACAAGAGATGGGTTTGTCTATGTGAAGCGAACTGAGGGAGACAATGAATGTCGCATTACCAATTTGTGTGAGCTTTGTTGATGTTTACGTGAATGCAGAGAAGAAGTGTTCCCACTTTACCTATATGTTATGGAAAAACATTAGTCGCAGCAGTGCTCCCACTTCATCATTGTCTTCATCATTAATTTTATTTTTGTATGAATTTTATTAATTTTTCTTTTAAAATTGTTATCCTAAATATTTTCTTTTTTAACATTCTTTTCCTCTCTCTTTCTCTTTCTACTTTTCTCCTTCTTTTCTTTATTATACTTCTCGTTTATTCTTATTATAAATTACTTCAAACTATAATTTTTGAGCATGCAGTTTTTAGTACTTCGGGTTATTCTTAGGTAATTAGTTAAATGAGTCTGACAAGTGTGAACAATTATTGCGTTAGTCGTGTTTTGCTTAGTATTTTCACAAGGCAACATTCTGGTCTAAAAATATGTCACCTAAATTCTCAAAGCATACCTGCTAACATTGATGAATTGCGAAGTATTTTCTTAGATGGTTTGGTTGATATAATTTGTGTATCAGAAAGTTGGTTAAAGCCTGAAATCTCAAATTTTTGTGTTGATTTACCAGGTTATAATATTTTACGTAATGACAGAGTCTCAAAGCGCGCTGGAGGAGTTGCTATTTATTGCAAATTAAACTTAAAGTGTAGAGTGATTGACTGCTCTAAGAACTCTGAAGTAGAATATATTTTAGTTGAAGTGCTTAATAATAATGGAAATTCTTGTTTAATTGGTTGCGTCTATAATCCGCATAAAGATAATTCCTTGCAGCACTTTTTTGAGCGTTTCAGTCTATTTAGTACTAATTATACAAATATAATAGTTTGTGGGGATTTCAATGTTAACCTTTTGAATGACACCTCGATCTCGCAAACATTTAAAAACAACTGCTCGATGGTAGGTCTCGATATTGTTAATGCGTGTTTGCCAACCCACTTTCGTCCTGGGTGCTCAGAAAGTCTTCTTGACCTAATCCTTACCTCAGATTTGGGTTTAGTGAAATTTTTCAATCAGCTATGTCTTCCAGGAATACCATCATACCATGATTTATTGTTTGCTACATTTGATATCTCTTTTGATTTGCATTCCCATCCATCTGAATTTAGTTATCGCGATTTCAATCAAATTAATGAGTCAGCATTATATCTAGATGTTATCAATTCTCCATGGCACCTTTGTTGGAGTGTGGCTACTGCTAATCATAAGATTGAAATTTTCCAATCCATTGTTCAGGATTTGTTTAACCGTCATGTACCAATAATAACTAAAAGGGTTAGAGACGCTAAAGCACCGTGGTTTTCGAAACATATTGAGGTTTGGATCAAAAAGAGAGACAAATCATACTCCCGTTGGCGCCAAACCCGTAGCAGAACAAACTGGCAAATTTATACCAACCATAGAAATAAAGTAACCTCCGAAATTCGTAAAGCTAAGGCAAATTTTTTCTCTAGCAAATTAAATCCTATTCACGGTAGCTCTCAAATTTGGAAAAATCTAAAAGCTTTAAAAGTTATAGACAAAACATCTTTAAAATGTGATTTGGATCCTAACATCTTAAATCATTATTTTCTTGGCAATAGTCAAAACATAGTGGTGCCAAACTCTTATGTGTCAAGCTTGCAAAGCGACGAAGAAGCAACAGCAAATCTTTTTGAGTTCCGATGTGTATCTGAGTCTGAAGTTTTAAAAGCAATAACTACCGTAAAATCTAATGCCATAGGCCATGACGAGGTGTCTCTTAAATTTGTAAAACTAATCCTTCCTCACATTTATTATACTTTTACCCACATTATCAATTCATGTATTACGAGATCAGAATTTCCGGCAATTTGGAAGCTTGCCAAAGTGGTTCCTGTACCCAAAAATCCAAACAGAAGCAAGCCTGAAGACTTTAGACCAATAAGTATTCTGCCCTGTTTATCTAAAGTTTTTGAAATAGTTTTTGTTTCGTCGTTTATGAGAGTCTTAAGTGGAGTTCCTCAAGGATCCATTTTAGGTCCGCTCCTCTTTTCTACTTTTATTAACGATCTACCAGATGTTTGTCATGATGTCACGATGGATCTCTATGCAGATGATGCTCAGATAAAACTTTCAAGACCTATCGGTCTAATAGAAGATTGTGTTGTTAGGATGAATGAAGATTTAGAGCGCATTTACAACTGGGCTTTCCTTAATAAATTGCAACTCAACCCACTCAAATCAAAAGCAATAATCATTTCTAAAAACCTTATTGATACTTCTAGCATACCCGTATTAATTCTGAAAAACAATACTGTACCGTATGTAGATGAAGTCAACAATTTAGGTATTTATATCAACCGCACGTTATCATGTGATAGCCATATAAATTTTATTGTCAGGAGAATTTATTGCGGCTTACGGCAGCTTTACATATCAGCCAATGTTATCCCGACTCAAACTAAACTGAGGCTTGTACAAGCTCTCTTCATGCCTCTCATCAATTATTTCGCTGTAGTTTATAGCAACCCAGATGCATTTTCTTTTCGGAGACTTGAACTTGCGTTTAACTCATCAGTACGTTTTGTATATGGACTTCGTAAATATGATCACATATCGAGATTTTCATCAAATATCACAGGTTTTTCATTAAGGCAACACATTAATATAAGAAATTGTATTTTCCTACATAATATAATACAAAGCCATCAACCAACCTATCTATTTGAAAGATTAAGTTTCCCCATCTCAACTCGTACGAAAACAGTGAATATTCCTTATTTTAACTTTTTAAATAGCAAACGCCTATTCTTTGTTCACGCTATCAGATTATGGAATTCACTTCCAATACCTGTACGTTCTTGCATAACAACCTCTAAGTTCAAAAAAATGTTGTATTCTTTTGTTAAAAGTAATCGATCGAACACCTTGTTTAACTAAATTGTATTCATTCTCTTGTGATTGTAATCTGTATACTTTTTTATATTATTATTCAAATTTTAAATCTATTAATTAATATATCTTCATATTGTTAAGGTACAAATGAAAAGAATTTAATTCTTAATGTACTCACTTATATAGAAACAAATAAATGAAATGAAAAAAATGAAAATTTGGTGAACCAACAATTTTACAAAAACTCACAAACTTTGTTAAAAAACGCTTGTAATCACAAATTTGTGAGTTGGTGAAATAGGGCACTGGACCAGCGGATTTTCATTGTAAAATTCACTCTCTTTAGCTCAGGTGGAGCCAAAGTGCTATATGACAGTTATGAGTTGGCAGCAAACTGTGCTGCCAGTAAAATTGTTTTGTCGATGGATGTGATATATGTAGATTCATTTGAAAACTAGCGTCGGAACCAATGACGTGGTCGAGTTCTTGATGTTTTTAAGAAAAGACCAAAAGATTTTGCTTCCTTTTAGACACAAAAGTATTTTTCTTAGGTCATACAAAAACTTATTCTTCCGCATTGCAGATATTCCTGGTACGCTTGAACATATTTCTTTTTATTTCGGTAGCGCCAATTTTGGAAATCAGAAAACTTTTTCTCTTTTCCTAATCATTTCTTTACAGCTCAAAACTTACCTCAAATTCTCCTTGGGTATGATACTTTTTGTTCTTTGAGGAACAAAGTATCTCAGCAGTTAAGAATTAAGTTAGATATCATATGAGCTGGTACGTCAACGTGTCGGTTGAGAAAGCACAAAGACCAATTTAAATTTCGGACAAATTATTTAGGCCAACCCCAATTGGCTCTCACATATTGCCATACAGTTCTTTTTGAGACTTTTTGTCTTTTTACTGTGACGGAATATGTGAAATCTACCAATATGGCACCATGGTACGACGCGACGTGCCTAGAGGTGATGACACTCTGACCCTATATTTTTCAGGATGAGAAGTAAAAAACAAGTTTAATGTATAGGCCGAATGACCAGAAATGTCCGGTACCCGAGTGGGCTCATCAATCAGATGGGTTAAATGATTTAACTCGGAGCGATGATCAAAACATACCTACACTTGAATTTTGTCTGGCCAGAATGTCGAAGCCACCCAGAATTGTATAAATTGAAATCGCCCGCAATGTTGATTTCAGTGAGAGGATAATGAAAAACAATTCTTGAAATGAAGTCAGATAGCGCTTCGAACTCGTTCGAAGTTTAATTACCATCTAAATTGGGGCTTCTATGAATAAAAAAGAAATGGATGATTTTCTTATGGACGGTGAATTTTAATCAAATGAAATCAAAGTTCGTATTGGAGTAGAAGCCGTACCTCACAGTTTACATCAATAAGTTTTTTGTCAGCATCGACAACAGCTTGCAGATTGATTGTAAAATTGTGATTGCACTTGTAGTGGCATTCTTTATTGAGGGTTCAATCTATGGTTTCAATCTATGGCAGCAAGAAGACCTGGGTATTTTTTTTTTTCTACAAACTTCCTACAGTTTTCACTTGTACACCAACAAAAAAATAAAATAAAATTTGTGTTTGAAGAACTTAAAGGTGATGACAATTGGTTGGCTCAAAAGCTCCAAGCGAGATCGCACTTGCAACCGAAATAAGTATGAGATCTTCTATGTTAAGAGAGATCAGCCAATTTAGTAAAAGACCTTGCGAATTGTTCTCCTCAAAGTGCCACACAAATCAAAAAGTCTAGATCAAGCCAAGAAATGAGAAAGAAAATAATAACACCAGAAGAAGCCCTTGTGCTTATTGTAAATACAAAAATGAGCACCTTTGAATTTAAGCAGGCTATGTGACATCAGCTGAAAGACCTTAATGCTAATGTCTATCCGGCATATTATCTTGTGCAAGAAGCAAAAAAATGCTGCTACCCAGCAGAAGCGCAGAGCAGGTCAAATGAGTATCAACGATGACGAACATAGTGCCGAAAGCCTCCTTTCTATTATATTCGTCCCACTTCGATTGGTTGAAGAATTTTCTAAAAAAAATTGTTTGGCAAAACCCGAGGCCAAATTCAACACGTTACTGTAGGCTAGTTTAATTTATTTTCAAAAAAGAAAACACCGCTCTAATCAATATGAAAAAGCAAGAAATGCAGGAACAAACTAATAACGTAGAGCCAGCAAACGTGTTGCTAAATGGTGTCGTAGCCCATTGCAAGCATGATCTTCTATAGACAATAGTAGATGGCAAAGTTTGAAGTGCGTTGTCGTAATATAGCTCTTCGCAAAAATGTTATATTTGTGGAGCCACTCCATTTCACATGGCACCGAAAATACCGTATTAAGACAAGCAGATAAAAAAATGTTCAGCTTTGGCATTTCGCCATTGCGTTCAAGGATTCGGCCATTTGAGTGTCTATTACACATATCCTATAAGTTGGAAAGATAAAGATGTGGCAAGCACAGACCCCAATGGAAAAAGAATCTGTGGCAACAAGACAAAAATTTATACAATCTCAATTTCGGGAACGAACGCGGCTTTTAGTTGACATGCCAAAGCAAGTTGCAGGAAACACCAACGGGCATACTGCAAGAAAGTTTTTTTTTCGGAATCCTGAAGTGACAGTTGAGATAACAGGTCTAAATATTGACTTAATCAATAATTTTCGAGATTTGATTGTTATATCAAGTGATTATGAAATAGATGCTGACACATTTTCACTTTACGCAAGTGAAACCAGGGATATCTATCTTCGAAACTATTTTTGGTATTACATGCCTGCAAGTATACATAAGCTACTAATGTACTCAAAGCATATCATTGAACATTGCATTTTGCCACTTTGGCAATTCTTTGAAGAAGCCCAGGAAGCAAGCAAAAAACAAATATGTAGGTGTTTTTGAGAGTATTTCAGGCGAAAATCTTAAAGGCAAAACTCAAATCGTTATGTGATTAACAGATTTTTACTTTCCTCCGATCCACACCTTTCGAGTCGCGACTGTACAAAGCTCAGTAAATAATGCAGCCCACTCACATACCATATCTATTTCAAATTATTTTCTTAGTTTTTATAAAGGGTCCGCCATCTAAGGTTTTTTTTCAACTAGTGCTTATTTCGTGAATAGTAACACTTATGTAGCTCATGTCTGATTTGACAGATAATTATAGACTACTGGCCCATGCTGTAAAAATTATGGGTCATTTGAACCACCAGGTGACCTATCTAGAACGATATAAGAGCATAAAATAATAAGATTCAGCACTATGCCGTCACTTGTAAGCTGTTCAACTGAGTGCAGGTGAGAATTCGAAAGTACATGTAGAGTGAGTACATTTTGGTCACATATTTTTGTACGGCATTCTTACCACCGATAGGTAAATGAAAAATAATAAGAAAACGCACAGTGCCGTAAAAAAATGGTGAGCCACAAAGTCGGATTTTTTTTTTATTTTCCGACAATCACCAGGGTAAATTTGGTCATTTGATTTTATACGGCATCTATGTCATACTATTTCAATACTGCTTCTAATCCATTATTCCGCAACGCCGTACAAAAATCATGCGACAAGGGTAACAAATCGAGGGTTGCCACCCCCTCTCTTTCCGTGGTCCAGGGGGTGATTTGACACAACATGAAATAAATTTATTTTGAAAGTATTTTATGCATAGATAATATTTTTTCATATGCCGTACATTTTCGTTGGTCCAAAGGGGAAAAAAACTGAAAAAGAAAAAATCAAAAAAAAAAAATTCATATAACGAAATGTAAGGTGAATTTTTTTTTTTACGGCATTTAAATAGTTTATTTGTATTAATTTTCATAGTCTTTTCGTGATTCTAGGTTCCTAGTTACAAACTATGTTAAATATGGGTTTGTATACTATAGATTTATACCAAAATATAGTTATGTTGTCACTGATAATTCCAAAATATAACATATTTTTGAGAAGTACTCATGACACTGAAGTTAGCAGACACCTGTAAAATTTGAGCTTTTATTTCAGAAATGAATAAGTGGAAAAAAAATATTTTAAGAATTTGTGCTTACAGTTTTTTGAATTATGTAGATGTGTGTTTGAAATCTACCTTTTCATTTACTTGATTACAATAAACCGTGGTGGGGCATAATACGTTTGTTGCAGATCCACTACTCATGGAACAAACTTTTAATGTTCTGCAAGAATATGTATGCGTTTTATACAACGTAAAAGCAAGAAAAACTGTAAACGAACAAGGTGTACTTATCATATTTGAAAGGATTTATACGCCGAAAAGTAGTCATGAAGCTTTCAAAAAAAACAGCTATGAGATTGGAAGCAACTTCGTTTCCCCCTTGTTTCCGGGAGTTGGAGCAACATCTGAAGAGAAGTACCTACATAGCACAGATTTGGTGTAATGCCTACAAACAAGTACCGTCGATCTTGTTTCCAATAAACTATGGTTGGGTTGTTAATGACGGTCGGTACGATTTCGATTGGTTTCACGGCGAGGAATGCCCCCAAAAAGTCTGTGACATAACGGAACCGGATGAGGAATCAGGCGAAGAAGATGATGACGTCATAGGTAAATAAATCTTTACATCTTTGATTTGTACGTAAGACTTTGATTTTGACAAATACATATTTATGTTTCAGAAAATAATAGAGAAGATAATTCGGACGTCGATGAAGACGTTGATTCCGATGACAACTCAGCAACTGATTCCGATACTGAATAAATTTATCGAATCTTTCTAAAAAATTAATTTTTTTTTTATTATTATCATTAAATGTATAGAATTTTTCTAAAAAATGATTGTTTTATTTATTCACATCATTACCATGAAACAAATCAATTATATGTATGTATCAATAATGTTTGAAGTATATATTAAACCAAAAAGTATATAAAACTGTTGATACTGGGATTGACAGTTTCAATTCTTGGACATAATATACACACCGTTTCAGTTCAGTTAGACGTCATAGTGATTTTATCATATTATCAATTATTTTCTTCAAAAATATGTTAATGCCGTACTGTATCAGATGGCCATAAAGTACCCTTAAAATTGTAGCGTCACTTTCATCAGCCTAAAAGATATGGTCTGCATAAAAATGTACGCCATCATTTTTTCCTAATTTATCTATGTTAATACTATTTAAAACAAGGGATAAAACGTAAAAAACTGCTATATTTCATTAATCTATGATATTTAAACTTTTACAATAATTTGCAAAATTTCAGTTTTTGTATTTCTCTATAATTCTTTTTAGAACGGTTTCTTTTAAACGGCAATACTATGTAACAATTGTATTTTACAGTATCATGTTAAAAAAAAGTTTCCGTACAGGATCAAATGATTTTACAGCTATAAAAATCAAGGATACGATGAAATGAAGATAGTTATTGATATACATTCAAATGAACAATCATTTTTTGACGGCATTATTTTTAATAGTACTTTTGAGTGCTAGATAATGTTTTGGAACCTAAGCCGTACTTTTTCAAATCACCCCCTGGACTACGGAAAGAGAGGTGGTGGCAACCCTCGATTTGTTACCCTTGTCGCATGATTTTCGTACGGCATTGCGGAATAATGGATTAGAAGCGGTATTGAAATAGTATGACATAGATGCCGTATAAAATCAAGTGACAAAATTTACCCTGGTGATTGTCGGAAAATAAAAAAAAAATCCGACTTTGTGGCTCACCATTTTTTTACGGCACTGTGCGTTTTCTTATTATTTTTCATGGACCTATCGGTGGTAAGAATGCCGTACAAAAATATGTGACCAAAATGTACTCACTCTACATGTACTTTCGAATTCTCACCTGCACTCAGTTGAACAGCTTACAAGTGACGGCATAGTGCTGAATCTTATTATTTTATGCTCTTATATCGTTCTAGATAGGTCACCTGGTGGTTCAAATGACCCATAATTTTTACAGCATGGGCCAGTAGTCTATTAGTTTTATCCTTCCGCTGAACGAATATGGTTGTGTATACGCTTGAACAACGCTGGAAAATATTGCGACATTGCTTTGAAAATCATGGTTATGAAGAATGTGTGCGAAAATTGCGTACGGATTTTGGAAGAAGAGAAGCACCGTCAGCTCCGTATGTTGTTTAACTTGTGAAAAAAGTGAAAGAAACTGGCATTGTCATCGATAAACCAAAGCGTGACAAGCCAAAAACAGTGCGCCGTGAAAATTGCTGCTGTGGCAGAAAGTGTGCGTGAAGCGCCATCAACATCATTTCACCGTCATTCTCAACAATTGAACATTTCGGAGACATCATTGAGACGAATTTTGCATAAAGACATTGGTATGACGCCATACAAAGTCCAATTGGTTCAGGAGTTGAAGCCAACTGACCAGAGGCAATTGACGCTTTAAAGGATAATATTCTTGAAGCCTTTGGTGAAATACAGCTGCACACAATCGATAATGTGCATAAAAATTGGACCGATCGTGTAGGCTACTCCTACTGCATGGCCAGCCGAGGCAGCCATTTGAATGAAATTATTTTCCATTATTAACCGGATATTATTATAAGGATTATACTTTCAAATAAAAAAGAAATTTGAGAAAATATTCAGTAGTTTTTTTTTTATATAGCATTTTCAAAAAAAAAAGTTATTTGGCGGACCCTTTACGAAGCTTCTCACTATCTATCTGAAATATAATTCATTTCACACTATGTATTAAAAATGTTCATGTGATAATACTGTTGTTATTGGAAATAGTGGAAATGATACCAACGTTTTCAATGGAAAATCTCTTCTTGTGTGAAATAGAAGAAATAATTTTTGGATCTGCAACGGCCTTGTCAACCGAAAAGAGTCGGTTCCCATTAGAACACCGTAGTTAAATCGGAATGAGCGCTATTAGTGACAAGATGGGGGACCGTCTTGTACTACTGCGTGCTGTTGTCATGTGTTATTTGTTCTATGCAGTATGTAGTACTTGTGTAGTTAGTCTTGTAGTATATCAGCCAAATGGTCTTTGTCGCTCGGTTGCAACCCCCCTACTCCGCAGATTTATGTGTGGAGTAGGTTTCATGTAAATGTAATTGTAATTTTTGGATCACAAAAATAGATCCAAACGATCAGCAGGATCTCACTTTGTTGTTGTGACACTAATAAACCCATGATCTGATCTGGATCAGATAAATTAACAACGCATCTTAAAGCTTGGTGCCACTATTCATCTCCTCCTACGGTCTTGCTGTATAGTGTATATATTCGGAATGATGTTGCTTACCAACTTCAACCAAAATATGGCCTTTGTTCGACCACGAACTCCAACTGCATGTAGTTGAAATTCTTCGTCCGTAAGCTCCTCATTCACTTTTGCTTCATTTATAGAAGCCCCAATTTAGAAAGCAATTCGACTAGTAACGAGTTTAATGCTCTATCTGACTCTATCTGAAAATTTCAATGTATACAATTCAGGTTGGGATCTTGAGATCTGGTTGAGATCTTCGCTGAGTTGAATTATTTGTAAATTTATTGCCCACTTGGGTCACAAATATTGAAGGCCATGCGCCAATACTCATGAGTCATGACTTATTTCTCACTTCTCATCCCGAAAATACAGGGTTATAGTTTTTAGATTTTACGTATTACGTCACGGTAAAAAAAGATAAAGTACCTAAAAGTACTGTGTGGCAATATGAGAAAGCCAGTTAGGGCGGCCTCAAGAATTCCTTTCAAAGTTTTTACTGTTCTCTGTGTTTTCTTGACGGAAACGTTGATAAATCAGCTGATATTATATTTAATGTAATTCTCAACGGCAGGAGAAACTTTGCACCCTACAAAAAAAAAAGTATCATTCCAAAGATAATTTTTGTTTGATTCAAACAGCAAAGTGGCTATTGGATATAAAGAAAGAAGTTTTCGAACATGCAAAGAAAGCTAGAAACATTCAGATTGGCTAGAAATATCTGTAATGCTCATATACCTACAAAAGGCTTAGTTTTTATATGACCAAATAGTAAGGCAAAAACGTATAGTTTTGGAGATTTGCAAAAAATAGATGAAAAACGTGAAAAAATTGCGAATTTTCAATTGCCAATAACTTGAAAAGTATTGGACTTAATGAAAAACTTTATATATGATTTTATGCTTTAAGTTAGGCCTTCTATCGATATCCGAGGTTATTAAAAAAAAAAAAAAAATCACCCCCGAGAAGGGGTGGCAACCACCCCCAGGGTGGTGGCGGTGTTCAAATCATTTTCACTTTTGAAGTTAAGAGTAAGATGAGCCTAATTCTAAAATTTCATGCAAATCGGTTCACAGTAAAAAAATTCGGACCAATAATGCTTCAATGACCGCACTATTAGACTAATGTCGCTTTCCATTGGTTTCACTCGGGGAAGCACTTATTTTAAAAACCAATGGAACACACAAAATTGTTTCTATTCAGTTTAACGTAATTTCCTTTGTGTGAGTGAAAAAATATTCCTTGAAGAAAATTTTCTTTTTGACATTTGAGTAACATGTGTTAGTACTTCTTGAGTCGATTCTGACTTCAAATCCAGAAGCGGCTGTCACTTCTTAGAATCATGAGAAGCGATCTTTTTGCACCAATGGAACGGTTTGAGAATGCTTCTGGACGCTCCTGTACGGTTCTTTTCTTCCAATGGAAAGTGACGTAAGCAGCAAACTCGCCACTGACTTAAACCCTTTTATATGCTGATGACTCCATCACTTATAGTGTATCCATTAGCCCAGAAATAGCTCTCCGTAGAGAAACGGAACACATCCGAAGGCAAGAAGGAGAACTACCTACAATGGGGAATTAAAATAAATCCCAATAAAACAGAGTTCATCTGCTTTAGGAATCCCCCGCATAATGGCATACCAAGACAAGACACAAGCTCCTGTCCCTGACTCTCCCCAATGACACATTTATCACTCTAAGCAAAGCGTTGAATACCCTGGAATTCATTTTCTCGAAAGGTTTCAATATAACCAACATGGTCAACACATTCTCTGCAAGGTAAACGTTGTCTTAGCTCTCCCACTTTCTCTCATGAAAGTAAGAGGTGGTCTCCAAAAACGAACGAAACTGCTGCTTTACAAGCAATCAATTCGTCACATACTAGCTTATTGCTTTCAATACACATAATGGGTAACAATAAGTCCAAAACACATGAAAAAAGTGCAAATATTTGAGCACAAAGGCTCTTTTACGTCGATGCAGGAGGTGAAACTCAGCACAGCAGAATTTGAAGCCATCAAGACACCCACCCAACAAAACGAACCTAGAACAGCTTTCAGGAACGAAGCCATCATCGAACTGGTCTTCTTTCCTCTTCATCACCATTACAGCCAATAACCATCAGCACTGTCGACCAATGTTAGCTGTAGTTACCTTTTTAATTAAAATGTATGAAATCTGCCAATTTAACGAACCAGAGGCCCTTCTTCCCTTTAAAACAAAAATGTTATTTTTAAAATCTATAATTGTATCATGAGAAATATTGTTGAACAAATGAGCTTTTCAATAAAAACTTTAATTTAAAAATCGCTTCCTCGAGCAACCTTTCGGAATTGGCAAAAAATATTGTAGGGCTCTTTCATCCTCTTACAAGTTATGGTCGAGAGAAATAAGCTAGTCCACGGGGCTCCGCGCTCTGTTGCCTCGCCCTATTTATTTACTCAGAAAATATTTTAAAACCGTTACGTACTCAATTCCATAAAAAAATTGTGTGGTTGTATATACATTGTATATGCATACACCCACAATGAAATCCAAAAACGGGCTCTGGCATGGATTCAAAACGAAGGATGGGGCTTTGAGCACTTGTTATAATTGTATTTGTATTAAATACATAAAAAAACTACTAAAAGTGATCATATTATTGTTTTATTCAAACAAACCTCAAAGCAGGAACTTTTTTTTATTTTTTTTTTTAAATTTTTCCCATTTCGTATTTTTCTTAGTATCATAAAATGTATGGGTTTTTGAACTAACTTAATGCTGAGTTTTTTCTTCATTATTGTTTTGTTCATCTGTAAAAAATAAAGAAACTCTATGTTTATCAGGCCTTTTCTCCAAAAAAATTACCTCAAAGTCAAAACTTTGTTTTGGGAAGAAAATTTGAACACCACTTAAAATTGAAAATCAGGCAACCCTAAACCTATGGAAGCCTAATTTAAATACAGTCTTAAAGGTTGTTATTTCTACAAAAAATTGAGTCTAAGATTAGGTCTCTATCATCAGTATTGACAGAGATATCGAATTTAACACAGGTCAGGGTACACCAAAGTTAGCCTTTTTTTTAAATTGTCAAAAAGTGATGTCAAACTTGAGAAACGGACTTTACTGTAGAACAATTTTTTTCTTAGAATATGACCAAGAATCATATCCCAAAGTATGTAAAACGAATTACGGGACACCCTGTATAAAACAGAATTTACTACACATTCTAGTCCAATTTCCTCAATCTGATTGACCAATCTGCAATCAGCATCCATCAAAAATGTGTATAGTTCTATTTTCACATGCACATTTATGTACGTGTACAATTGAATTAATAACTTCATCGTGTAAAAGTGGTTTAAAAAACAAGTTCCTATATTTCCCAAATAATGAAAATTTTTTTGGCACATGAATATACCTGTACGCCGCGCCGTGAGTCACAGGTCACAGGTTTCACTCTTCTTTGCTCAATTAAATTCGGAAAATCTTGGTGAAATACCATTACGAAGGACCCATGAGCTTTTTAGGTACATTATGTATACATATGTATTTTTATCGGTTACCTATATAATTTAATAATCGCAATTTGCAACATTGCTCTACATTCAAATACAATACATGCATACAATTATTCCATCTAGCTTATGATTTAATGTTAAAGGGTAAACTTGCACGCTTGCTTTATCGAAAAGCATGTTGAACAAAAAAAACCTAGGTAAGCCTACTCAGGAATATAGGGTAACGTGGTCATAGATGCACCACCCTCTTTTCAAATGATCATAACTTTTTTAAAATGAGTCGTTTCTAGTTGGCTTTTTGATATCCTTTTGATAGATTAGTTCTGAAAATATTTACAAAATTCAACTGTCGATATGATCTGAAAATTTTAAGTAAACATAAATTGTTCGAAAAATGGCAAATGGTGCATAGAGCACCATGGTTGGTACTAAATGCACCAGTCATATGTCCACAATGAACCAGTATGCTTAATGCACCACAAATTGATTTAAAGCATTACTATTTTTTATTAAAACAAAAGTAAACAGAAAAACAATAAATAAAAATAAACCGAAAGACTTCATATCACACAAAAAATTAACAAAAATAAATTATTCTAAAAAAAAAAGAAACAAAACTAAATAACAAATAATAATTCCTTTCAACGAATATTTAGTGAACCCAGGGATTCCGAAAATTTAAATAAGGAGTGCTGCCGTTTGGTAGGTCCCGATACAGTAGGATCATTGAGTGTGCATTGAGCACTATGCTTGTGTGGTGCATTTTGCACCACCATGGAATTTTTTATACAAATTGTAGCTGTTCAAAAAGAACGTAACAAAACTACGCACTCTTCACATGAAAATAAGAACAAAAGTCCAAGCAAATCTTTTAGTACTTTCAAATGAACTAAAACTGGAATTTCATGGAAATATTACAAAAATTAACTCACCCTCTTTTTTTCGTTTTTCGCTATGAAAGTAAAAAAATCTCCGCACACGTGCGACAGCTAAGAGAAACACTACCAGACCGAACTCTACCGTGGTAACTGGAAGTAACGGATACATTTGAGTGAGCCATACGCCAATACAGTGGCGTATTTGGCAAATATAGCTATGGTGCATCTTGCACCACTGGTGCATTTATGACCACATCACCCTACTTATATATGTATTTGTTTTTCAATCAGAATAACTCTTTATTACAAATTATCACATGAATATTCGATCAAATAATTTTTTTTATTGAGTTACAAGTTCATTTATTAAATTCACTTACCGCACTATTATGATTCCAGAAAATATACGCGGGTGGTTCAGGAGAATTAAGTATAACACAAGTCAGATTAATAGTTGAACCACTTTCAATATACAGATCCGGGGCACCAATTATCTCGGTCGATGGTTCTGCAAAAAAAAGGAATAAAATAAATATTAAATTATAAAATCTTTATAGAAGTTGGTCGTTTTATGCTCGTTTGGGCTTAGGGACTACTTTTTGTTATATGCTGCGCGAATTTTTCTCATCAAACACAAAACTATTCGCTACGACTTCAGATGAAATATAATGGTGTTGCATGTATTTGCAAGGTTATATAAGCACCGAAAATTATTAGGGCGAACGACACATCGGCAGCGTAGGTCGACGGAAATAAGACGAAAACTAACTATGTAGCTTTGCCTGGACAAATGGAGAAAAGTTTTCATCCTGCTTACAGATACCATACCAATATGATTTTTTTTTTGTGGAATATTAATTAACCGAGTTTATGTGTGGGAGCACTTGTGCAGTTCCAAATGTTTATTTCAATTTATTGATTTTATTGTTTTTTTTTCTCTATTTCCCTTTATCTACAAACAGTCTAATACTTAACCTTATGATTAGGACTGTTTTTAATAGAATGCCACTTCGCCTCCTGAACTACGCGACTGTAGGTGAATTGTTAAAAATGTATTTTACTTTCCAGATACTCTTTTTAAAATAAATTGAAAGGAAACTAATGTTTGAGAGTGATAATTTTAAATAAAAAGGTCTTGATATGATTTCGACAAATATCCAAGGAACCAAACCATGTTTGTGGTACAAACACTGGTCATTTAATTATACACAATGCTACTATCGTAACATTAGATAATCTGTTAGGATGGGTTCTATTTTATTTCGTCTGCTTTTTTAACAGAATTTGTGCATTGTTTTGCAGAAACTAAATCATGTTGAAACTACTGTAGAAAGCTCATCTGTCCGGAAACAACTAGTATTAAATCTATCAACGTCCTGAAAGACGACATTTTAAGATAAATGGAATTGTGAATTGTGCATGTTGAACTGTCAATCAAAGTGAACAGTCCCCAAAATATTTTTTTCTTCTCAATGAAGTGTGTCCACACAGTTAATAGCATCACAGAATAGAGAATATATAGAAGGTCAACTTCATCGTTCATTTTGCCTACAAGCTAAAAACGAGCGGAAGCCCCCGGGCCGGAAAGTATGGTCAGTGAACAAAGAAGTGAGATCAATTCCAAAAACTCAACGTTTTTTATTTTATTGCAATAAAGTCAGTCTAGAATGTAGAAAAACTAATTTAAGTGGAAGATATTAACTTTATTTTCTATTTCAGCCAATATTTCACGAAATAAATGCAAAATAAACCACTCTATTAAGTTTCACAGTGCATTTTTTTTTTTTTTAGAAATTTTGTAACTAAAGGGGGGGGGGGGGTATGGTTAATTCGACCAAAAACAGACATACTTTAAGATATTTTTTGGCGTAACTGGTAGTGTTCGTTTATTGAAAAATTTACATATAATATTGTAGCATTTGAACAAAATTTTCTTAAATTTGCATTGCAAAATATTCAAAATTGAGCGAATAAAAATTGAACTCCAGTCAATTCGGTTATTTAGCGTTTCTTTTTCTATACGCACAAAGTATTTACTTACAGGATCAATTTTAATGATAAGTTCATCTTTCTGGGCCAAGAGTACGATAACTTTGGCTCCAAGATTTGATAATAGAATCCTGTATAGGGGTTCAAAATAAATATTTAAATTTAATTAATTTCATTAGATGAAAATACACGAGTACGATAACTTTGGCGTAAAGAAATAAAAATAATGATTAGTTCATCTTTGTGAGTTCGTGGTTCGAATCCCAACAGAGGCCAAAATGTTTTTAAACGAGTATCACTCAATCTCTCAATCCCTCTCAAGGCATGGTTGTGAGAAATTCGCTAGGCCCTAGGTTTCTCGGTCTGTTGCGCCACCCTTTATTTTATTTACTAGCTGTGCCCGCGACTTCGTCCGCGTGGAATAGTGACTTTCAGCAGCATTTCTAAATTTTTAGGCTACTTATTTTGCAAATAAGACACATTCATGCGTTTTAGTAAACTATTGTTATATTTTATTTAAGTACATTTTTGCACACGACGTTCTTACCTTTTCTTTCTTTTGTCTAATAAAAAGGTTTTGCGAGATTTAAACTAAAATGACTAATCAGTGGGAACTAAAGAAATACGGGGAATAAAAAGTTTTCTTATTTCGCTGTTCCAGTCATCATATAGAGCCGCATCCCAGATGTGTAATTTGTAGCTGTGTACAGTTCTACTACTACAGTTCGACTACTCATTATTGGCACTGGAACACCAACTTGCATTCACTCCTGATAATTCTAAGGCATTGAGAAACTCTATAGGGTGTGATGTAACTTTCTCTGTGTCCATAATATTGTCTACTGATAGACAAGACATTCGAAAACATCCCCCAATACGTCAAACATAATTTATTAGTTTATATGGTTAACTATCTCATTAGCCGGGGCCGAAATCGACTTTTCACACAGGCATTACTGATTGCCAATATTTATTTGAAGATCAAGATAGACATTTCTTCTCAGGTCAACTGTGTAATAGACAATTTGACAGAAATCACCTCACGATCCACGATGAAAGAACTTTTGAAATCGGTCCAGTAGCTTCAAGGTTCCCGTTTACGTTGCCGTTACCGTAGCAATATTGGGAAAACAAATACAGACCCTGTCCTTCTTCAGGCTCAAGTCAAGACTATCTCTGCACCAAAATTCATACAAATAGGTTCAATAGTTTGGGCGGTAGATAGTAACAAAGCAAAACAGACAGACGGAGTTGATTTCGGATCTATAATGTTAGTAAATACTTCCGTTCCCATGGGATAATAGGGATAAATTAAAGTTAATGTTACTTTGAGATAGTGTAGCGTTCTAACGGAAAAGTACTTCTAGAAATCAGTTCAGCAGTTTCTAGGTTCCCGTTAACGTTTGCATTCTTGTGGCAATACAGAGATAACATACATAGCCTATGTCCATCTTCAGGCTCAAGACTATATCTCTGTACCAAAATTCAAATATGTAAATAGGTTTAATAGTTTGGGCGGTTTTTGATTACAAATAAAAATAGACAGATAGATTTCATTTCAGACTTATGATATTAATAAAAACTCCTATTCCCGTGGGAATATGGTGACCGTTCCCGTAGGAATAATGGGGATGACTTACAGTTTATGTTACTCAGGGATAGTGTAGCATTCTTACGGTGGAAGAATTTTTGAAATCGGTGCTGTAGCTTCTAAGTTCTTGTATACGTTCCCATTCCCGTGGGAATATAGGGATAAAATATATAGCCTATGTCCTTTCACAGGATCTAGACTATCTTTGTACAAAATTTCATTGAAATCTATTCATTAGTTTGGGCGGGAGATGGTAACATAGAAAGGCGAACAGACAGAGCTACTTTCGCACTTATTATATCAGTAGGGACTCCCGTTCCCGTAGGAATATGGTGGTGACCGTTTTCTTGGGAATATGTGGATGAGTTGAAGTTAATGTTAATCCGGGATTATGGAGCATTCCAACGGTGGAAGAATTTTTGAAATCGGTGCTGTAGTGTCAAAGTTCCCGTATACGTTCCTGCTCCCGTTTGAATTAGGGAAAAAATATATAGCCTATGTCCTTCCTCAGGTTCTGAAAAATCTTTGTACAAAATTTCATTTAAATCGGTTTATTAGTTTGGGCTAGAGATGGTAACATAGAAAGGTGAACAGACTGAGCTACTTTTGCATTTATTATAATAGTGAGGACCGGTTCCCGTGGGAATATTCGAATGAAATACAGCCTATGTCCGTCCTTAAGTTCAGAACAATCTTTGTACAAAATTTCATTTAAATCGGCTTATTAGTTTGGGCGGGAGATGGTAACTTAGAACGACGGACAGACAGAGCTTCTTTCACACTTATTATATTTGGTAGGACTCCCGTTTCCGTAGGAATATGTGGATGAATTAAAGTTTATGTTACTCTGGGATAGTGAAGCATTCTATCGGTGGAAACATTATAACATAACATATCGAAGGCAAATGCACACATACCGCTTCAAAGGTTCTATAGTTCAAGGTGATGTGAGTACGCACAAACCAGATCTGTAGTAATAGCAACGACCACAATATTTCTTTATTAAAAACCTTTAAAAATTTGTTATTCAGTTCCAAGCCGAAGTTGCACAAAAGACACCAGAATTTATTATTAAAAGCAAAAGAATGGAAATCACTTGTTAAACAAATTTGCAACTTAAATATTTTAAAAATTCCGGCCGCCCGGTGCTGATTGAATGCAAATAAAAAAAGAATGTCCGAAAAATGATTTCTTTACAGAACGTGGAGGCTGGAGGTAGGTGAAAGTGAAAAGTAACCCATGAGAGAACACATAATCGATGGTACCTAGACACAATAGCTAGTTACCATATGACCTATGAGAAGATATGGTTGATTAATCATAGAAGTTTTTCTGGTCCTATTGCATAAGAAAAGGAAGCGGAAACAAAGTTTTTGCAACGGATATGGAAGCTACATATGGTGAGAAATGGACTGTAAAATTTTTTTTAATGTGCCTCATGTGTTAAAGATTCTCTTGTCTTCCCGAATTCGTTCATTGGACAAAGGTTTGAAGTTTATTTCCGATCTTGTGCGATGGGAATATGCAGCATGTGTATGGACCATTTCGAGGTTTAGTGATTATTTGATGTCTCTTAAGCCGGTAATAAACAGAAAGATGTGGCATATTGTGAGTGCATATGCTCCCCAAATTGGATATGAAAAGATGA
This sequence comes from Melanostoma scalare, assembly GCA_949752695.1. Lineage (NCBI taxonomy): Eukaryota > Metazoa > Arthropoda > Insecta > Diptera > Syrphidae > Melanostoma > Melanostoma scalare. The sequence goes on along the minus strand of OX456986.1, from coordinate 125,469,005 downwards.
AAATAAATGCATTTTTGCTAGAGTTTAGCAATCTACTTAAGGATATCCCAAAAAGGGAAACTTGTTCTTTGGCTGAGATTTGAATGGACATGTAGGGAAGACTAACGTGGATTGTGAAGGGACTTCCATGGAGGTATGCGATACCTTGTTAAGTTCCATGTGCAAGCCACACGGTTTCATCGTATTATACCATGTTCTGCAAGCAAAACCGTATAAATGAAGCCCGAATTGATTAGCAATCGGAAGCCAAATTAAAGTCTAGGGTGATAACAAAAGAGATGCTGTGTGAAACTGCCGTCCAGCAACACCGTCTGATTGGGTGGTGTGATTGGGACAAAAGTAAAAAGCATGAAACCTTTATTTGAAGATAGAACGGTCGATATAATTAAATGTTTGAAGATTATTTCATATGCAAATTTTGATCGCCCATCGCCGCCGGCGCCGGCGCGCGGCGGCGCCTCAAATGGTCCATTTACTTAGTCCAATTTTGCCATACTTTTTCTAACATTTTGGACGGTATCTCATGAATAAATACTTGCTTCAATGCTTGCTTCCAGTGCATCAATCGAAGTTGGCTTGTTGCTATAGATGTGAGCTTTAACATAGCCCCACAAAAAATAGTCTATCAACTTAACGGGGATAATTTTTACGGATGTTTATCCACAAAAACGTAACTCTTCTTGCCTTCACTTTTGCGAAATCTTCTATCTTGTATCTAAACTGTCTTAAATTTCATGTTCAATAGAAACTATAGTTAAATAGCTGAGTCTTTGCCAGAGCATTGTTGATCTGAAATAATTTTTGATAATGTTTAATTTTGAAAATGATCTTTTACCAGATACAATGCAAGTAATATTCTAAGCGCTTTGCAGTATTTGGAAATGTCGAAGTTAAAACATTGGCAAAAAATATTGTAATAGGTTTTGTGGATCATTAGGCTAGTTTTCTGCAAAATGAAACTTTAAGGGGGTAATCTGGTCTAGATGCTTAAATTTTATGAATTTTTAATATTAGGATAAAGAAAGCGAAGAATAATTTTTATTATCAATTTTTTAATGATTTTTATTATTATTTAATGAAAACAAAAAAATTTAATAAAAACAAAAAAAAAAAAGCAAAAAAGCCGTCGAGTTTCAGGCCAGCGAACCGGTGCACAACAGGCGGATTTTCCCAAAAACCTGTGCCCATAACTATGAAAAATTAAATTTGACTTATTGAATTTTTTTTGATGCAACGTTGTTCACAAATAACCAGACAGTATATTCTGATCCATCCCGTTATTTTCTTGGCTAATGCATCATACGATGCAGTCAAAGCGATCACTTTTGATAAACAAGTTTAGTATTAGATTTGCTGTGTGACTAGAGGTTGATATTCTTCTATCTATAATATAAAAATAAGTCGGGTTTTCCTTCATGTTTCATATAACAGCAAGACAATCTTTGTCAATAGAACTGTGGTATGGTATCAGAGCTCAGAGCATGACTCAATAAATTGTAGTGCATGCGCACGTTAAGGAAGCAAAGAATTGTTTTTAACGACTCAACTTTTTATGCGGTTCTGGCATCATCTTTTCTTTCCAATGGGCAGGAGAAAAGATCCATCGATTTTCAGAGCAAAACAATTCCAAAAATATATATGTAAATGGCCAAATAAATTAAATTAAATCAATAGGGTGACCCAACAGAGCGTGAAGCCGCAGGCCTAGCGCATTTCCCACAACCATCCCTCATGAGGGAAAGGAGGGGACCTACAACTATCTGCTTATACAGAACGGCTAATCGAGAAAACGCTTTTCAATGAATTTCCTAATGGAGGAAAGGCAATACCCGCGGTAAAATATTTTTGCCTCTGTTGGGATTCAAACTACGAACCCTTGGGTTAACAGAACAGACATGCTAATGGTTACCCATGGGTACCACTATATGTATATGGTCAACGTTACATAGTAATATATGTAGCTCAAGGATATCTATCCTGATAGGTTATTAATTTTTTAAAAATGTTATTCCAATAAAAAAAAAAAAAGACGGCACCTTCTTTAAGAAACATCAGTCTCAAAGTGATTCTGAAATGTTTGAAAGAGAGTAATTAGACATAAAAAAGGCAAAACCTAGGAATCCAGGGCCAGTCCATGGATTTTCATGAAATTTTCGGAAATGTGTTTTGAATAGCGTATAGAAAAAAGTTAAAAAAAAAAATTTCACCACTCTAAATTTTTTAATTATGTTTAAAATTAATTATTAAGTTTTAGAATTTTCGTTTATTTATGTAGAGTGTTTTAGATACGGTTTTCCAAAGAATCAAGACGGATAGGTTTGATCAAGACAAAAAAAAAATAGTATGGGGGGGTTTATATCTGTAGCGGATCTACATACAAATAAAATATTTTCTAAAACATCCATAAAATTATGGCGAGCCAAAAGAAGCCGCTGCAAAATGAAAAGTAAAACGCAGCAGCATCTTATGTGAATGCGTCCATTCCACTCTCACGAAAAATGTTTCGTCAAGGCAGTTGACGAAACAAATACATGTACCTGTTGTGGTCGCCATGCCTTTAAATTTCATATAAAATTGCCTCTCGCGCCTACACGGAGGGATATAGACCCCCGCTCCCATACAACTTTTTTTTGTCTTGATCAAACCTATCAATTCTGACCCCTGGGAAACCGTATCTAAGACACCCTACATAAATAAACGAAAATTCTAAAAGTTAATAATTAATTTTAAAAATAATTAAAAAATTGAGAGCGGTGAAATTTTTTTTTTAACTCTTTTCTATACGCTATTCAAAACACATTTCCGAAAATTTCATGAAAATCCATGGACCGGCCCTGGATTCCTAGGTAAAAAGCTTACGGCCCTTCACTAAATCGAAGCAGCAAGTAGAAAACAATTTTTTTTTCAGTAGCGTTTTATTCTTTTTCCAACGAAGTTCACAATTTTTTTTTTATTTTGTACCATATCAAGTAGGCAAAGAAGTTTGAGGAGCACCTGACGAGATATGGATATACTTATAAATTGTACCCAGTTTAGTAGGGGTGAAGAACTTCCTGCAACGTCTCAGAAGCCTAAGCATTTAGCAGCGTTTTTGGCGACTTCAAATATGTGGTCATTCTAACGAAGATCATCGTTTACACACATACAAAGCACTGACAGCTTTTCGGTTTCTTCGATGCAGGTACCATTCATGGATAATGGCAATGGGGGAATGTTAAGCTTCAACGACAAGAAACAGCATTGAATTTTCGAAGTATTGAATTCTACTCGGTTCTTATGACTCCATGTTACAATGCTCTCAAGGTCAGAATTCAATGAGCTTATCATACGCAGCCTTTCCAGCAGGGACGAATATGAAAAGCTGAGGGTCGAGTCGTCAGCAAAGCGGACGACAGTTAAGCGGATAAGAAGTTTCAGACAAGAGATCATTCTTGAAAATGAGGAAAAGAGTCAGAGACAAAACGGAGCCCTAGGGCACACCAGCATTCATGAAGTGGGTATCAGACTTGAAGCCATCCAATACAACTTGTATCGAACAGTTGGAAAGGTAGTTTCTAATCCAACGAAGAAGAAACTCATCGATAGCAAAAGCACGCATTTTCGATAAAAGAGCCTGATGCCAAACTCTATCAAATGCTTTAGAAACATCAAGCGCAATAATCTTACTTTCTCCAAAACAATGTAAAGATTGGTTCCACTTTTCGGTGAGATATGCCATCAAATCACCAGTGGACCGTTTGCTACGAAAGCCGTACTAACGGTCATTAAGAAGCTTTCGTTCTTCAAGATATTTCATAAGTTGACGATTAATCAACGTTTCCATTACCTTGGAAAGAAGGGACGTTAGTGCAATTGAGCAGTAATTAAATAAAGGGGAGGAAGAATCTCCCTTTTTAGAGACCGGCTGGACAAAAGCAGTTTCCATCTGCTCGGGAAAATCCCAGCAGAATAGGAAAGATGGAAAAGTTTACGCAGTGATTTTGCCAGCGTAGAAGAACACCTCTTTAGAACAACGGATTTATGTATATTGAGATCTTTGAGGACTCTCGCAACCGAGCGAGGTCCAAAAAAAAATCTGTTTCATCACAGAATCTACAGACTCAAGCTCAGGTGGATCCAATATGCTATTAAGAAGTGTTGAGTTTGCAGCAAATTGAGCTGCTAACAAATTAGCTTTATCGATGGAACTGACCTATAGGGATAGTCGTTGAAAACGAGCGTTGGGACTGGTGACGTGGTCGAGCGCTTAACGTTCTTAACAAAAGACCAACAATTTTTGCTTCCTTTTGGACACAACAATATTTTTTGCCTTACTTTTTGGTAATGCAAAAATTTGGCCTTTTGTATATGAGAATTTCAGATATTTCAGGCCCGTTACACATTCGGTTTTCTACTATAGGGTTGTCTTTAAATTTTCGAAAACTACTTTCTCTATCACTAATCGCCTCTTTAAAGCTTGAATCAAACCACGAATTTTGGGGATGATACTTTTTGTACTGTGAGGAACAAAATTTTTCATGCCGTTGAGAATTACGTTAGATATCATATCAGCTGATGCATCAACATTTCCGTCAAGAAAGCACAATGACCAAATAAAATTTCGAAAGAAATTGTTCAGGCCGTCCCAATTGGCTTTCTCGTATTGCCACAGAGTTTTGTAAGGACTTTATCTTTTTTACCGTGACGTAAAACGAAAAATCTACCGATAAGACACAATGGTCCGATTTGCTTAAAGGAGATGATACTATAACCCTGTAGTTTTTGGAATGAGAAGTGAGAAATAGGTCAAGAGTGTTGGCCGCATGGCCTTCAATATCTGGAAACCGAGTGGGCTCATCAACAAGTTTAAATGATTAAACTCAGCGAAGATCTCAACATATTTTCCTTCGGGTGTTCCAGAACAGTCTCGCCAGAATGTCGAAGCCAACCAGAGTTGTGTACGTTGAAATCGGCAGGAATTGCGATTTCAGAGTGAGGATATTGGGAAATAATTCTTGAGATGGAGTCAGATAGCTCATCAAACTCGTTAAAGGTTGAATTGCTATCTAAATTGGGGCTTCTATAAATTAGGGTGTCCATCTTATCTCTTTAAAAGAGAACATGTTCTCTTTTTTAGGTCCGATCTTTCTTACACTATCTTTTTTCGTTGGGATATTTTTTTTCTCTTTTTTATTTGTATATCACTTATTTTATTCGAATTAATTTGATAAATTTTTAAACACCTCAATTAAATGTAAACGTGGTGTAAAGAATTATCGCAGTTCTTTTTAATACTTTGTCGTGATGAGATACAATTTTTCATACTAAAAAAACCTTAAATTCAGCTTTTCTTAAAGACGTCAGTTTTACTTCTACTTCGAATTTCGAAATCAATTCATCTCACTCTCTCGTCTCTCGTACTATATTTCCTGTAAGCAAGGAAGAGAAGCAACAAAGCCATATGCAGAAAATGGCCATTGCTAGCTACCACATACTACACATACTCATGGTGTGTAAAGTGAAAGCCGGTGGTGGTTGTTAAATATAAAAGATCACTGTCTCTATTCCTCTTAAATTGTGCGTTGTGCGAACTGCGGCGATATTTTCAAAATAATTTATTATTTAATAATAAACCAGCTTTAAATATTTTTTTGAAAATTAATTAATGTATATATGTACCTAAAAATTTTCGATTTCATAGAAAACTAATGCGATAATCACAAAAAGGAAAAGCATTTTTCCCACGAAATCCAAAAACATTATACAAGTTTCGTGAAAGATTCAAATTCTAAATGGGATGCGCAGTGTATTGTCTGCAAAGTAAATGTGAATGTCTCAAATAAAGAAGAATGCTACTTCTTAGAGCAACATCTCCAAACAAAAAAACAAAACTTATTCTTCAATCTGCGGGTGGCTCAACGAACATTCAACAATTTTTTGCTGCAAAATCAAACACATTGGCTGAGAGAACAGGCCGTGAAGAAGAAGAAAATGCTTTTAAATGTGATTGCATTATATGTTATCAAAAATCATTTGATTGTCTACCTAAAAAAACGGAGCCTTCAATTGGAAGAGTTTTCATGTTTTTGTTGGATTTTTAAACTTACAATGGGAAGAAGTCGAAAAAACTATTATACATATTCACTTTCCAAAAATGTACATAACTATAAACGATAGTAAATGTTTTGATGAATTTTGCGAATCGAATAAGTTTCTTAAGACAAATTCAAAGAGTTTAAATTTTAATAAATCACAGTCAATGTCAACATGTCAAGTGCAAAATGGACGAAAGTTTTTTCATAGTGTGAATTATCCAGAGCACTTTTCAGAACTTTCTAAAATGTGTGCGTATTTTTGTAAACCCAGGGCAGAATCTTAATGTTAAGAAAATATTTTCTCTAATTGAGGGTCAATGGACCAAAGAAAGAAATAGACTCAAAATTTCGACCATCAATTCTATTCTTTGCTTGGTTTATAATAATAGAGAAAGCAGCAGTCAAGATTTTTATAAAAATCTTTTGATAAAAAAAGCAGCACTACAAAAATAAAGAAAAAAGAGAAATATGAAGATATCGATGAAGAAGAGAGTTATTATGTTGAATAGGAAGCTTCGTAGTAAGCAACTTTATGAATAATCTGATCCGTATTTATAACTAAAAGACTTATAGAATAATTGTTAAATTATCTTTCACTAATAAATTTATTGACATGTTAATCTGCTTTTGTTTTTGAACTGCATTGTTTTTAATTTTGTTAATTTTAATAAAAAATATATCAAAAAATATTTTTTTATTCGGTGTTCTCTTTTTGTTCTCTTTAGTATTTTTCGAATGTCTCTTTTTTTTTGGATTCTAGAGCAAAATGTTCTCTTTTTAGACAGATCTCAGATGGACACCCTACTATAAATGAAACAATAAAATGAATGATTTGCTTACGGACGGTAAATTTTAACCACATAAAATTAAAGTTCGTATTAAAACAAAGGTCGTATTGTGGTAGAAGTTGGTGAGCAATATCATGTCTAACATATACGGCGAGCCCATGAGAAGAAAAGAATAATGGCACTAAGCTATATACAGGCAGGTTGAACTCTAAGGGATCAGAGCCAACACCTACCTTTGTTTCACTCAGTGTCAAAAAAAGCTAGCCTGCATTTTGCATGTGTGTGTGTACACAGCAAAGAAATTCGATCGTAACCCCCTAATGTTGCTAAAATCGACCATAAATTTATCCAACATTACGAGTCACAAACATAAAAAAACAAGGTATCAACGCAAACTACCTAAGTCAAACCAACAAGTGTAGGCTCTAGTTAGAAAATCAAAGCAAATTACTAGCAGTGTCATGCCCAGCCAGAAACTTGACTTCGGTTCACTTAGACTACTATTATACGGTGAAATTTGTTGCACGAAACTGTTCGAACACCATAAGTGCAAAAGAGAACGAAAGTTCGAAAAACTGAGATGAACAATGTGCTACCGTGTGTCGCATGGGTTATGGTTTCGTGAAACAGCTTTGACGTTTCTCTTTGGGCGAGTTCGAGAACCTATCGGATAGCCTATCTCGGATAGCCGTTTCTTGGATACCTTTTTGAACGATCCAGATATCTTTTTCCAGATTGCTGCAGACAACAGCTGTGAAATATTAAAATTCGACTTATGAAAATAGAAAAACATTTAAAATATCATTGCTAGACGATTATGACTTATTTTTTTCAATTTCCCATCCGTTTTAAAAGACTCTTATGCTGAAATAAATGCACACCAAAACAAAAAATCAACATGAAAAGAAATAAAAATAAATTTTCTATCAGCTGATCACTTGATTAGAAAAGTATACCGAAAATACTCGGATACCTTTAGTCTTTAGATAGCTTTTTAGTTGAAATGGGTGTGTGACTCTGTTAAGAATTTAACACGTAAACAACAACAACAAGTTATCCGGATACGATTCTCGAACGCCCCCTTTGTCTTTGTTCGTGTTTTTGTTTATTCTGTTTCATTTGGTTCAAAAATACGTAAAAATACTAATAATAATGAGTTTTTTGTTTTTCAATTGTCAATAAAAGAGGTTTTGAAGCAACCAGACACTAATAGATAACTATTTTTCCCAAAAAACAAAAACATCGAATGAAAGATAAAGAGAAATGTGAAACTAGTTTCATGAAACTGGATTTCATCGTGTAATAACACTTGCGACACGGGATGGCAGAACAAAGAAGAATTTGAAGTAGTTTCGTGCAACAAATTTCACCGTATAATAGCAGTCTAACGGAATCCCTAACCGTCGGTTGACTATCCGCCTGACAAATTCAAAGTCTCGCACACACTGCATTGATAAGAAAAAAAATCAGATCAAAAGAAATGTATGCAGATGCCTTGACTACGAGAGTGGTATAGGGCAGGAGATGACAAACGATTGGACCGCACAATTGAGTGTAGATTGTATTGCTATTATTTTTTTGATGTTGTTTTATTTTTTTTTTTACTGTTGATAATTAGATTGGGTGGCACGCACAGAATTAACACGGTGGGTAGAAAAACAAACACTACACAGCACACCAGGGTTGTCAGGTTTTAAAACTTGGAAACGCCAATCCTAAAAAAAAAATCGCAAAAAGTCGCCAGACTCTGAAAATTTACCAAATTTACACATACAAATCAAATTTAATCAAACGAGTAATTGTTTTTTTATTCATAAAAACGTTTTTATAAAATTAATTGCCTTCAAGAACATAAAATACGAAAACTAAATTCATGGTTCATGAATACTATTATTTATCAACATAAGGTACAAAAACAAACTTCATCAGTACTAAGGCATTATTTATTAACACAAGGAACATAATCAGACTTCATTATTATAAAAAAATACAAGAAAAAAAAATAAATCAGACTTAATCAAAACTATTATTAACAAACGTAAACAAAATCAAACTTCATCAAAAATAATATTAATCAACAAAAGAAGAAACCATAAAACAAAATAAATCAGACCTCATCAAAACCATTATTAAAAAACATAAAAAACAAAATCAGAATTCATCAAAAATAATATTAATCAACAAAAAAAGAAACAATAAAAAATTTTGGACAAATATAATATACACATCTTTTTTTTCAGTCTTGCATAGATTCAATATACGAATCCATTTCTTCACCATGGTCATCAGGAGAACTAGAAGACTCTTCATAAATGTTTCCATTAAATGCAGAAAGCATTTCCTCGGTCGGAACAAAACTATTGCAGCATATTTGCTTCACATTTGAGTGAATGCGTACTCGCATTATTGCATCAAGTGAAGGGATTTGCATTCTCGACCTACACTTAGTTTTAATGGCATTCATATACAGGGTGTCCCGTAATTCGTTTTACATACTTTGGGATATGATTCTTGGTCATATTCTAAGAAAAAAATTGTTTTACAGTAAAATCCGTTTCTCAAATTTGACATCACTTTTTGACAATTTAAAAAAAGGCTAACTTTGGTGTCCCCTGACCTTTGTTAAATTCGATATCTCTGTCGAAACTGATGATAGGAACCTAATCTTAGACTCAATTTTTTGTAGAAATAACAACCTTTAAGACTGTATTTAAATTAGGCTTCCATAGGTTTAGGGTTGCCAGATTTTTCAATCCATGCCAGAGCCCGTTTTTGGATTTCATTTCATTTCATCATTCACAATGAAATCCAAAAACGGGCTCTGGCATGGATTCAAAACGAAGGAGGGCGCTTTGAGCACTTGTTATAATTGTATTTGTATTAAATACATAAAAAAAACTACTAAAAGTGGTCATATTATTGTTTTATTCAAACAAACATCAAAGCAAAAACTTTTTTTAATTTTTTTTAAAATTTTTCCCATTTTGTATTTTTCCAAGTATCATAAAATGTATGGGTTTCTGAGCTAACTTAAAGCTGAGTTTTTTCTTTATTATTGCTTTGTTCATCTGTAAAAAATAAAGAAACTCTATGTTTATAAGGCCTTTTCTCCAAAAAAAATTACCTCAAAGTCAAAACTTTGTTTTGGGAAGAAAATTTGAACACCACTTAAAATTGAAAATCTGGCAACCCTAAACCTATGGAAGCCTAATTTAAATACAGTCATAAAGGTTGTTATTTCTACAAAAAATTGAGTCTAAGATTAGGTTCCTATCATCAGTTTCGACAGAGATATCGAATTTAACAAAGGTCAGGGTACACCAAAGTTAGCCTTTTTTTAAATTGACAAAAAGTGATGTCAAACTTGAGAAACGGACTTTACTGTAGAACAATTTTTTTCTTAGAATATGACCAAGAATCATATCCCAAAGTATGTAAAACGAATTACGGGACACCCTGTATATGAGAATGCCCGCTCTACGACTGCATTGCTTGCAGGCAGAGAGAGAGAACTCAATGCGAATTCGCTTAGCTCAAGGAACTCAGGCTGGCCAAGAGCATTTGACGTTTTAAGAACTTTGTCCCAAAACTTTACTGCGTCGTGTATGGGTACATTTTCAGGAAAAAATGCTTCGGACCACTTAACGCTAAGCAGTTTTTCTCACTGAGACTCGGCTAGTTGCGCATTTTGTGCTGGTAATGATTCTATGGGTAGATTTTGAAAACGGGGACGCAATTGGTTCAAGCAGATTTCAGTCGAAAAGTATCCAATAGAAACAAAAAGCTTACTGGATTCTGACAAGCGTTTTCTAATTTCCGTTAGTAAAACAAGAATAAAATGCAGCACTTCGTTTTTTATCTCATCCACACACTCCGATGGTTGATTACTTTCTCTGGCATTTTTCTCAAACTCAGAGCCTAAGTGAATATCTGCACTGGCTTTTAGGTTGGTTGGCTCAGTTACTAACGCACGAATTTCATCACAGTCCATATTTAAGGATGGTAAAAACATTAAAATTTTGTTCGCAAGGAAACGAGCAACAGTTTCTATTTCTTTAAAGGCTTTAGTAAAATTAATGTTCGTCGCTTGAAAATAAGTGTACAGTTGGTTCATTTCTTTTATGATGGGCAAAATTGCCGAAAGAAGGAGATATATTCTTTTATTTTCGAACACGTAATTTAATGTTTTTGCCGAAAAACACTTTTCGTTGATGGCACAGATTCTGAAGTGTGTTTTAAGTTCTAAAAACTGGTCGTAAGTACGTTTCAATGCATCAAATCGACATAGCCACCGCGTATTGGATAACGCTACTAAATTAAGTGGATTTTTGTCATCGTTTATGAGCTTGTAAATGTCCCGGTTAACGGGCTATGTGCAAACCAATTGTAGGTCTCGCGAACGATATAATCAAGTTCGGATGGAAGAACTTGCGATGCCTTGGATGTGCAAAGATGAATACTATGGCATATGCATTTGACAAGAACAAGTTTAGGGACCATTTCCTTCAGGTGGGTGTAAAGCGAATTATTTTTTCCGCACAAATTGCTGGCCCCGTCTGTTCCTATACCAATCAAATCTTCTATCCTAAGATTAATTTTTTGAATGAATGATAAAAGTGTTTCGGAAAGCGTTTTTCCCGAACACTCTGTTACCTCAACTATTCCAAGATAGTTTGTCACGACACAGCCTGCATTTTTTGAAAAATAGCGTATGCAAATGCATAAAAATTTGCTGTTTGACACATCTGTTGATTCGTCTATAGTTAAAGAATATCTCGAATCTGATATATCCTTTAATAGTTCGTTCAAAAATGCTGGAGCTAACACTTTTCTAATTAAAGAAGAACACTTTGTTTTGTGAATCCTTACCGAAGGTGAACTTGTTGACAAACAAAAGCTATTGATGATCTCTCCAAGATGATCAATTGAGCGGAGAGACGGGTGGCATGCTGTGTAATAAGCAAGCTTCAATTCACTTATTTTTGAGTGTTTGTTAAGTTTTAGAACTGAAACTTTAGATAAAACTTATTTTGAAAAATCAGAAACTTAACAAAACTTTTTTTTTAATTACCATAACTTTCCATCGGTTTCGTTTTTATTATTTTTGCCTTTGCCACATGACTTGCTCTAGCTGCATGTCGTTCCAGATCAGCTTTGTGGGAACGAAGATCACAATAGCATATTTTGCAATGAGCAAATCCATCCTTCCTTGATTTTGTTAGCCAGCCTGAAGGTTTTAATATGATGCAAATTGGTCAGAACAAATCGTTGACACAGCACTTAATTATTAGCTATTCTTACCTTTAAATACATTCAAATGTTCCCATTCTGCTTTATATTTAAAGATTCGTTCTTTTTTCGAACTCGAAGTCATTTTAAAACTATTTTATTTTATTTTTTGCTGTTGCTGCATCTACCACTTTTCACTTACAAAACACTTTGTTTACTTTTGCCCACTTTTGTTCAGGCTTTAGGAAACAGAAAAATAATAAGAGAAGACATTTAAAAAAGGTTGATTTCGATACCGTTTGTATAAACAATACCACGGATGGCGATAGTTGCGATTTCCCCTCTGTGATGCTACTCTGTTTTTTAAATACAAATACAATGGCCCTGATTCAATGCACAGTATCTTTGTGAGTGTGTGGGGTGAGTTTGCCATTTAAGTGTTGAAATAATAAGTACCAAGAGTGTCTAAGGTTAGAAGAAAAAGAGGGAAGGAAATATATCCAATATGCCAAATCGCCTGAAATCGCCCGTTTTTTATGTTTATCGCCAAAAAGATTTTGTGTCGCCAAATCAGATTCGAAATCGCCTGTTTGGCGACAAATCGCCACATCTGACAAGCCTGAGCACACTATGGACTATATGATTTTTTTCTCTTTTGCACGGCGCGAAATTAGTGGTAGGTGCTTATTTTAATGGAGCACTGAATATACATATATGTATATTGTTGTTTTTTTTATTATTATAAGGTACGGACACTGATCGTGAAGCGTGGTGATGCGTCGAGTCGCAGGAACAACGATTGGTTGAGAGAACGCGCAATTTTGCAATTTACATGTCAATGCAATTAATTTTTTGAACCAAAAAAATTACCAGGTGCAGTGACATCATAGGTTTGTTCGTTGAAGCCCTAGGGTCACCCTAGGGTCGCCACAAAGCGTTTTTTGAGAAGCCTAAATTCACCCTGAATGTCAAATTGAGTGTTTTTTGAGCCATAGGTTTGCCATAGGTTTTCCCCAAACTCGCCCTAGCTTTTTGCTGTGGCGATTTGAGGGCTGTCAAATGGCATGTATTTTTTTTTTTAATGACAGGGATGTGTGGTGATTTGTGGTGTAGTGTTTTTTGAGGACTGGAAAACCCAGGTTTTTTTGACAACTCATAGGGTTGTCAAGAAAACCTGGGTCAACCCTGGGGAAAGTTCAACGAACAGACCTCATATAAATCTATTGACTTCGCAATGGCACCAGATTGGCTTTAAAAAAAATGTATGCCAAATTTGATTGAAGGAATAATATACTGGAGAAGCCAAAGGCAAAATTGTACTCATGTCATACCGCATATTCTGCTGATACCAACAGATATGCCTCTGAATTCATGCGTTTACAATTTTCGGCGCGGCTTTCATTTGCCATGTCCATCAATAAGGCGCAAGGACACACTCTTCAAGCATGCGGATTGAATTTGGAACACCCGTGCTTCTCGCACGGCCAATTATACGTTGCCTGTTCAAGAGTTGGCATTCCAAGTATCTACATACGTTATTCATTTACACACCGGATGGAAAAGCAAAAAATATTGTTTATCAAAATAAATTGCATTGAGTTCGGTGATAAGAAATCATAAAAAAAACAGAAAACATCACTTTAAGTGTTGTTTTCTGTATGTTATGCTGTATGTTATGCTAATACACAAAGTTTCATTTTACTGTGTCGTATAATTTGTTAAAACAAAAATGTTCATTTTTCAGCATTAATATAAACTGAACTGACGCCACATTAACATTAGGTATGTAAAAGTTTGAATCATTACATATTTGTTAAATCTTTCATATAATCTTTTTGTAACCTAAATAGCATAATTTCACAATTTATTTACGAAGTGCACCGGGTTTCGCTAGTACATTTATATGTGTGAATTGTAATCCCATGCAGTTCATCGCACACTCATTGCAAGTAATAATGCACAATAACGCAATATGACACAAAAATCCAAAATTAAGGTCAAAGAGTGCTGTTCCTCAAGTGGGTCAACGAGTAGCATCATACAGAATCTATACGCGATGGCAAATTCATAAACTTTAGGTTGGAGATACACTGCACTAGGTGGATATAAGATTGAAATATTAGTATTTCGAAATATGAAAAAGTTGATTGAACACTTGCTCTGAAAATCGTGTATGCGTAGTGTGGACACATTGTTCACAATATCTGAGAGTTGAGAGAACTGTTAAAGCAGAGCTTGAAACCTAATTGTTACAGCTAACCAAAAACTAGCGTAGCTTTACTATAGTTTTCATTCACTTTATGCTCAATACACTTCTCTGATACACGAAGAAGCACGGTAGCGTGTGACAACAAGCTGGTCAAAAAAGAAAAATCCGCTATTAAAATACAAAACCTTGGATTTCCTTTATGAAGAAAGTCCCAGTTAAAGCGAAAAACGAATCTGGAAAAATTTTCAAATGTAATAATAACTATGTTTTCGTTAGAATTGAATAACAAATATTATACCAATCGTTGGCAAATCACTCAAAGAATTTTTAGTGCCCAGAAAACGTATTGTAGAACAATTACTTTTTGTTAAAATTGTATTTTTTCATTTTCATGATTCAATTTTATCAGAAAAGTAGAAAAATACAATTTTAACGGAAATTATTTGTTTAATTAAACATTTTCTTGGCAAAAAAGATTTTCTGGGTTATTTACTATCGATTGGTGTAACATAAAACATAGTTGTTATTCCATTTTAAAATGTCTCCTGATTCGTTTTCCTGATCACTACAACTGGCCCCTAAGGCCATTTGAAATTGGGCTTTGTATATTACTTGGCCTTATCAGTACACTAATTTTGTTTTTCTAAATTTGATTTATTTTTTCCAAACGAAATACCCTTCATGACAACAAAATTAAAAGCCAAAAAAAAAAAATTAAAAGAAAATTCATGGTTTCCCTTCTCTAGGTGAAAGAAAACAATATCCAACTCTTTGAAATAATCGGATAAATTTAAGACCATTGTTGAACAAAGTTTATTTGACCCGAATGCACTAACTATGTAGGTATATTTCTTTGTGAAGATAAGTTGAAAAGAAAACAATGCAAAGACAATTGGTTTTCCTATAATAACACGTACAGCCGCATGTTATCTGCATGAATGAAAGAAAGAAAATTACAATGACTTTTTTTTATATAGTGAGAATAAAAATTTATTTGTGATTTTATCGTTGGGATTGTCAACAATAGAGTGATTTTTTTTTTAATGGAAAAGCGCGGTTATGACGATGTAACAATAAACGAAAGAAAGAAAGATTAATGAATACTGCAGTATGAATACCGACACAAATTTAGTGGTTCGGTTCTTGAAAGGTTGTGCAGTCAAAACGTTCTGTCTTCTGTAGACATATGGGGACTTAAAGTCGACATAAGCAAATAAAAAACGAAGGAAACACGTTTAGCAACAAAGACATTTACAAGATGTCAAAAAAATACAATTCAACAAATATCTAATTCAATTCAACTGAAGACGAACCAATCGAAACCTCCTTATAAAAGGCAATGTAAGCCAGCAAAGACACCCGGAACAGCGGTTCCTTTTATGAATGGGACTTCTGGGACAAGAAAGAGGATAGCAGCAAAAGACGAGAGGAACACCACCATTTGATTCAGATTCACATAACTGGAAACCATATATCTCCTCACTATGGTGGGAGATCCGGTTACAGCCGGATTAGAAAAATCCGATAGAAAAATAAATAAGATGATAAGCAAAAATCTGAACAACAATTAATTATTATTAAATAAAATAAATAAATAGGGTGTCGCAACAGAGCGAGGACCCCCTGGGCCTAGCGCATTTCTCACAACCATGCCTTGTGAGGGAAAGGGAATGGAAGGGACCTACAATTTTCTGCCGGTTCCGAACGGCTAATCGAGAAAGCGCTTTTCATGGCAATGAATACTAACGGAGGACTTGCCAGTTCCTCGCGAAAGGCGATACCCGTGGAAAAAACATTTTTGCCTCTGTTGGGATTCGAACTCGAACCTCTGGAAAGCATCCTGTTTGCAGTATTAATGTAGACGTTAAAATAACTAGCTTTAAGGGCACTATCGGGCCCTTCGTTCGAGTCCGTGCCACTTGGTTAGTGAATACGGTACTACAATGCTTACCTACGAATTTACCGACAACTTTTAGCAAGCAGCTGTGGGCGCCATACTGTTGTACATAGTAGCGACGGTTAACAATTACATTTACTTAGTCGTGTTTACAGCGAGTTATGTTATGTTTTACATCAAATTGAAACTCTTAATGCGATTATCTCAAAAACACTTTTTTGAAGTCGTTGACCGCGATTACTCGAAAACCACTCTTATTGTAAATACAAAAACGAAGTGCTTAACTGTGGGGTTTTTATTTTTTCTCAATAGAAGCGGTCTTATAACCGATTAAAAGTTAAATTTTTTGGTGAAAATCGAACCAAAAACTCCAAAATCGAAATTGTTGAAATCCCAACGATTAAGTTCCAGAAAAAGATGTTATCTACCGATACCTTTTTGAATTTTTTGTTTCAGATAATTTTTTGAAGGCGGAATAGCGGTCACTGCAAAAATAATTACGAGTGTCTTACTGGAAGATTTCTAAGATATCAAAAAAAAAAAATCTATTGTATGTTCAGGCTTATGGCATTTACAAACTCTTCTTATTACTGGCGTTTGTTTCAGTATATGGCAGTTTATTTCAGTAAGAACCTCCCCAACAGCATTTTAGCAAATTTGTGGAACCAATTTTTTTAAGTTTGTATAGACAATGAGTGGTTGTTAAATCTATTTTAAGTTTGATATGTGCTGAGACCAACTAGGATTTCGATCAATTGTTACCCCTAGGCATTTCAAGGTATCAACATTCTCAATTACTAAACAAGTATCAAAAAATAATGCAGTGATACTAGAGCCAATAATGTTTTTCCTCGGGTATCGCCTTTCGCGAGGAATTGGCAAGCCCTTCTATCGTCAATTCATTGCCATGAAAAGCACTTTCACGATTAGCCTTTCGGAAACGGCAGAAAACTTTAGGGAACCTCCGTTCCCTCACAGGGCATGTTTGTGAGAAATGCGCTCAGTTGCGCCCTCCTATTTATTTATTTTGGTTTTTAAAACCTTATAAGCATTAGAGCGAAAATCTTGCTTTTTCGCTAGACAAAAAGATTTGCATGTGTGCAATTTGCATTTCTGTAGCTCATTTTAATACGTTTTATTAAAATACGAGTGAAATTACTTATATCTTTATTTTCTATCTCTACTGAAAGTATATGGCAAAGCTCACACGCCTTCAAACATCTCAAATACCTATGCGTAGTCAGTAAAAAAATATTTTTGCCAAGAGAACGTTAAATTGAACTAATACCTTCTGTTAAAATTGTATTTTTCTATTTTCCTGATGCTATTTCATTTTTCGTGTTAGGGGCCAGTTATAGCGATAAGGCAAACGAATCGGGAAATATTTTCAAATGGAATAAAAACTGTATAGTTTTTCTTTCGATTTGAAATGCAAAAGTTGGATCAATCGATTGGAAATCACACCAAGAATTTTTTGCGCCCAGCAAATGTGTAATTGAACAAATATTTTCTATTAAACTTGCATTTCTATAGTTTCCTAATGCAATTTCATTTTTCGTGTCAGCTGATAGAAGTTTCAGCCAAAATGGAACAAATTGTTCCAAGACAGACTCACAGCGGATTTTTTTTTGTGGTAAGGAAAATGAATTGCTGATGACTGTGAAGAGTTGAAAGTCTGGCAACTGATATATTTTTAATGTTGGCTATTAAAGCTCACCAGAAAAAAATTCCTGCTTACCCTTGTCTCAAATATTCCTCATGGTTTTCCTGATCGCTGCAATTAACCTCCAAGTTGATGAAAATTGAGATCAATATGTTTTACATGATAGGACAGTTAAAAAATTTTGATCGAACCAAAAGTATTGAGGGTTTTATTTCTCAACTGCCTTTTTTGGGGCTATCATGAAAACGAAAAATCAAGAAAAACTTTAAACTGAATAAAAACAAGTTTTTATTTCAATTTGAAACACAAATTTTACATCAATCGATGGCAAATCACTAAATGATTGGGACTTTTCTGGTCTAAGACCATTTTGATAAATTGTTAACATGGGCTTTCAGACGGTTACATATTACAACAGACAAGATATTGAGGAGTCTTAATCCTCCATAATTGGGGTACTTGTATTGAATGGGGAATCCAGCCTGTCATCAGATTTTGTGTCTTCATTATTAAGCTGTGTGCAGAAGTGGTCTTTCCAGACTCTCTGTAACGACTGCGATTGGGGTATAAATCCACTGTAAAATTGCGACCAGGGAAAAAGAAAATAGGGCTTTAACGCTCCCGGTAAAAACAAATGGGATGTTATTAGCATTTGGTTGGTCTCAGATGTAACGGGTAAGAAAGTTTTGAAACCTTCGATATCACAATTCACAAACACGGTTGATAGAAAAGAAGAAGAAAAAAGCAATTTTTTCTCTTCTTTTCTCCCTGGAGAGTTTATGAGCAGCCAAGGTGTTTTTTAAACAGTTCTGAACCACGGTCTTTAATCAAGTGACACGAAAAGCTGACCTATTTGTTTTTAAAAATTTGTTTACTAAATATTTTCTTACAACATAGTTAAACGTCCATTAATGTTAGACTTTATACGAAAAATAGTACCAATTTATTCCACGTTTATTATTTGTGCCTTTATTTCACTTCACACAAAACAGAATCGTTATTCAGTAGTCACAAATTCTATTTACAAATTTACAGTTTTTTCTATTCAACTGTTTCTTTAAGAGGTTACTATCCAAAATGAACTACTATGAGTACCCACGCCGCCGCGCCGCCGCCGCGCCGCCCCAGCCGCCAGATATAGAGCAATTTTTTTTCGTAGGCAGTTCTCAAATAATAATCCCAAAATTAACGAAAAATTTATTTTTTTGAACGATCGTTAGTTTCCGAATACATAATTAACTTTCAAAGTTAAAATGGACTTTCCTGCTTTGATCGACGATAGAGCTAATTTAAGACTCAGATTAAATCTTATTTTCTTATTTCGTCTGAGATTACTGTTCGGATATTAAAAATAGATACTCAGAGCTTCAAATTTCTTATTTTAAATTTCTGTACGACTAATTCTCTGTGAGTTATCCCTTGTTGAAAATCACCCTTAAATTTGGAATGTTTTTAATATCCCTTAATTTTTGCGGGTAGTTCAGCTAATCAAAGAATTTAAAATAGTAAAATCAAAACACACCTTCCAGTTAGTAATCATGTAAGTTTGACTTTACTATCCAAGATCTTTAGCATTTAATTAATGAACTTCTGTGCTATGCTAGAGCAGACAATAGGTATTTTCCGTCTTCAATATACCAAAAAAGGTTATACATAGGCATCGTCTCAATAATAAATATTTTTCGTTTTCAATAAAACAAAACCGAAAAATGTTGTAGGCATCGCATCGTCTCTTTAGAAAAAGCGCGTGAGTTTAAAAATTATTTCAATTTGAGGTTGACAGCCAGCTTTGTGATTTTTTTTTGTGGGAGGTTTATTTTCATATGTACCAAGCTAGCCTCCTTAATGGTCTCATAAATCATATTAAAAAAAATGTTTATCCTGATTTATTGGTCGACATAGGTCATACATTGGTGTAGTCATGTCATAACTGTCGATTGTGTCTTGGCAAATAAAATTGGATGTCTTCCTCTTATGTTCAGCGAAGCTCAAATATGTATAAATCGTGACTTATTGCTGAACCATTTGTATCTTATATTTCACAGCGTAAATAAATACGAAAGAATTACAGTGAAGCAAAATCAGTTCTTGTTCAGACCGTAATTTATTTTAAGTATGTTTTTATGCCAAACTCAGACAATCGATGTTATTTACTGAAAACAAAGAATTGCTGAAAAACGCATTAGGATTCGGATGCTCAAGCACCAAATCGCAGAGATACGAAAAGTGTTGTTGAACATATACAGGGTGTTTTGCGACAAAGATCAGGATGGGTAGGTTAAGTCAAAAAAAAAATTGTTTGGAAGGGAGGTGGGATCTATCTCACTCAGTTTAGGTGGGAGGGCTATTCTACAAGACATTGGCTTAATTTATAAAAAAAAAAAAAACAACTAAAAGACGTACACTCACAAGTCACAATATCTCTAATACAAGACTATATAATCATTCGTTTAATATAAACATGCCATATCTAACGATCTCTGAGATTGAAAAAGTTCTGTGCAATCTTTAATCTAACAAAGCCCAGAAACTGATGGCATTCCTTCAATTATTTTAAAGATGTGTTCAAAAGCATTCGCTTACTTCGGTTTTGTAGTAAGTAGGTAAACTACGACTAATCTTAGTTCCCTTAGTCATTTTGTTTTGAACAAGCTCGAAGAAGGCTTACAGTGTGACGTTGTGTCCACAAATTTTTCAAAGACGTTTGACAGGGTCAATCACGAAGTTTTAATTAAACTAGTTATCTTGGGTTTTCATTCCAACTTTTTAAAGTGGATTAGTTCATTTTCCTGAGTAAACGCACCCAATATGTTCATATTGATAACACGCTTTCTTCCTATCTGCGTTACATCAGGTTTCCCAGAGGGTAGTCACCTTGGACCTATTCTATTCCTTTTGATTGTTAATGACATTCCGAGCATATTTTCTTGATGACTTGAAAAATTTTCGTAGTATAAGATGAATTAATGATTGCAAATTGCTCCAAGATGACATCGAAAAATTGTCTAGCTGGTGTGAATACAATTCACCACTGATTTGGTTTTCTAATAAGATATACACTTGTTGATTTGACTTAGTTAGCGTCTACGTTTGATAATTTGTTTTATGTGTTTTTGTAAATTGTAATGTCGGGTGAATTTTGGGTCGATTTTAGCAACATCAGGGGGCTAAGATCGAATTTATTTGCTGTGAACGCTCACACTGCAAAATGCAGGCCAGCTGTTTTGGCACTGAGTGAAACACAGGTAGGTGTTGGCTATGATCCCTCAGAGTTCAATCTGCCTGGGTATATCTTAGTGCCATTAATCTTTTCTTCTCATGGTCTCGCCGTATATGTTCGAAATGATATTGCTTACCAACTTCTACCACAATACAGCCTTTGTTCTAATACGATCTTTAGTTTCATGTGGTTAAAATTCAGCGTCCGTAAGCAAATCATTCACTACTGTTTTATCTACAGAAGCCCCAATTTAGATAGCAAATCAACCTCTAACGAATTTGATGCGCTATCAGACTCCATAATAAGAATTGTTTCCCTTTATCCTCACACTGAAATCGGAATTGCGGGCGATTTCAATGTACACAAATCTGGTCGGCTTCGACATTCTGGCCAGACAACACCCGAAGGATAATGTGTTGAGATCTTCGCCAAGTTTAACGAATTAACTCAACTTGTTGATGAGCCCACTCGGTTTCCAGATATTGAAGGCCATGCGGCCAACACTGTTGACCTATTTCTAATTTCTCATCACGAAAGATACAGGGTTATAGTATCATCTCCTTTAGGCAAACCTGGCCATTGTGTCATATCGGTAGATTTTTCGTTTTCCGTCACGGTAAAAAAAGATAAAGTCCCCAAAAGAACTGTGTGGCAATACGAGAAAGCCAATTGGGACGGCCTGAATAATTTCTTTCGAAATTTTAATTGGTCATTGTGTTTCTCGACGGAAACGTTGATGCATCAGCGGATATCATATCTAACGTAATTCTCAACGGCATGAGAAATTTTGTTCCTCACAGAACATAAAGTATCATCCCCAAAGAGAATTCAAAGATCAAGCTGTAAAGAGGCGATTAGGGATAAAGAAAGAAGTTTTCGAAAATTTTAAGACAACCCTATAGTAGAAAACCGAAATTTGTTTAAACGGGCCAGAAATATCTGTAATGCTCATATACAAAAGGCCAAGTTTTTGCATTACCAAAAAGTAAGGCAAAAAATATTGTTGTGTCCAAAAGGAAGCAAACATTTTTGGTCTTTTGTTAAGAACGTTAAGAACTCGACCACTTCACCAGTCCCAAAGCTCGTTTTCAACGACTCTCCAGGTCAGTTCCATCGATAAAGCTAATTTGTTAGCAGCTCAATTTGCTGCAAACTCAAAACTTCTTAATAGCATATTGGATCCACCTGAGCTTGAGTCTGTAGATTCTTTAATGAAGCAGATTTTTTTCGAACTCGCTCGGTTGCGAGAGTCCTCAAAGATCTCAATATACATAAATCCGCTGGTCCAAATGGTATCCCCGCCGTTATTCTGAAGAGGTGTTCTTCTACGCTGGCAAAACCTCTGCGTAAACTTTTCCATCTTTCCTATTCTGCTGGGATTTTCCCGAGCAGATGGAAACCGCATTTGTCCAGCCGGTCCCTAAAAAAGGAGATTCTTCCTCCCCTTCCAATTACTGTCCAATTGCACTAACGTCCCTTCTTTCCAAGGTCATGGAAACGTTGATTAATCGTCAACTTATGAAATATCTTGAAGAACGAAAGTTTCTTAATAACCGTCAGTATGGCTTTTGTAGCAAACGGTCCACTGGTGATTTGATGGCTTATCTCACCGAAAAGTGGAACCAATCTTTACATTGTTTTGGAGAAAGTAAGATTATTGCGCTTGATATTTCTAAAGCATTTGATAGAGTTTGGCATCAGGCTCTTTTATCGAAAATGCATGCTTTTGGTATCGATGAGTCTCTTCTTCGTTGGATTAGAGACTACCTTTCCGACCGTTCAATAAAGTTGTATTGGATGGCTTCAAGTCTGATACCTACTTTATAAATGCTGGTGTGTCCCAGGGCTCCGTTTTGACTCCGACTCTCTTCCTCATTTTCATGAATGATCTCTTGTCTGAAACTTCTAATCCGCTTAACTGTTTAGCTAACGACTCGACTTTCATATTCGTTTCCAAATTCACGTCCCTGTGGAACTGGAACGGTTGCGTATGATGAGCTCATTGAAATCAGACCTTGACAGCATTGTTACATGGGGTCTTAAAAACCGAGTAGAATTCAATGCTTCGAAAACTCAATGCTGTCTCTTGTCGTTGAAGCTTAACATTCCCCCATTGCTATTATCCAGGAAAACTGAAAACTGGAGTATAACTCCCATATCTGGTCAGGTGCTCCTAAAACATCTCTGCGCCTACTTGATAGGGTACAAAACAGAGCGTTCAAATTGATAGGTGATAGTTCAATTGTAATCGATTGATTCTTTTGAACATCGTCGAAACGTTACCTTAGTCTCTTTTATCGCTTTTTGTACAAACAGTGCTCTAGTGAAATAGCCAGTTGCATTCCTCCCCTGAAACAATTTACAAGTTGTATTGGATGGCTTCAAGTCTGATACCCACTTTATAAATGCATGCATCATGACTGGTATGGCAAAGGGAGAAAACATTTTCATTCCCCGTATTCCTAAAATTCCGACTGATTTGCCATTTCAGCTTAAAAAAATGTAGTTTCCTCTGAAACCAGTATTTGATATTTGTATAAATAAAGCACAAAAACAGACGCTTAAAGTTGTTGGTGTTAAAAATGCCATGGCACTCATGGCATAGAAACCTATATATGTATTAGGCAAAAGATGAAAAAACTAAGAACTTCGAGTGCAAAAGTGTAATTATTATAAGTTATTTTAATCTTCTTCTTCTTTCCATTTCCGGCGTTACGAGTAGTGACCTTGAAGCGATCACAACTCTCCCACTTTTCTGCTTCACACTAGTGATCCGCCTGTGGGGTACGCCGCGTTGACCTCAGAAAGCGTCGGCAAGCCTCCCGGTTTTGGATTGTTCCATGTCTGAGGCCAACCAAATGCTGCTGTTTTTGCATTTGCTTGTACCAGGAGTGTTTTGGCCTGCCTTTTCTTTTTCGTCGCGAATTTGTTGAAACGTTGTACGATATTGCCTTTTGGACGGGGTTCTGCGGATCTCTCCTTTGAACATGACAATACCAACTGAGCCGGTCGTGCTGAATTTTGTCCAAGATGGTACTTTTGACATGAAGGCTTCCACGGATCTTAGTACTTCTAATTCGATCAAGCTTTGTTACTCCTGCTGTCATCCGAAGCATCTTCATTTCGGCTGCCGTCAATTTGCTCTCATACTTTTTCTACATTGTCCAACATTGTGAACCGTATGTCAGAGCTGGACGGACAACTGCTGTGTAGAGTCTTCCCTTCAGCTTAGGGGGCATTTTTCGATCACAGAAGATAGCGGAGTTTTCTCGCCACTTCATCCACCCTACGCTTACTCGATGATTGATGTCGTCATCACAAGTTGCTTCACTATTGATCATAGATCCCAGATATTTAAACTTTTCACACTTGGGAAGCACATTTCCATTCAAATAAATGTCTGGAATAGGCTTGTCTGGATCAGAAAAAGGGCAGCACAGGTATTCAGTCTTTTTAGCGCTAATACGGTATCCATTTCCTTCCAGAACATCAATCCAAACGTCAAGTGCTCGTTGCAGGGATGTAGGATCCTCGCTTATGATGGCTCCATCGTCAGCAAAGAATAATTGTTGTACTTTACTGTCCGTTACTTTTCCTTCGAGCAAATAATCCAGAACAGCAATAAAGAGCAGTGGACTCAAGACACTTCCCTGATGTACACCTACTGTTATTGGGAATTCTTAGGTGACTCCAGCTGGGCATCTCACTTTTGTAACTGCTCCCTCGTACATGTCCATAATTATTCGCACATAGGCTTCAGGAACTCCTCGGTGTCTGAGGGCCACCCATATCAGATCTCGTGGTTGTCGATCGAATGCTTTTTCGAAGTCAACCAACACAATATGCAAATCCTCTAAGGCATCTCGGTGTTTTTCCATAATGATCCTTATACTTTGGATACAAACCCGCATTGGTCATCAGAAAGCCTTATTATTTTCCGCAGTCGGCTATCCAAGACCCGCTCAACGATCTTCATAGTGTGGGACATCAACTTGATCGAACGATAGTTGTCACAGCTTCTGGTATCTCCCTTTCCCTTGTACATTGGAAGAAGAAAACTTTCCCTCCATTGATTAGGCAAACTGTCACCTCTTATAAGTTTGGAGATGAGAATCGTGAGCCATCTCAACCCGATGTCTCCCATATTTTTCCAAAACTCATATGGTACCTCGTCTAGCCCAATCGCTTTGCCTTTTTTAGAGTTCTTAACTGCCTCCCTAACTTCTTCGACTGTGACGTCGGATACTTCCGTAAAGTTAGGTGCAGCTGTTGGAAAGTGGCGCCGAGGAAACTGTTCATTCAAAAGATCATCACAATACAATTATAAGTTATTTTAATGCACAAAAAAAAGGGAAGGCTGCTACTCTGGTAGTACAATGGACTGTATATTAGGTCTGAGTTCTCCAGATTAGCATATAAGCCTCCTC
Organism: Melanostoma scalare; assembly: GCA_949752695.1. Taxonomy (NCBI): domain Eukaryota; kingdom Metazoa; phylum Arthropoda; class Insecta; order Diptera; family Syrphidae; genus Melanostoma; species Melanostoma scalare. The sequence continues at coordinate 125,443,498 of OX456986.1, read as the reverse complement.
TTAAAAAAAAAAAAATGTATCTGCTATATTCATTCTGATTCAAAATTGGTCAATTTTTTTTATTTCAGATCAGAGGAAGAGATAAATCACCTCTACTGTCTGCTCTCACCACTGAATTGAATTTTCTTAGAGTGGGAGATTTCAAGTCAATTGTTTAAGTTGAAAACATTCTTTTTTCATATGGGGTTTAAATTTTCCTTAAAGTAATAAAATAGGTGTAAGAAAATTTGGAAGCATTAATCATTACCTATATACAGAATTTTTTTTTAAATTGTTTAAATTCTAGGCCGCTAGACTACCAACCCCCTTAAGGCTGAGTACAAAACTTTAGTATAATATCTTAAAAACCTGTTTTTATTTTTTACTTCTCTTAAAAGCAAGATGTTTAAAAATTAAGTATCCAAGTCTTAAGATGTCGCTCAAAGATGTTTTGACAAGAAAAACTAGAAAACTATAAGTCTCAAAAATACTCTTTAAGCTTGCCAAACGCAAAAATTTATTTTACCTCACTTCACACACAGCATTGCAACGCCAATTTAATTGTAAAAACTACTATCTCATTTCCAATTACAAATTTATTAGTTTCTATTTATATTTATTTCTATTTCGCCATTCTGACAATTTCTTTTTTGCTTTGTTCTTTATATCTTGCCTTTTTTCTAATATGCTATTTTTTTTTGTAAATTAAAATTAATTGCTAATTACGAAATTTTATCTTCAAAAGTTCAAAAACGCTTTCGTCCTTTATTTTGAGTTTATGGTTTTCGATGAGTTGAATCTAAATCCACTCACAGAATTATTCCATTGAGTCGGTTTTTTGAGATTATAATAATTTGATTGTTTTTAAAAATTGATAATAAAGAATGGTTCTATGATTATGACATCAAAAACATTTAAGAATGTGTATTCAGCTCTAAAAAAAAGTTTGATTCCGACAAGAAAACCATTGCTGATCTTTGTTACTTAACATATTACACGCCGCGCCATCGGGTGAGAAATATAAACCCATTGTTTTTAAATAGAGAGTTTCAGTAGTTGATATTGAAAATGTGTAGTTTGCCATTAGATAGTAATGAATAATATTAGGCGTATACAAAAATTTGGCATTTCTAAAAAGTAATGGCTAACTAACAAGTGTTTGGCAAATCACAAGCTGGAGACTTCAGTCAAGCTACTTTTAAATGACAAAAATAGATTCCAATAAATATAGACACGCAGATATGGTTGTATATGTATGTATCCTGTATACATTATTAATTTGATACGAACAAATTAATCCCGGGAGGTCGGTTATCCTGCCGAATTAATTTTTGCGTGTAAGTTAGAACGCTCATATTAAGGCGCGTGTGGAGATTAGAAAGTTTCTTTTTAAACTTTAACAGCCTTATTTATAAACCCGTATTATCGGCGGATTAAGGTTACTACGAACTTAATACTCCACTAATACTCCAAACCTTATTTATAAAAAAAATACACCAGTATTAGCGGCGGATTAAGCTAATACTGGTTCATAGGAGTTTTAAGGGAGTATTAAGGTCGTATTAAGGTCTAAATGTCATTTTGTTAAAATTTTTGGAGGAAAAGTGGAAAATTATTTTGGTTTTGTGAATAATTTTAATTCTTTTTCCGCCTTAACTACGAGATAAATAAATTAATAAATGAAAACTAATATTTCTTGTTTTGTTTTGTTTAATATCCATTTTGGAAAAATTTCCGCCAACCAAAAAAAAAACAATCATAATGCTCGGGTTCAACGCAATTAAGTTTTTCAGATAATCTAACTTTTTTTGGCCTCTGATTGGTCAAAAGTCACGCATCAAAAGATGAACTAAAACTCTTGCCAATCAGAGCCCGAACGAAGTTAGATTATCTGAAAAAACTTGATGCATTGAACGTGCACAATGGGATTTGTTGACGTTTATAGTAACCAGAGCTATAGATGGGTCATTTTTTTTTATGAAAAATTTGACATAAGCAAGTATTAACTAATACGGGTTGGAAAATGTTTTATAAATAAGGATTCGCTCGACCTGGCGTAAGGGAGTATTAAGTGCTAATACTAGTATTAACTAATATTAGGTTGAAACGAGTATTAGTGAAATCTAATAAATAAGGCTGTAAGTGGCTTTAAAATAACGGAATCGATATTTCACAAGCTATAGGTTCACTCCAAAAACAAATCACAAAATAGGTTAGCTGACTGGTTAAACATTTTTCACTGCACATGCATAGTTTTTGATCACTGATTCTTTCTGCTGTTGGAAGTTAGAACGCTTTTCCAGAATTCACTAACATATGTAAGTTCAAACCAAATAGTAAACAAATCAATTTGTATCTCATCATATACGCCTCTGAAGTTCTTGAAAAATATTTTAAGGACTATTCACATGAGCACGACCAACGAACGACGAATAAATCAAGAAAAGTGATTTCAAGTACCTTACAAGCATCAATTCCTACGAGTTTCTTAGGAAACGATGGAAGGGAAATATAGTTCATACTTATTTTTAGGTGGATAGACTTTTATTTTTATGCCTAAAATTAAAAGAATAGAAAAAAAAATAAAAATAGTGCGTGGAGTCTCTCGGCGCGGAAGAAGTGAAACTTCACTTCAAAAACTAGGCACTTAATATTTTCTATTATTTCATTTGAGGAGAAAGGAAAACACAACACAACTTTCAAAGAAGCAATCGAAATTTATTTTGCAAGCACACAAACGATTTTCACACACACGGCACAAATTGAGAAACTATTTAGAAGAATTTAAAGAGATCTTGAGGTTTTTCTTAAGAAATGAATTGAAAATATATTAAACGCATTAAAAAGAACAAGGAACTAGTTTCAATTTGATTCTCTCCGAAAATAATGCAAACTTCCACCCAGTGGCGTAGATAGGGGGGATCAGGGGGATATACCCCCCCCCCCCCATTGAGATAGATAATTGTTCAACATAACCAGGCATGAATCAACTAAGTTAAGGAAACATACTCTGAAATTTAGAATTTACCTACTTATTTCAATTAAGTCTTATTAGTACTCACATGATTGTACATTCTATACCTGCATTCTACGGGGAAAATACAAAGTCAACTTCGTCTGAAAGAAATTATAATTTCGTCAAATCACCTGATCTTTTGAATTTCTTTTTTATATCGATTTTCCATGACAGGTATGAATAAAATCATACAGCAGTTTGCCAAACATTACTATATTAATAATCCAGGTGATATGTAGGTACTCTTGCAAAGCTTATAGTGGAAAATCTTCAAAATTGTGATCTGAACATTTCTTTTTTTGTTCGGCCAAGGGTACGACGGTGCAAGCAATATGTCTGGTCGATACAATGATGTTCAGGCAATTATTTGCCAAAAATTTGCTACGCACGCTCTGTACGTTCATTGTTTAGGTGACCACCTTTTTCGTACAAAATTTCGGTACACATTGAGAAAATACAATAATTTAAAAAAAAATTTATTTTGTGTATTTTGAATATACCTTCTTTAATTCAATTCATTTTATTCATTACTTTTGCTATTCTTAAAATCATATTTTTAATTTGATACGATCTTTTTTAATAATTCTGTTTGAGTTTTAATAAATTCGAAAAACTCCAAGCAAGTCATCTTGATGTTATATCTTATGTACAAGATATCTTTCAATGTATGAATACTCAATTGAGTTTTTTCGGCGGACCATATATCGTTTACAATAGAAAATATTCGTTCAACAGGAGCTGATGTGCCTGGCAGAGAAAGAATATATGCAATAATTTTCAGCATATGATTGTACGGAACGCTTTGTTTTGAAAAGTGGTTGAAACATTCTACCCATCGCTTATCAGTGGCAACATTGTTTTCTTCCCATGATTGAATTTTTTCATCGGTTACAAATTTTTTCACATAAGAAAATTGGTCAAACAATTCAATGTCGCAATTTTCGATGTCAAAACGATGCTTTGATGCCATAAGTTAGCACTGGCTTTAATATATTTCCATTCCGGTGTTCGATCAAGTGCGGCCCAAGCAAAAATCATGATATGCTCAAATTGTGCAATCCAGTTTTGAATGTAATCGATGCATGTCTCTGAAGAAGAATGAAATGAAAATTCTTAAAATAACTGATTTGCGAATTAAAATTCAACTATGAATACAAACCGTAAAACGGATTTGTTATCAATAGTGCTAGCTCTATTGAAATATCTTCATCATTGGAGTTTTCAATTTCTCTTTGCATGACTGCCGATAAAAAGTTATTATTTTTGCGATTTTCAATTGATTCAACGAACAAGTGAAGTGCGTGAGCAACTTCCATTCCCGAAATATTGTCGCCTTCAATAAGTTTCACTGTTCGATTGAACAGCGTTGCCTAAGCAAATAAAAAGTTAAAATTTTAATGATACCATGTCCGTCAAGTTGCAATGAGATTCTTACCTGATCTCTAAGGAAAATCAACCAAATTTTTGCCATTGGATCTCTGAAAAACGTGAAGAACGTGAAGAACGTTTGGACTGCTTTGATCTTCCAAAAAATATTTTTTCAATGGTTCAAAAATACGCAAAATCGATTCCACAGCGGGTAGAAGATCCAAAAACCCAGTCTTACAGTAGCCAAGAACTTTTCTATATTCGACATTGGCTGATTCACAAAATTCTTTCAAAGCTGTAACTCTCACTGTTGTCAAGTAGAAATGTGAATATATTTTCACAACGATCATTTCAACATCGAATGGCATCTTGTCGCAAGCTGTTTTCAATGTGTTGTGAACAATATGTGCCGTGCAGCCAACTCCAATCAATCCTGGATATAATTGATTCAGTTTGTAGTATGTATTGTTCTTACCGGTGCGTTCTCGATTTCCGAAGTTACACGGTGCATTGTCTCCACAAAAGGAGGCCAATTTTTGACTAAGATTGAATTTTTCGATAGCCGCTTTCAAAAGATTGACAATTATATCCGAAGTTTCTCCATCCTCTGACGTCAATTCAATAATTTTTACTTTGATGCCTTCTTCCTTTGAAAAATAACGAACAACAATGGGGAACATTTTGATATTTCCATGATTCGAAGCGTCCGTCATTAAACTGGCGAAATGACAATCAGATAAATCCATTTGCAATTCTTCCAACACATATGGAGCAAATACACCTGTGGCAATTGATTCACATTTAGTGCGTGCACAACTGAATTTAACCAATTGAAAGCAGACGCGAATTATTTTTGACGCGCAATCGGTTGACCGAAAACTGTAGTTCGATTTGATTACGTGGTATGCCCACACTCCTTCACAAGCAGCAATTTGTTGATCAAGCTTGGTTAACGTTGAGCCTTTAAAAAAATTCGTAACTTGTTGGCTGGAAGATGCGGCATTAAGGGCATTCTTGTGACGGGCTGATGTCAAGTGCGATTCAATGTCTCTTTTTCCACTGTGAGCAATGCGAAATTCCTGTTCCTGGTTACAAATAGTACAACGAACATCACTGTCGGATTTGGTTTTTTTAAAAAACTAAATTGCTTTTGCAAAGCATCGTTCAGCACATTGACTCCACGTTTTCTCGACATTTTTCACAATAAAAACGGTTTGATTAAAAAATGACAAAAGTAAATGAGTTTTCAATGTCCACTTGTCAAATAAGAAACTTCAAAATCTCACATATTATTTACATACGTATAAATTTCGTATCGATGATTGGCAGTTCTAACAAATCTCTCAGTTTTCTCTTTCTTCGGACGCTATATTTACGTTGTTGTGTGTGTTTTCTCCGATCAGAGTTGCCAATGTTTGTAAAAATTTCCGAAGTAGATTTACCATTAAAGTGCCGTAGATTTTTTTTCAAGAAACTCATTTAAAAATACACAATTAATTGCACTAATCTCTTTTCAAAACATAAAAAAAAATTCATTAATCATTCTCTGAAGAATGTAAAAAAATCAAATTCTCTTCATTAAAATGTCTATATAGCCATACGCTGAGCGTACCTATAATACGGTACGGGTGCGTTTGGAAAATGGTTGTATTCAGTATATGGACTAAAAATTCATTTATGAGTATTGCAATTAGTCAAGCTTAATTTTTATTCGTAAAACCAAAAGTGCAGTAAATATTTTTTTAAGGAAGTAGAATCATTTTAGGGAAAAAATGCAGTAGGTCTATTGCAATAGCAGAAAAGTGACAACATTGCGGGTCTCCGTTCTAAAAATTTACATGCAAGAAGAGTGTGTGAACTTCACAATAAACCGTTCACAGAACACAGAGTGAACACACATCCGAACAGCGAAAATGTTATAAAGAGAAATATTGATTGATTTGTGAGGACTGTAGCCTGTCAACTCTACTAATAAAATTTTAGATAATATCTTTTTTGTGTGAACTTAATTTTTTTCTTCTTGGAGACCGTTTACTCGATTTTTTTAATAGACTTTTTTCTTTTATGGAATTTCGGTACAGATATTTTCAATTTTAAAATTTCGGTACATTCGCGTGTACCGAAGCTTAGCTTCACATAATTCATTGTGCAGCACATTTTTTTAACCTTGCTATAAGAGATTAAAATGAACTAAGTCTGTTTGTGAACAATGAGTATTTACTTGAAAAAAAAAAACGAGTTTGAACAAACTGAGTCAACCCACAAGCAAGTTAATTTGAAAAATCTTATTTGTGAACCAAGCAACTCTGAACAACCCCTATTTTCAAACGCACCAAACAAGTAGATTTGCTTGCAAGTCGAAATGAGTTTGAATAACATTGAGTTAAACTGCTTGTGAGCAAAGTGCTTGTGAGTAAAAGTGATCACAAGCCATTTGATCGTAAACAAGCAGTGTGTTTGTGAATAAGCAGTGTATTCATAAGCAAGCAATGTGATCATACCAAAAAGGGTAGTTTATGCCTTTATATGCCTTTCAAAAAGTATGAGAGCAAATTGACGGCAGCCGAAATGAAGATGCTTCGGATGACAGCAGGAGTAACAAAGCTTGATCGAATTTGAAGTACTAAGATCCGTGGAAGCCTTCATGTCAAAAGTACCATCTTGGACAAAATTCAGCATGACCGGCTCAGTTGGTATTGTCATGTTCAAAGGAGAGATCCGCAGAACCCCGTCCAAAAGGCAATATCGTACAACGTTTCAACAAATTCGCGACGAAAAAGAAAAGGCAGGCCAAAACACTCCTGGTACAAGCAAATGCAAAAACAGCAGCATTTGGTTGGCCTCAAACATGGAACAATCCAAAACCGGGAGGCTTGCCGACGCTTTCTGAGGTCAACGCGGCGTACCCCACAGGCGGATCACTAGTGTGAAGCAGAAAAGTGGGAGAGTTGTGATCGCTTCAAGATCACTACTCGTAACGCCGGAAATGAAAAGAAATATGCCTTTCTTTGAATGCCTTTTTATTTTGTTAAGGTATAAATGTTCAACGCATTGCTTTCCGATGAATACACTGCCTGCTTATAAACACACTGACTGCTTGTAAGTACGCTACCTGCTTATGAACACACTGCCTGCTTGTGAATATTTTGCGTGCTCATGAGTATTTGAATATATTCAAGTAAGTTCAAACAAGTCAATCTGCTTGCAAGTCATTTGCTTGTGAGTGCAATACAGAAAAAATGACTTGTGAGCATCCTTACTGATTTAGTTTGTTCAGAAGCATTTTTGCTTGAGAGTAAATATGCTTGCGAGCTATTTGCTTGTGAATAGGGATGGAAAATGATCAAGTCTGAGCGATCGTTGAGAAATTTTGGATGTGTTTGAACTGATTTGAACATACTCATTTTGATCTCTGCTTGCTATATCTGTTTCCAGCAAAATACCAGCCAATAGAGATTGCCTAACCACAATTGAAGCAGTTAACTATTATTTCAATACACCGAAAAGAAAAGATATACTGCAAAAAAAAATAAGCGAATGCGAAGAGACTTTATAACAATAGAAATTAAAAAGGCTGAATCTGACGCGATGGATCTCATAATATCAAGCAGTTGAAGATTTTGAGGAGCTATTTCCGTTTGTGTTCGAGACTCTTGACCAAATAAGAACATTGGAAACTGGAAAGTGACGCAAAGAACTTAAAAAACGCTAGGATTTCTTCTTGATTAGCTTAAAAGTTATAAGTATGATTTACCAACTCTCGTAAGTTTCAAAGAGTGAATTTAGACTTGGTCTTGGATCAACTAAAAATTGAACGAGCACGTGCCGACTCATTTTCGAAAGTGTTTAAAATTGCAAAAAAAAAAAAATTGCTGAAGTCCTTGACATTGAAAAGAATCGTTCAAACCCTTCGGTTCCAAGTACAGAAGAATATTTTCGTGTTACTGTTTTCAATCCTTTTCTCGATTTCTATGTAACGGACCTTGGAGAAAAATTTACAAACCATGAAAACATACTTCGTCAGAAATAGACAAAGCAGCAAACAAATTTAATGAAACTATTGAGTTTTACCAAACATATTTGGCTGCCGGAACATCCTCTGTTCTTGTAGAATTAAAAACTTGGAAGAGATATTTGATCCGAAAGAATAATACTTCCTCTAAGAATTCATTTGGAGCGCTCGATAGCTGCCCGAAGAAAGCTTTCCTAATACCTATATATTTAATTAAAGATACTAGCCGGTTTAAGGGAGCGTATCGGAATCCCGCTTTTTAAAATCCCGTTTTTTAAAATCCCGACAAAAAAAAAGTTTATAATCCCGTCTTCTTAAATACCGTTTTGTTAAAATCCCGTTCGTGACAATCCTGTTTAATCAAAATCCCGTTTATCAAAAGCCCGTCTTTTAAAATCCCGTTTAATCCCGCTTAGCCCGTTTTATATTTATATTTTATATTTCAATATTGTTCATTTAAACACTACATATCAGTTCTCAAATGTTGAAAGTTTTGTTGTCTGAACATTTTTTTTATTAATACCATTATACAGAGAAACTGGGACAGATCTTTTAATATTTTTGTCGTATAGCTCACAATATTCAACTGTATTCATTTTTTGTTATTTTTTGTTGTAATCTTTTTTGGAATTACATTTTTGTTATGTATTATGTTCTTTTCTTTTGAAACAATAATAATGTTTGCAATAAAATTATCTAGACCAAATATTCTTCTTCTTTTTTATATTTAATCCCGCTTTTGTATTCAACACCAGGTGTTTTATTTTAAAAATCGCGCGATTTTTAAAATAAAACACCTGGTGTTGAATACAAAAGCGGGCTTATAAGAACGGGATTTTAATAAACGGGATTTTAATAAACGGGATTTTAAAAACGGGGTTTTAAAAAAGCGGGAGAATACAAAACGGGCTTAAAAAAAACGGGATTTTAAATGCGGGAAAATAAAAAACAGGATTATAAAAAACGGGATATCGAACCCAACCCCCGGTTTAAACGTCAACTCTTGAAAGAACTTTCTCCAGTTTAAAGAGAATAAAAGCAATACAAAATCATAACCAACGAAGTGAGATTCTTAAAAATACCTATGTATATCTATTTTAATGACAGTGTGAAATAAGCTTTGGATGTTTACTTATGCTGGATTTACACGCATCTGCAAGTTCAGAAGTGCAGAAAACTAAAGCGACACGGATGAAGATTATAAAGCACAAACGCTGAAAAGAGAAACGAATAGAATTATGGCTGCAGATGAAAAATTATGGGTGCAGATGAACATGTTCATCTGCACCTATAATTTTTAATCCGCATCCTATAACTAAGGAAGTGCAGATGGTGCCTTCAGTATCTATCAGACAAGTATGGATTTTACATCGTGTGTCTTTTTCCTTTTTTCATCTGCACTTGAAGATGCATGTAAATCCAGCATTATTTGCAGGATCGTTTGAATCGTTTGATGAGGTTATAAGTGTTTTATCTAAAAAGAACAGAAGAATGGATTTTATTTTGTGATTTATTTCTTGAATTAATATTATTTTACTTTTTACATCAATATTTATTTTAGTTCATATTCAAACTAGTATGTAAAATATATTATTTGTTTTTGTTTTTAATGATTGAAACTTTTTAAACAATGAGCGAACTAGAACTATCCGCCCCATTGCGAAAAGCTATCTACGCCACTGCTTCCACCGAAGAACACATCTCACTACAATTAAATTGTCTGGCTGAGTGACGAATTTCGAGCAGTGCCGAAAAGTACGCAATCGATAATCCGCGTTAAACGTGTTACGCATCAGTGTTTGCAAGCCGCATAAGAAGTTTCACTTCAAAATTTATTCGTTACGAATAAATATCTAGTAGGTACGAACTATCAGACTTTATTCTCGTTCCACATATAATCCACATTACAACGAATAAATTTTTCGAGCGTGTACCTAACATGTAACCTCAAAATCATTCTGCATTTTTGTTTTTTATGCAAATTGTGTTCGCCTTTGGCTGTGATTAAAAAATATGGAAAAAAGGGTAAACAAACATTGATAAATTCAAATTTAGTGACATACCAATCAAAATACACCACAGAAAAAGAAAAAGAAACAGTTAACGTTATTCGTGACGAATGTAAAACACAAATATAATGTCAAAATTATCGAATATTCGTTCATTCGTCGTTCGTTAGTCGTTCTCATGTGAATAATACTTTATAACTCCTTCATTTTTATTTCGCAATGCGGATGTGCGTTCCAAATTGGAATGCCAGTCAAACGTGAAAACACATCCTATTTTCGATTTTTAAAATCTGTGTGTGTCTTAATCATAAAACCGACAAGATTGGCGTTTTGGTCCCAAAACATATTTTTGTCCTTTGAAATGTTTGTACTCCTCTCTGAAATTTGATAAAGCGTTAATCAACCTACATATACTACACAAGTGTTGCAAACCATGGACGGCGCGGCGTGCTATTCGAATCACTAAATATGGTTTTAAAGATAATGATATACAAATACATAATTAAGAAAACTAAAAAAAAAACTATATTTGGTCCATTTTCACTTCGAAATTAGTTTGAAGTAGATACTACTGCTGTCCACCGCTATTAAGATTTGAGTTGCAATTGATTCTGTAGCTCTTAAAGTCTAGTACGCTGCAGAAACGAAAAGAAAAATCCCATACAAAAATGACAAGACGGAATCGTAAACAGAAAATTTTGCTGTCCTTTTCGTAGTGCAGAGTGCAGTATGCTGCTGTATTGTGAAATAGGTTCTATATGGGTGGATAGTTGTATTAGATTTCGTACTACAGTTTTTACAATTGTCCACACTTTTTCGTCCATCATTTAAATCCTTGCGAAATATACAGTTCTATTGATAGCAACTTTTGAAAAATGAAGGTATACTTTTTGGAAAAAGAGATCAAAGTAGAGAGTAGACCCAAAACAAGAATTGATAAAAAATGATCCAAGGAAAAGCGTTTCTAAATTTTTTGTTCCTATAAATTATATTCTTAATTACTTCTGGGAACTTTTTAAACAGCTGATAATACTCGTACTCTACACAGATATACATAAATCGGTGAGTGTTCTTTCACGATTTCGTCGTTGATGTGGTGACCAGCAGCGTACTATGTTCAAGGTTTTACATAGGCTATTCATTATGTCCTAAAAAGAAAGTGTAAAAAAACTTTAATGGGTTAATCGTAAAGAGAAACCCGTAGAGTGATATGAGATTAGAAGGTGCAAACCAAAGATAGAGGTGGGAGTCCATTTTTTATACTCGTAATAATACATACACATATAAAGGATGGCGCAACAGAGCGGGGAGCCCGGGTCCTAGCACATTTAGAAATAAATTTTCTGTCAAAATATTTCATTCAAAATACAGAGTGTTTCCTAATTCGTGTTACATACTTTAGGATGTGATTCTTGGTCATATTCTAAGAAAAGAATTGTTGTACAGTAAAGTCCGTTTCTCAACTTTGCCATCACTTTTTGACAATTAAAAAAAAGGCTTGTGTTAAATTCGATTTCTCTGTTAATAGTGATGATAGAGACCTACTTTTAAACTTAAGTTTTTGTAGAAATAATAATCTTTAAAACTGTATTTAAGACAGGCTCCTATAGGCTTAGAGTTGCCAGATTTTAAATTTTAAATGGTGTTCAAATTTTTTTCCTGAAACAAAATTTTGACTTTAAGGTAATTTTTTTTCAGAAAATACCTGTAAACATAGAGTTATTTTTACAGATGAACAAAACAATAATAAAAAAAAACTCATAACTCATAAATAATAACATATAATAAATGATAAATACAAAATGGTAAGAATTAAAAAAAAAACGTTTCTAGCATTGAGGTTTGTTTGAATAAAACTATAATATGGGTACTTTTAGTAGTTTTTTATGTGTTGTATACAAAGCTCACAGGTCAGGGTACACCAAATTTAGCCCTTTTTTAAATTGTCTAAAAGTGATGTCAAAGTTGAGAAACTGACTTTAATGTAAACAATTTTTTTCTTAGAATATGACCAAAAATCACATCCTTAAGTATGTATTACTAATTACGAAACACCCTGTATAGTAAAAAAAAAAACTGTAACTCAAATTTCTTTTTGGTCATATGTAGATATGTATTGGAACAGTTTCATTGGAATAGAAATTACATAAAGTTTTCTTTAAACGCTGGCGCTGTACGTATTAAAGAACTTTCTACGTTAAAAATTTATCGAAATATTTGTTTAAATTATTGCCGATTTTTTTTTTTTTTTTCTTTTACACAGATTGTGCTTTTATTTTAAGTGTAATCTCTTTTTTTATGAAGAAATTCCCTTGCTCTAAAAGTGATCAAAAAGAATTGCTACAATAAAAGCTAAAAAAATTCTTCGTTTTGTGTTAGAGATTTTGATGTTTTGCGTAGGTACAACACATTTTGTAACAGTTTTTGAATATGATTCATTCGATGGGAAATCTAATTTTCTACAGAAACTGTTTTTCAATATTAGACCAGCTTCGTAGCGGCTCTAAGCTTGCCGACGGCAAAGATATGATTTCTCTCAAAATGTTCATCTTGATATGAAATGCTCTGGGGAATCGTGGTCTTTCTTGTGGTGTTGGAATATGGGATGTAAGGCATCTCTTTCTTCGATTTTGTTTTGACATCGATAACTAAACATTAAAGCGAGTATTTATTTTTGCGTTTTTGCTGTAAGGGAATACTTTTTACAAAGAAAAGCACATGGAAACGTGGCATGCACGAAGTAAAATGTCCAAGCATAATAATTGAGTATCTTTTATGGAGGATTATCATGTTAAGGCCTGAAGAACTTCAATACACACAAGTATCTTACGACTCCACTTTTCTTTTTTATTAATAGCAGAAGAAATTTGTCAGAGCTCGAAAAGTACCTATAAATCAATCAACATATACGAACCACGAAACTTTGTCGAGGAATGCCAAACATCCAGACAACACACCATATACCATATACATACATTTCATATATGTACCTGCGCTACTTGACCGATTTATTTCAAATTTTGCATACACTTTCTAGATATAAAATACCTCCCTCTTATATTAAGTGTGTTTCCTACCCACAAAATACCGGAGTTTTAGATTGAAAATAACAGTTTTCACTTTAGATGTCTGTCAAAAGTTGTTGAATGAAAGGAGAACTTATCGCAGAAAGTTGGGCTGAAGATTTGATAATCATTTAACTAAAACCATTAAGGTTTTTCATTTCCGATAATTTCCGGCCAATTTACAGTGAACACCGCAAAATGCTTTTTTTCTAAGGCGTTCTGGAGAAAGCTCTGTAGCCGGCTTGTGTGCCCCAATATTTCTACATGATAAAATTATATAGTACATATAGTCAAAAGTATATATGCTCAACATTGTACAATAGATGCGAATAAAATTCATCAAACCATACTTGAACCAAAAAATCACAAAAAAAGTATTTTTTAACGCTGAAACCGGAACCCCTCCCATAAAAAAATACTGGTTTTTGCATATTCTTTTTGGTGTAGCATTCTAATTCTTAGTTTAACAAATCATAATTCATACTGATGGTCATTACTTCGTTAGTAATTTGATTGCCAACGAGGTTGGTTAGTTTTGTGGTCCTTTTATGTACATAAATCAGAGCTAGGTACAAATCAATACATTCAAATCGAGTCACACTACATGTAGGTTTAATAAATTATAAGTTGTTGAACCACGTTTTTTTTAACTACAACAGCAGATTGAAGAAGCAGGCACACATCACGCAATACAATTTTACACACATTTTTGGAAGTTGGTAAAAGTATTAGCAATTAAAATCACATACAGTCAAACTAATCATTTTATACATTATACAAATCAATCACATTCAAATAAACCACAAAATTCGTATGTCTAACCCTTAATTTTGAATCAAAATCTAAAACATAAGCCAATTCAACCGTGTTGTTTCTAGAAGAGCTGCCAACGGTGCAGGGAACTAACTTCACGGGCACTACCTTCACATGGGAAATAACTTCACCTCAAGTGGGAATAAATTTCACTTTTTTGTGGTGAAGATATTTCCCACTGTAGGTGGGAAATAACTTCACCTGAAATTTGTGTGAAGTTATTTCCCACCTGCAGTTTGAAGATTGTAGACATTCAACAAAAGAGTAATTAGATATAGCTTTTGGGCGGTTTATTTCGAACAAAAAAAGTTTTACAAAATACACAAAGGTACAAAAATGTAAATAGTTCGCGTTCAAAAAATATATAAAAGAACTCAATTCTGGAAAAAACATAATAATGTCAAACTATATTTTCAAAACAACAGCGCTTTGAAACGAAGACTTGGAAAGTTGAAAATATGCTAAATAAATTTTTATGTAACACATTTCCAAAAACAAATTTCTCGTTTTTATGCATTTTGTCGCTTTAGTGCTATATACGAGGAAATAGTGAAAAATTCGCGAGATTGAGTTTAACGTCTTGTGTCTAATTCCTTTTTTCATCTGCAATAGCAGATGCATATAAGTCCAACATAAGGCTACTTAGCTGCGAATATGCGTAGCTAAAAACGTGAATTAAAATAATGAACATGTTTTCAAAAACAGATCTTTTACTGTATATTATTGGATGGCACTCATTTTATATATTAAATGAAAGATCTGTTTTAGAAATATGTTAAATAAATTTATGTATATGTATTTCAAAAGCAAATTTTTTTTTATTTATCATATTTCTGAAACAGATCTTCCAACCCTAAGCCTATAGAATTCCAATTTAAATACAGTTTTAAAGATTATCATTTCTCCAAAAAATAAGTCTAAAATTAGGTCTCTACCATCAGTATTGACAGAGAAATCGAATTTAACACAGGTCAAGGTACACCAAAGATAGCCTTTTTTTGAAATGTCAAAAAGTGATGTCAAAGTTGAGAAACGGACTTTACTGTAGAACAATTTTTTTCTTGGAATACGACCAAGAATCATATCCCGAAATATATAACACGAATTACGGGACACCCTGTATACATATTTTCAAAAGCAGATCTGCATTTCAACGAAATGTATAAGTTTTTTCCAATACATAGCTTCACATAAAAGTGAAACTCGTTCCCACGAAAAAGTGAGGTTATTTCCCACCTTCAGTAGGAAATATCTTCACCACAAAAAAGTGAAATTATTTCCCACATGAGGTGAAGTTATTTCCCATGTGAAGGTAGTGCCCGTGAAGTTAATTCCCTGCACCGCTGCCAACTGCCATCTTCATCTGGACAATGAGGAAGACCTCTCCCAAATTTTATGATGAATCGTAAAAAAAAAAATTACGGCAAGAATTTTGATTCTAAAATCTGCACAATTACTATATTTCTTGCAGTGGTTAAACCACAAGACGCTTTTCAACAAAATCTCATGGGTAAACAATTGCCATTCCTTAATTTTCGATGTAGATCTTCCTAAATGTCTATTTAAATATTGACCAAAAAAACCATCTTACCAATTGTTTCAGCAAAGTCGAGCTATCGAGTGCTTTTCAAAAGACCGATGTCGGAACCAAAGCTATTCACTCTCAGGAATGTTGTGGCATTTAACTCAAAATCATAATAGTTTTTATACTTGAAATTTTAATTTAGAATTCAATTTCCTTTAAACTTTAGTAAAAGTATAAGAATTTTTTTTTATGCAAAATATTTATCATGGAATTTTTTTTAACAAATTATGTTTACTTTACACTTTCTCGTGCAAAGAACAGAATTTGAAGTAAAAGTATTTTTTGCTCTTAAATGAATAGAACATCTTCAAGAGACTCAGTCAATTTAAAGACGTTTGGCCCTACCTATTGTACCAACCAAAATATTTACGCTTATTGTTACTACAAGTAAACCTTATCAACTGTTAACTGTAAACTTCATTACTCCTACATCATCTTATGGTTAAGCTACTTCCTTTTATTCAGTATCTTTTGTTGTATCACGTTTTTACTTGCGATTATATGTTGGTACTATAAGATAGTTTTTGCAACCGTGTAGGAAATACGAAAAAAGTGGGTCCTGCAATTCAGTCTGTCTGTCTGTATGTAGGTATATGGATCTACAGCCTGGACCGCTTGACCGATTTTCTTTAAAATTTGTAGTTAGGCTCTGTAGGGTAGCATACAGATGGTTTTTTTTTGGAATTGAGTCTCTAGGTCTTGAAAGAACGGTATCTACATGCCATGCAACCGATATGATAATATTTTTTTTCTCGAAAACGGTTCCAACGATTTCGATAAAATTTTATGTGAGAGATTATTTTTTTATTTTCTTTTTTATGATGTAAAAAAGTCTAAAAACGGTACCTCCCATAGTACTGTTCTTTTTTTTCAACACCGACGAAATTTTGTATTTTAAAAGTTCTAAGCTGTTTAAGGAAGAATGCATATCAATATTGGAAAAACTTTAATTTTTGAAATTTGTATACCTATGTAGTTTTTTTTTTAAATTTTGTTTTATTTTGAAATAGCTTCAAAACAAAATCTGACATGATCTTAAACTTTGCATGTTTAACTTTTAAGAAACTCGTTTTTAAAAAAAAGTGAAAAATAAAAAACCCTTTTTTTTAATTGTTCCAACGATTTTAATTAAACTTTCATAGTTTATATGTATTAGCAATTGCAAACGAATGGGGTTTTTCGATTTTCTCTTGAAAACTAGGGAATATTTAATTAATTTCTTTTTGCATATTTTGCGTGATTTACCTAATTTAAATTTTCATAATTAACGTGTAGCTGGCAGCTCTGTACCACCAAATATACTACGAGCGAATACTAAAGCCTTTTACTTATTCTCAGATTTTTGTATTGTATACTTAGCACAGAATCGGAAATTCGTGACCTATTCGTGCCCATTTTTTCTACACCAAAAGGTAGTTACGATTACGCCGTAATAAACAATTTTATAGAGCATTTAATTCAGAAAAATTACCACAGACTTTACCATAAAACGCCTCTGAGCTGTAGAATTTCGAAAACAAAAAGTCAAAGTTCACGTGTATGTTATATGGAAAATCTTAAAACGCCAATAGGTCTGTAACTATACTTCAATCGAGGCCTTGAGAGCAGAAGTGACGTAACCCCAAATTAATAAAATCGAGATATTTACAATTAAAGATCTCCTTTAATCAAAAGAAAACCTTTAAAAGACAAAAAAAACTTTATTTACATCAAAAATAGCGCCATATATTTTATTTGAGTCAGCACCAAAGCACAAAAAAAAGTATTTTTTGTGGGCACCACTTATATTCTCTTTATGAGTAATCCAGAAGTGGAGTAACTTCTCTTTTAGAAAAGTTAGTTGCGTGCAGAGAAATTGTCTTGTCATTTTCCTATTCATGAATGAAGAAATAATGGTTTCCTTTTCTTGATGGTAGTGCAATAAACCCAAAATTGAAAAATTGATAGTTAAGCCACTTCTGCATCTCTTCCACGGTGAAATGAGCATGAATCAAGTGGCAACTGCCAAAAGGACCAACTGCGAGAAAAGTATTGCCAGATTGAAAACCACGCTTCCAGAAAAAAACGCCCTTTACATGCTTACGAATTCGTTCGAAATTGTGAAATCTTTAATTTTGTGAAACATACCGCACAAATTGGTAATCAACTGCATTTGGAACTTGTTTTTATTTTGAGCAGATATGCAACCTAGAATGAAAAAAAGTCACGACTGCTTGCGCAATACCGCTTTCACCGTACACTACCATGCAAACAGCGCCGTGTTTTTATAGCCGTGTAGACAAGTTGTAAGGATGTCAAGCTCGAACTCCGCTGTTGCTCTTCTCTTCATTCGAATTTTATCACTTGACTGAGCAACTTCGCCAACACACCCCACACGTGCATGATTGCGCAAAGAAGAAAATATCAGAAAATTCGGATATTGCTCAAACCGCTTGCACAATAACTCAATCAACACATGCAGCCTTGAGTAGTTGAGATCGGGCCTTGTATATTTATTCTATAGTATTATCACAGTTCATTTCTCATTTTCGAAATGAGTTTCGAATATTGTCCACAAATTTTTTTCACATAGGTTTGCATAGGAGTGGAAGTTGTGGACAACATTCGAAAATTCATTTTGAAAATAAGAAATGAACTGTGATAATACTATAGAATAAATATACAAGGGATCGGGACGATTTGTTTTGAAATTTAGGCTTGTTAGTTCACCGCTTATTTAGAGTATCATGTTAATTTTATCTCTTGAGTTCCTGTTTAAAAAATAAGTTTTTCTTGTAGGTTGAAGCCTTGTATATTTATTCTATAGTATTATCACAGTTCATTTCTCATTTTCGAAATGAGTTTCGAATATTGTCCACAAATTTTTTTCACATAGGTTTGCATAGGAGTGGAAGTTGTGGACAACATTCGAAAATTCATTTTGAAAATAAGAAATGAACTGTGATAATACTATAGAATAAATATACAAGGGTTGAAGTTTAGTTTGCTGTAGAATATTCGATATTTTGAGAATCAAGATTCATTTCAATACGCTTCGTGTAAACGGTTTCCTGTTTTTTCCAAAGTTTCAGAAAGTACGCTGCTGAAACGAAAATAAAAATCCCTTACAAAAATGACAGGACAGGATCGTAAACGGAAAATTTCGCGGTTGTTTTCTCGTTTCGATCAGACATACCTATAAGTTAGTGTGTCCCGTCCTTGTATGACAAATTTTTTTCTCTTCGATTGCATCACCTGATAAGACATTTCAATTTATATGTTTTTGCTTGGTATTCAACTCGTTTATTGTTACATAATTGATTTCAGGTACATTTCCGGTCCGGTCCAAACTTAACGATATTGCTTTGTTCTAACAAAAAAGCAAAGCCTTACCAGAATATTCACGAGGCGCTGATGTAGATCAACCCAAAGTAATAAATAGGTGTCTAAGAGGCAATTCATTAATATTTCTTGAAAACGCCTACATTAAATAGGAAACTTCTTTCGCACTACCACATATTAGAGTCAAATGGCACAAGAACACATTGAATGTGGTTCTGAACGAGTGGTAATATGTTCTTATAGATCTTTCCTGCGACAACGTTTTCCGTTTTTTCTCTTCTGACACAAGAGTTTTGTGTTTAAGACTATCAAAATAAATGCCCTGAACTGCGAGACCCGCGTATTGCTTTGCAAGACCGGCTCTGGACTTTGAAAAAGCTCTATGTATTTTATTTTTATCAATAACAGGCCTTGTGGTTGGGATCATTTATTTCGACGGAAGGTTCTGTATAACTGCGCTAACCAATTTCAGAAGCAGATTGAACTGATAGTCCATATCCATGCCACGCTCTTCCTACTAAAGTAAATTGCGATTTTTCGATAAGATTGTAGTTGATGTTAAAGGGTTTTGATTTAGATGGCAGTGGCCCCCCGATGAACTGAATGGGTGAATTATTCAGACTGACAATACTAGATTATTTCTGGGGCAATATTGTTTGATGACAATGAGGCGGAAGAGGCAATCTATTAAATAACACCTGTTGCATGTTTTTGTTGTCTTATATGTACGCTTTTAGATCTTCACGCTTTCAAGTTTATCAAGGGCATGGATTACCATTTCTCTAATCTACCATAATAATAATCTTTACTCAACTGGCACTTTTTATATTTTTGGCAGCAACAATTGTCATTGGAATCACACCTACACCATGCTAGGCCAAACAATTGAAAACATGAACTTTGTTTTCATAACTTTTCCGGGGTCTGATACTCAAAATGGGAAGCTCTAATCTAACCTCCTCGGCTTTTGGCGCATCTTATGCAAAACACCTTCCTACTTATTTTATTTTTTGCCGTTTATAACAGTATTTTTTTTTTTTTTGTTTTAAATAAATTCGAAAATTGTTTAAAGTCAAAAAGTGAAGAGATTCAGCCAAACCATTGAGGATGAGCTTTCATATTTATAAGGAAAGTCTTAGTGACAGCCAGACTGACTGGATTCGGACACCCTATTTTATCGACTCATATCATCGTTAAGTGAACTGTTTTCTCAATTTCTTATAGCATCCTATAGTAAAAAGTTAATATAGAGGTACCCTTAATTATTCAACACATAGATAAGTTAATTTCAATGTAGTTTTACTTACCAACTACATTCAGGTGAATATAATGGCTCATGTGTGGCGTTGTGGAAACTTGACACTCATATACTCCAGAATCTCGATGTTGCGGGTATTTGATTTGCAACATCCAATCTTCAGTCTGTGGTTGATGAATTGCACGAAATCGTTGATCAGATGTGTACGTGTAACGACCGACTGTTAGTAGATGGATGTCACGATGTCGTACCCAAGAAACTTGCAGTAGCATCTAAAAATACAAAATACTTTGTATAAATATTTAAGATAATTATACTAAAGATGGAAGCATTGCTACCGAAATGTAAATTTGAAAAAAAATATAAAAAGTGTTTAATTGTTAAAAATTTACCTTATCCTTAATATATAAAAAACTGGTTACTTAATAGTATAAGTAGCATTTTCAATAAGATTTTGTTGCAAACCATTTTAAATGTTAAAAATATTTTAGCTAGGCCATAAAGATCAATTTTCTTTTTGAAAATAATGAAACAAAAGCATTTTAAGGTTTAAAGTCAAAAAAAGCATCAAAAATCGTATTTTATGCTATATTTTACTGAAGTCACAATTTGAAAAGCTTATGCTTCATTTGTTGCAAAAGAATTAATTCCTTGAAGTCAAGTGCGAATATTTGTGCCAAATTTAATAAAATATCTACAAAATACAACGTTTTTTTCATATGTAATATGTGAATATATGAACTCCATGCACTTTTTAGGCTTTTTGGTTTTGGTAACAATTCCCAAATACTAACAAATTTTCACATACATTTTTCCAGAACCTTATGTTTTCATTAGCAAGATGTTTTCAAGTCGCTTATGATAAAACCCATAGCAAATAAGTAACGGAATAGAAGCTATTTTATGTTTTAAATTTGTTCACCATAAGCAAATGCTATAACAAATCTTTTCTTTTCATTTTGAACACCTAGTTTGTTAACGGCCGATTTCTTCACATTAGTACTAAGGCGGTCTAGTACCCGGTCTAGCTAGACCAAGTACTAGCTCTAATACCTGGTCCCACATAAAACTTAGTACTTTTCCATTTCTTCACATCATTGATACGAGATCTAAATTCATACTGCAGTACTAGTGACTTGATAGGTCTAAAACTGGTCGAATCCTTTTAACGACATTTGGTTGACAATTAAAATTATAAATTTGAAATGAAATTCAAATTTCTCAGTTTTTTTTTTTGAAAATTTTTGTCGTTACAGTTGGTTTGACTTTATGAATCGGTTTTTGAGTTAATTAGATATGTATATAAATGATCTTAAACATACATATAGAGCCCTGGGATGGAAGAAAAGAATAAAAATCCCGCAGGAAACAAGTCAAGTAACAGAATTGATAGAAGATACCTTAAATCATGCCCAACTACGTCGTTGGATCGTCTTTTTTAATTTTGGTTAGGCACTTTTATATAGCTAATTAGTATTTTTGGGGTTTTTTTTTTTATTTTAAATAAAAAAACTAAAAAAAAATTGAGTTTAAGTTTAATTATTGCAATTGTAGGATGATACTTTCTCTGGCAGCACAATTTCTGTTGTTTAGATCTATTCCGATTGAGGCGGAATTGCTTTCAATAGATCTACTTAAAATAGCCATGCAGACTTTTAGCAATATGCGACAAACGCAAGAGGCTGACACATGCATGAAATCAGCAACTGCTACCTGCATTGATCCACATGCCATGAAACGCAAAGTAACGAGAAGTTGCTGTTCCGATGATATAAAACGAGATCTATGTAAAATCCAGTTCAAAATTAGCTTTAATGCACTACAAATAATATTTACAATACCGTTTTTGCATGTCCCATTCATTCTTCTAATTCTTCAGTAGCAAATTGAAGTGTTGGTTTTGTTAATCTTAAAAACCACCAAAAAAAGTGTACAATACTAAAAGTATAAATTATTTCCAATAAAAGGAAGCATATTCAAAAAACTATACCCAATCGATTCAAAGCAAAAATCTTTAAAATTTTTCTCTAACAAAACAACTTGATTTTGTATGCTAGACCCCCAAATTGTTGGTTCTAATTTTGGTATTACTATTACTATTTAATTTATCGTATCAATTTGACAGAACTTGTGTGTTTATGTTTTGCCAAGAAATGAGTTGATACTCATTTGAGTACTAATGACTGGTATAATATTATATTTTTTGTTGTTTTTGAAGAGCTAGCTAATACCGGGTCCTAAGTAGTACTCGGTTTCAAACTGACAGAACCTATTTAATTTTTGATGTAAAGAAATGAGTTGATACCGATTTGTTTGTTATTTTTAGGACTAATACCAGATCTATCGTTAGTTCTGTGTGAAGAAATTGGCCGTAAGTGTTTTATGATATAAATTAATTTGTGTTACAATAACGAATAACATTAACAAAAGTGATTTTTTTAAAAACAAAAACTGCAAAAATGGAGTGGCGTCAAACAAAAACTGTTAGAAACGGTTAACTCGTTTTCGTAAAAGAATTGCGTTTTTGTCCCAGTGAGAGTAGGCTATTTAGAGATTTCACAAACCGAAGCGATTTTGTTGTTGTGACGGGAACAGTTTTACATACAAAATTTTACTTTTATCAAGAGTACGTAAGTAACCACACAAACATGACGAAATATTGTGACAACAGCAAAAATGCAGCGTCAGCGGCGTAGCTTTATAGTGTTTTTTTTTTTCAAGCCAGAAGCTGGTAAGTATTCCAGTTCAAAATCTATGGTGGCGGCATTTTAGCGTAACATTACAAACTTTTTGTAAACAGAGAAACTAAACTGTTTTCAACACTATAAATTATTTGTTCAAAGTAAAAGCACCTCTGTTTTTCCTGTAATAAAAAGACACAGTAAATTACTTAAGTTGTGGTTTTTTTTTCAATCCAGTATTGAGCAAAGTATTCGAATTAAAAAAAAAACGTAGGGAAAACGCTGGTATCGCCACCTATATTAACAGTTTCACGAACAACTTTTTCAAATCGTAAAAAGCGAATCGTAAAACCAGTGAACGCATAACTTTATAGTTTTTTCCAAACAAGCTTACAACATATTTTGATTATTAAAGTCAAAAACTTTGCTGTTTTGTTTTTAACGTATCATAAAAAGGTATAACCTGACACTAATTCAATCTGAAACGGGATTCAATTCTAAGTGGAAATGAGGTATTTGGAGCATTCAAGAAAATATAATCCATGTACCAGTGAAAAACTCACACACCTCTAGTTTTAGTGAATTATCGACTCATCCCTAGTTCGTTTGACGTTTGTGTTGCCTATTTCAAATAATTTTAGCAAATGCACAACCGTCAAAACACCGCGCCGCATTCATTGGGTCACCCTCACCCGTCACCCCTATCAGTTGCGTGCGGCAAAACCCACCGCTTCAGTTGCCGTGCCGCTCCCACCGGACGCAACGCGTTCTACGAGCCGGGGCCTTCAGCGAGCGCTACATTATGTATTTTGCAGCCGGGGATTAAATTCAAGTTTTCTTTGGCAATAAATAGAATTTTTCAGTTTCTTAAAATTTTTTAAGTAAGTCATACATATGTATATACAGTATTCAATCATAGCTCGAACGTAAATATAGTTTTTTAATTTTTGTATACCACTTATTTTTTGTTATCAATTTTGACTCAGGCATAAAAAAATGAAAAAATTGAAAATTTGGACTTCCTATATAACTATTTTTCAAATACATACAACTAAATGAAATGAGCTATGGCGACGAACCGCGAATGCAAAAAGACTCCAAGCGATTGTGCAACTCTCAATTGTGACCGATCTACATATATTAGAAATCCGATTGGTGCGAAGTAGACTGATCCTTGAAATTTAACATCTGCTGTATAGATAGGTATGCGAAAAATCCACTCTCTGTATTTATTTACCTACAATCAATAGGTATATAAATTTACACAGGGTGTCGTTGCAGTTCGTCAAGTGACTTTCTTGGTGAATCTACTTGAAGTTTATTGCTGGAAAATATTGCGAATTATTCAGACTGAGATCATTGCTGGGTGATATACAGGGTGTCCCGTAATTCGTTTTACATACTTTGGGATATGATTCTTGGTCATATTCTAAGAAAAAAATTGTTCTACAGTAAAGTCCGTTTCTCAAGTTTGACATCACTTTTTGACAATTTAAAAAAAGGCTAACTTTGGTGTACCCTGACCTGTGTTAAATTCGATATCTCTGTCAATACTGATGATAGAGACCTAATCTTAGACTCAATTTTTTGAAGAAATAACAACCTTTATGACTGTATTTAAATTAGGCTTCTATAGGTTTAGGGTTGCCAGATTTTCAATTTTAAGTGGTGTTCAAATTTTCTTCCCAAAACAAAGTTTTGACTTTGAGGTCATTTTTTTGGAGAAAAGGCCTGATAAACATAGAGTTTCTTTATTTTTTACAGATGAACAAAACAATAATAAAGGAAAAACTCAGCATTAAGTTAGCTCAAAAACCCATACATTTTATGATACTAAGAAAAATACGAAATGGGAAAAATTTAGAAAAAAATAAAAAAAGTTCTTGCTTTGAGGTTTGTTTGAATAAAACAATAATATGATAACTTTTAGTAGTTTTTTTATGTATTTAATACAAATACAATTATAACAAGTGCTCAAAGCCCCATCCTTCGTTTTGAATCCATGCCAGAGCCCGTTTTTGGATTTCATTGTGGGTGTTTGCTGTCGATAACTCTTGTCTTACTTGTAGTCTTGTAATCTTTGAAACTGTATTTAAATTTGACTCCTATAGGCTAAGGGTTGCCAGATTTTCAGTTAGTATAAAGTTCCTGGTATCCTTTGTTATGCTTTTCTTCAATTTCCATTTAAAAACTCATATAAGAAAAAAAAATGTCTGCGTATTCTTCTCTCGCAAATGAAAGCATTTCAAAAAACTCTCTGATCAAACTGCAATCGTGACTTAATTTGACAAACTAATGCACAAATTTGTTTTCTTATTCTTTTATACGACTTATTTACCTATTGAACATTCATACCCCAAATTTAAAGCAAACATCCACAATGAAATCCAAAAACGGGCTCTGGCATGGATTCAAAACGAAGGAGGGCGCTTTGAGCACTTGTTATAATTGTATTTGTATTAAATACATAAAAAAACTACTAAAAGTTATCATATTATTGTTTTATTCAAACAAACCTCAAAGCAAAAACTTTTTTTTATTTCTTTTTAAATTTTTCCCATTTTGTATTTTTCCAAGTATCATAAAATGTATGGGTTTTTGAGCTAACTCAATGCTGAGTTTTTTCTTTATTATTGTTTTGGTTATCTGTAAAAAATAAAGAAACTCTATGTTTATCAGGCCTTTTCTCCAAAAAAATGACCTCAAAGTCAAAACTTTGTTTTGGGAAGAAAATTTGAACACCACTTAAAATAGAAAATCTGGCAATCCTAAAGCCTAATTTAAATACAGTCTTAAAGGTTGTTATTTCTACAAAAAATTGAGTCTAAGATTAGGTCTCTATTATCAGTATTGACAGAGATATCGAATTTAACACAGGTCAGGGTACACCAAAGTTAGCCTTTTTTTAAATTGTCAAAAAGTGATGTCAAACTTGAGAAACGGACTTTACTGTAGAACAATTTTTTTCTTAGAATATGACCAAGAATCATATCCCAAAGTATGTAAAACGAATTACGGGACAACCTGCATAATATATTTAGTTTTTTTTTCGTAGCTCAAGGATATCTCTATCCAACCTCCTGATAGGTTAATATTTTTTTAAAAATGTTATTCTGAAAAAAAGAAAAGTAGAAAATTTTTTTTCCAACGAAGTTCATTATTGAAAACCCTTTCAGCTGTGCATGACTTTTTCCAAAATAAAATAATAATTTACTTCAATGCGACTAAAGAAATGGCTTTTTTTTTATTTTTGAAGAGGGCTGTTGGCCGTTAGGTTTGCATTTCATTGTTTTACTTTAAACTGGCCTTACTAATAGAAACACAATAAAAAAAAATATAGCATTACTAAAGTTAGTGTTTGAGTGCTCACCGTCTTGTTTCCCAAGTTTTTGACTCTGCAGTTCAAATATGCTGTCTTTCCCAACAGAGCAGTTATATTTTTGGAAGCAGCCTTGTCAAAGTACGGCCCATTTCTATTTTCGTCAGTTACTTCAATGTTGTTTTTATGTACACCGGAAGCTCCTTTTTTATTTCCATCACTTCTACTTGAAGTTACTGCTGTTGTAGGGTTGCTGCTGCTGCTACTGCTGATTGTTGTCGCTGTATTAAGGGAGCTGCTTGTTACTGCACTATCATTTGAGCTTCTCGCAGATCCATCCACACGGTGTCCATTACTACTGCTACTACCGCTAGAATTTACAGAAGATATAATACCATTACTTGAAATGGCATTTAAGTTATAAGCTTCTTTTGGATTCGACGATGATTCTCGGTGTGCTGCAAGAACAAAAGAAACAATTAAAAAAAAGAGTGATTATAATATAGCTGCAACCCAAAACAGTGTGTACATTTATAAATCAAATACTTAAAAACAGGAATGGTTTGGGTAGTTTTCAAAAGTGCAGAAATGTTGTAGCACAGAAAAAATTAAAGTTAAATTTCTCTGCTACCAATAATTTAAATTAAACTAACGAAAATCTAACTAAGTCGATGTAAAAGAAAAACGGTTTTTCATTTTCACCATTTTGACTTCAGAAATAGCAACCAAACAATCAGGTTTTGTAGAACGAACTATAAAACTTGAAAATTCCTAGATTGAAAGAAAAAAGAAAAAATTACAAGCAAGCAAATTTTGTCAAGTTATCTAAAAAAATTTAAGTTAAAGCTGGGGCTGGTTGCTTTAGAACAGTTATACAGCGTCGATCTACAACTCGACCGAGTCACACGCGTTGTGAATAAAAATATTTGAAAGCACATCTGCTCGCCGCCCCTTCAAAAACCAAATGAATAAAAAGATAAATTGATAAATTGATAACCCTACCCAACACAGCCCTTTCATTCAATTAAATCTAACAAATCTTGCTCGTCGCGCCAACATCAAAAAATTTAACAATAGTTTCAATGCATTGCTTGTGTTAAAAATCTAATATTCGGTACAGTACGACCAAAATAATAGCAATTAATTACAAAGTAGAATTTAAAATGTGCGGCTTGTTTCCTTCGCGTCCTTTCCACCACTACCACCTCACATTTCTTTATCATATTGTAATGAACACCCAACATTTATACCAATTTCCTAATCGAAAACGTTTAACCGAAAACACAATTGGCAACACTATAATGGAATGGTATAAAATGACAGGCATTGCTTGTGAGCCAGTGTGTGTGAGTGTAGAGATTTTTGACAGCAAATGTGGAAACCTTGGAGAAGAAACTGGAACGCTCTAGATGAGTGTTGTTCTATATAAATAGGACCGCTGACGCAACGAGCAGTCAGTTTTGATTATAGAGTGATAAAGTTAAGAGTGAAATGTTGTTAACCAGTGATAGTCCAATAGTCGAGTTGAGTTCGAATAAAGTATAGATACTGAATAAAAGTGATAGAAATAATTTGAAAGGTGAAGTTTTATTTTGCGAACTAAGCGCACGTTACATTGGTGTCAGAAGTGTAAATAAAACTCATTTGACTAGTTAAGTGTAAAAAAAAAAAGTTAAATACAGTGAAAATGGGTAAGTTGTTGGAAGAGCTCAACTGCATTGAGTTTAAAAGTGAGTTAGGTAAGCGAAATCTTTCTAGAGCGGGATCGAAAAATGAGCTCGTCCTGCGCTTGCGCAACTATTTGGAACAGCAAGGGGAAGACGTAAACACTTTTGTTTTTGAAACAGAAGTGGAGGAAGAGGAAGTAAGTGAAATTGTAGATTTTTCTAGTATGATGATACTTTTGTTAGAACAGCGAAACGAGCAAAAGAAGGAACAGCAGAATGTTCTCGAGCAACTGAAAGCACAGCGAAACGAACAAAAGAAAGAACAACAGAATATTCTCGAAAGACTTGAGGCGCAGCAGAATGTTTTGGAAGGTCAGAAAAACATTCTAGAAGGTAAATTGGGCAACATTGAGAAAAATGTATGTGCCATTGACGAACGCGTTGAAGGTGTGGAAAAACAACTTTCTGTTGTAGAGAATCGTTTCGAAGGCGTAGAAAGCCGATGTGATGTTCTGACCAAGGAATTGGACCAGATCCGGAAAATAAAAGTTCGAGAATCTGCTCGAGAGTTTGCAAGGAAATAGGAGATGAAACCGCCAACATTTGATGGACAGTCGTCTTGGCCAGTTTACAAGAGACAATTTGAGGCAGCCGCGACAACAAATGGCTGGGATGACGAAGACAAGTACATTGCACTGACTCTTGCTCTTAGAGGACCAGCAGCTGAATTACTTCAAACAGTTCCAGCTGGTAAGAGCGGCGATTTCAGTTCTCTCGTGGCAGCTATAGATAAACGCTTTGGAGATAGCCACTTGAAAGAAGTCTTCCGAGTCCAACTCAATAACAGAGTCCAGAAAAGGGGTGAAAGTCTACAGCAGCTCCAAGCAGACGTCGAAAGACTGGTTCACCTGGCATACCCGGATGCTGGAGAAGAAATCATCAACCAGCTTGCTGTTGAGTCCTTCGTGCCATTTCGGATATAAATCTTCAGAGGTCTGTGCGAACTGCTAGAACACGTACTCTTTCTGAAACTTTAGCATTCGCATTGACAATCGAAGCAGCAGAACAGGCTTCTCATGGAGTACATCGACTTAGAGAGGCCATAGTCGAAGAATGCTCGTGCCAAAGAGCTGAAATACAAAAGAACCGGAGCGGACTAGCAAGATGTTGGAACTGCAACAAGACCGGGCACTTACAGCCGAGGCAGAGGCTGGTTTCTTGTATCGATGGCCCCAGAACCACCATCCAGGTCTCTCAGACCAAACGAGACAACAAAAGTCTGACTGTGGAAACTACTATTAACGGGAACAAACATGTGGCTACCATCGACACCGGTGCCACAGCCTCCATAGTACGTCGAGACCTGGTAAAGACGACGTGGCTTCATAACACCAATAGCTACCGTCTAAGAACCGCAACGGGAGAAGCAGCAAGAGTATATGGAGAAGTGTGTCTTAAGATCCGACTGGCCGATCTAGTGTTTACTCATCAATTCTTGGTGGCAGATATATGTGACGAGTGCATCATTGGAATCGACTTTATGAAACAGCACGGAGTTATTTTGGACATCGGTAATCAGGTTTTGAAGTACAAAAATAAGGAACTTCCAATGACCTATTCGAACGAAAGTACGTCGACACTGAGGACTGTCATCACGGAAGATCTGATTCTGCCTCCTTCTTCTGAAGTGTTCGTTTGGACAAAACTGGAAGGTGAGTTTGGAAGCCTTCGATACCTAATGGTGGAACCAGACCCAGAGTGTTCCTCCCAAAGCGTCATCATTGGGAAAACACTAGTAGCACCGAAAAACAAAATGGTCCCCGTACGATTACTAAACACCAGACCGTACGATGTAAGGTTGAAGAAAGGAGAAGTCGTTGGACGTTGCGAATCGGTTGCAGCAATTATGAAGATCACAGACGAGGCCCCGAGAAAAACTATAACTCCGGAGGAGCTCAAAACCATCAGAGCTAAAATACTGTATTCATCCAACCTTGATCACCAACAAACAAGGATGGCTGAAAATCTCCTACAAGAGTACACTGACATCTTCGCATCGCAAAAGGGACAATATGGTAGGACACAGTTGGTGCAGCATCGCATCAACACAGGAGATGCATGACCGATTCGTCAACCAGCGAGACGCCTTCCACTGGCCTAACAAGGTGAGGTTGAGGAAATGATAACAGCAATGAAGAAGGACGGGCTTATTGAAAATTCCAAAAGTCCTTGGGCTTCACCAGTGGTGCTAGTGAAAAAGAAAGACGGAAGCACTCGTTTTTGTGTGGACTACCGAAGGCTGAATGATGTGACTAAAAAGGACAGCTATCCCCTGCCGAGAATCAGTGATACCCTGGATGCTATGGAGGGAGCCCAGTGGTTTTCGACGCTGGACTTGAAGAGTGGATATTGGCAAGTTGACATCCACCCTGATGATCGGGAAAAGACGGCGTTTTCTACAGGTAATGGGCTCTGGCAGTTTAAAGTTATGCCGTTTGGGCTATGCAACGCTCCGGCAACATTCGAGCGTTTGATGGAGTGCGTTCTTCAAGGACTGACGTGGAAAGCGTGCCTTGTCTACTTGGACGATGTCATTGTTTACGGGAAAACATTTGACCAACATTGCAAGAATCTAAAAGCCGTGTTTCAGAGACTTCGAGAGGCTAACCTTAAACTGAATCCGGAAAAATGTGCACTTTTCAAAACCGAAGTTAAGTATTTGGGACACATCATCTCTTCCCAAGGAGTGAAGACTGATCCTGAAAAGTTGACTCCGTCAAAAATTGGCCAACACCACAGGACAAACATCAACTCCGAAGCTTTCTTGGTCTTGCCACATATTACCGACGTTTCGTTAAGAACTTTGCTGGAGTTGCAAAGAGTTTGCATCAGCTCACCGAAAAAGGGAAGCAGTTCAAATGGTCAGGTGAGTGTCAAAAATCTTTTCAGGAACTCAAATACCGCCTCTGTAACGCTCCAGTGCTGGCACATCCAACACCTGGCAAAACATTCATCATCGACGCAGATGCAAGCAACGTTGGAATCGGGGCGGTACTATCCCAAGTGCATGATGGCGAAGAGAAAGTGGTGGCATATTATAGTAAGGTCCTCTCGAAGCCTGAAAGCAACTACTGCGTGACCAGAAGGGAACTGCTGGCTCTTATCTTGGCAACAAAGCACTTCCATAAGTACATCTATGGACAGAAATTCCTTCTGCGGACAGACCATGGTGCTCTGAACTGGCTGTTGAACTTCAAAAATCCAGAAGGTCAAGTCGCAAGGTGGATAGAAAGACTGCAGACTTATGACTAACAGATTCAACACCGCAGAGGAAAGCTGCACTCAAACGCCGACGCATTGTCCCGAAGACCTTGCAAAGAGGATTGCAAGCATTGTAGGCGACAAGAAAACAAAGAAAATATTACCGCTCAGCGACTAAGAGCTGACCCCATATGCGGATGGAGCAATGAGGAAGTGAGGACCGCTCAACAGGAGGATCCAGATATCGAACCCATTCTCGCGTGGAAAGAAAATGAAGAGAAACCTGAATGGGGAGACATTTCTGACCGGAGTCCAGTTCTCAAAGCCTATTGGGCACAGTGGGACTCACTATATGTGCAAGAAGGCGTCCTCAGGCGAAGATGGGAGTCCGCTGACTGTAAATCATATGTGATGCAGCTGATCGTACCGCAATCAAAAGTCAGTGAAGTTCTTCGAGAGATGCACGACGGACCTTCTGGAGACCACCTGGGAGTTAACAAAACACTGGAGAAGGTGCGACATCGGTTCTACTGGTTACATGCTAGAGATGACGTGGAGAAGTGGTGCCGAACATGTGACAAGTGTGCTGCAACCAAAGGACCTGGTAGGAATATTCAAGGTAAGATGCATCAGTACAACGTTGGATCGCCTTTTGAGAGGATTGCAGTAGATGTGGCTGGGCCTTTTCCAGAGACCAACACTGGAAAAAAGTACATTCTGCTTGTAATGGACTATTTTAGCAAATGGCCTGAGGCGTATGCCATCCCAAATCAAGAAGCCAAAACGGTGGTCGACCAGATTGTGTTTAACTGGGTAAGTAGGTTTGGCGTGCCTATGGAACTCCATTCCGACCAAGGGAGGAACTTCGAGTCAAACATCTTCCAAGGAGTGTGCGGACTACTTGGCATCAAGAAGACCAGAACCACACCGCTTCATCCACAATCTGATGGGATGGTTGAAAGATTCAACCGGACCTTGAAAGAACACCTCACTAAGGTCGTAGGCGACTACCAAAGAGACTGGGATAGGCACGTACCACTATTCCTGATGGCCTATAGAAGTGCAGTACATAGCTCGACAGGACAAACACCATCTGACATCCTGTTCGGGAAAACCATGCGGCTGCCCAGCGAACTTAAATTTGGATGCCCCACAGAGGAGCCACAGGACACGAACGAGTATGTGGATTAATGAAACCTCAAGGAGAGACTCGCTGACATCCATAAAAGAACAAGGGAACGGATGAAAACCTACAGCGACCGGATGAAGACACGGTACGACACAAAAGCGACAACCGCAGAATTCCAAGCAGGAGATCGTGTGTGGCTTTATAATCCTCATCGTCAAAAGGGATTGTCACCGAAACTTCAGCAGAACTTGGAAGGTCCTTATACTGTTGTCACGAGGATTAACGATGTGGTTTACCGCATCCAAAGAGGATTAAGAGGCAAGTTAAAAGTAGTTCATTGTGACCGGCTGCATCGATAAAGTGGCGAGGCTGCAGATGGAATTATTCGGGACGAACAATCTTAAGGAGGGGGCAGTGTAATGAACACCCAACAGTTCTACCAATTTCCTAATCGAAAACGTTTAACCGAAAACACAACTGGCAATACTATAATGGAAAGGTATAAAATGACAGGCATTGCTTGTAAGCCAGTGTGTGTGAGTGTAGAGATTTTTGACAGCAAATGTGGAAACCATGGAGAAGAAACTGGAACGCTCTAGATGAGTGTTGTTCTATATAAATAGGACCGCTGACGCAACGAGCAGTCAGTTTTGATTATAGAGTGATAAAGTTAA
This sequence comes from Melanostoma scalare, assembly GCA_949752695.1. NCBI lineage: Eukaryota > Metazoa > Arthropoda > Insecta > Diptera > Syrphidae > Melanostoma > Melanostoma scalare. Next base: position 125,410,341 of record OX456986.1, on the reverse strand, counting down.
GAGTGAAATGTTGTTAACCAGTGATAGTCCAATAGTCGAGTTGAGTTCGAATAAAGTATAGATACTGAATAAAAGTGATAGAAATAATTTGAAAGGTGAAGTTTTATTTTGCGAACTAAGCGCACGTTACAATATCATAATCTCTGAGGCTCTAATCCATTAAATCTTTGGAGATCATTTGAGATATAAGGCGGATAGTTGCACATTATGCGTTGTTCTCCGTTAGTAAACCGAGCTATAATACGAATTGCTTCTAGGTAATAACAGCGGTAGCAGTTTGTTTTTTCGGTTATCTGATTGGAGCTACGCTTGGTGGTCCGACTTAGTGTCGACTTTGATGTCATTTTATTTTACCCTTTCTGTATTTTGTGAAGTTGTTCTTTTTGTGTTGGATTAAGTTATATTCCTTCACACAAAACAGCTGTCATAACAGTCTTTCACTTCAAGTACGTGATTTGATTTGTGAGCACACCCTTTCACTGATCATGAAAACGTCACTCAATATATTCAGGAAACTCAACATTTAAGCCATGGTAAAGTATACGAACGAGCAACGTCTCCAAATTACAAAAATTTTCTAACGAAATTCGGATTCGGTCACTGCAATTTTAAGAGCGTTAACTCGAATTTTCGGTCGTAATTCCCGCCCTAGTACATTGTCAATAACAAGGTTAGTGCAAACATTTGCGTCTTAGTATTCTTTTTGTAATATTGCCGAGTCAGGGCCCAGTTATAAAATTTTCAAATGGAATAATAACTATGTTTTCGTTACAATTGAATAACAAATGTTATACCAATCGATGGCAAATCACTCAAAGACTTTTTTGTGCCCAAAAAAGATATAATAGAACAAATATTTTCTGTTTAATTTGTATTTTTCTATTTTCCTGTTTAAATTCCATCAGGAAAATAGAAAAATACAATTTTACATCAAAGTATTTGTTCAATTGAACATTTTCTTGGCAAAAAAGACTCTCTGGGCTGTTTACTATTGATTGGTATAACATTTGTTATTCAACTGTAACAAAAACATAGTGATTATTAATTTAGAAAATTTTTCCAGATTCGTATTCCTGATCGCTATAACTGGCACCACAGTGAAACAACGGGTAGAAGTAACGAAAATATCGCTTCCATTCAGGCATGCGCTTGCGCACCAAACGATCCTAATCAGTCGATTCTACAGCGTGGCCTCCTGGGTCCAAGAAATCGACAGCTGTTTTTTTTCGGTTGGAATAGGACACAAGATTGAATCCGCTGGCAGTGTACGCTACGCCCATACTGCAAATTGCATGCAGTGTTTTGGCACTAAGCGAAACACCGATAGGTGCGGATTTTGATCCTTCGAAGTTTAATTTTCCTAGTTATTGCTTAGTTTCATTAATCTTTCGTTCTTTTTTTTATAATTAACGGGCATATCAAGGAGTTATGAATACCCTTATAATGTTGTAAAACACAGTGCGAGTATTTAGGAAAATAGGAACGGATTCAAAAGGAGACACCGATGCAAGTTGCTTTTTCACCTTTGTGAATCGTAATGTAGGGGAAAAACAGAGTCAGAAACAAATTGAATCTCTATACTTGACTGTACGACCGAAGTTGGGTTCAAGGTAAAACTGATGAGCATTCCTGGCAAGGCGGGTGTTGCGGTTAAATTGTTTCAGGGGACGAATGCAGCTGGCTATTTCACTAGAGCACTGTTTGTAGAAAAAGCGATAAAAGAGACTGAAACAGGTAACGTCTCGACGATGTTCAAGAGAATCAATCGATTCTACGATTGAACTATCACCTATCAATCTTAACGCTCTGTTTTGTACCCTAGGCGCAAAGATGTTTGAGAGGCACCTGACCAAATATGGGAGTTAAACTCTAGTTTTGGACGGATGTGGGCTTTATAAGTTGTAGCCAGATCAGAAGGGGTGAAAAATTTCCTGCAACGTCTTAAGAAACTTTGCAGCATTTTTGGCGACTTTAAATATGTGGTCATTCTAACGAAGATCATCGTTTACACGCATACCAAGCAATGACAATGCAGCTACCATTCATAAATAATGGCACAGGGATGATCTTAAGCTTTAACGACAAATGACAACATGGAGTTTTCGAAGCATTGAATTGAATCTACTCGGTTTTTACTACCCGATATAACAATGTTGTTAAGGTCAGAATTCAACGAGGTATAATCATACGCAACCGTTCCAATTCCACATCCAAAGAGAAAGGACGTGAAATTGGAAACGAATATGCGAAGCTGAGAATTGAATCGTCAGCAAAACAGTTGAGAGGATTAGAAGTTTTAGACAAGAGGTCATTGATGAAATTGTGGAAGAGATTCGGATACAAAACGGAGCCCTGGGGCACACCAGCATTTTATAAGGTGAGTATCAGACTTGAAACAATCCAACATAACTTGTATTGAACGGTTGGAAAGCTAGTTTCTTATCCAACGAAGAAGATACTCATCTATACCAAAAGCACGCATTTTCGATAAAAGAGCCTGATGCCAAACTCTATCAAATGCTTTAGAAATATCAAGCGCAATAATCTTACTTTCTCCAAAACAATGTAAAGATTGGTTCGACTTTTCGGTGAGATAAGTCATCAAATCACCAGTGGACCGTTTGCTACAAAAACCGTACTGACGGTCATTAAGAAGCTTTCGTTCTTTAAGATATTTCATGAGTTTGTGGTTTATCAACAATTCCATGACCTTGACCGTGACATTACAGATATTTCTGGCCCGTTTGAACAAATTTCGGTTTTGTACTGTAGGGTTGTCTTTAGATTTTCGAAAACTACTTTCTCTATCCCTAATCGCCTCCTTACAGCTTGAATCAAACCACGAATTCTCTTTGGGGATGATACTTTTTGTTCTGTGAGGAACAAAATTTCTCATGCCGTTGAGAATTACGTTAGATATCATAACTGCCGATGTGTTGAGTACATTGAAATCGCCCGCAATCGGGATTTCAGTGTGAGAATAAAGGAAAACAATTCTTAATATGGAGACAGTTAGCGCATCAAACTCGTTAGAGGATGAATTGCTATCTAAATGGGGGCTTCTGTTTTCATCAGTAAAAATTCGAACTATAATTCTATGTATGCATGTATTGTAAAATCACCGTCCATAAGAGAATTATTAGTAATTCTTTTGTTTATAGAAACTCCAATTTAAATATTTATTTTTCTTTTTTCGAGTTTGATGAGCTATCTGACTCCATTTCACATTGAAATTACGGGCGATTTCAAGGCACACATTCCTGTGTGGCTTAAACATTCTAGCCAGACAAAATCCGTAAGCAGGTCTAGGTATGTACATATGTTGAAATCTTCGCTAAATTAAATCATTCTACTCAGTTTATTTGTGAGCCCACGACTTGTTTTACACTTCTCATCACGAAAAATACAGGGTTACTGAGCTTGAAAGTGTGAATTATGCAACGGAGCAGATATTTTTAGTTCGGTTGCAAGAATCCCTAACGATCTAATATAGGTACAACTTATCCGCTATGAACTCACCTTGTCATGGTGGCGGTGCTATGGCCAATGCAATACCTTGTCTCATACTGCCCATATTACTGTAAGGGGCCCAGAGACGAATACTTCAGGTGGGAGAGGGCTCAAGACACTTATCTCTGATGCGAGCCGTGACGAATGATCAAGGAGTCTTCTTACAGAGAAAGCACTCCCAACTGTCACCCCATTCCATTAAATGTTAAAGAACTTAGGGTTGACCACTCTGGCCGGTGCCGTCGTCGAGACTTTAGGCTCCGATGCTGACGAGGGAGGATTTCCTTCGAGCTCCTCATACGCTCCTCTCCCCACCTTAATTGAAAATAAAGCCGTGATAAACAGTGGAACTGACAACGAAATCACAAAGTGAGGCGGAACGCGGAAGGAAATGCAAAATTACTAGGTGACATACCTTAACCGGACCAGCCAAACTCGAGTGGGGTTTTGAAAATCATAGCTATAAATAAAAAAAAAAGCAGCGAAGATATAACGTCAGAGCGCCAGAGGTCGTTCGATGAAACGATTCCGAACGCCGAAAGGTCAAAGGTACACAAAACCCCCACCCTCACCATCAGAAAAGACGTGTCCTAGAGTGACGCACTAAAGGACAAGAACGTTGACATCGACAAGAACAACGCATATGGAGCAATATCCTTCAATCAATGGAGGACGACCCTGAACAAACTCCAAGAGCTCTACTGAACTCTTATGATGGAAAACCAGCAGAGCTTTCCTTAAAAAAAAATTAGGAATCTCTGGCTCCCTTAGCTGTGCCCCAAGGCGTGTTTATATTTAGCTGCTCCCCTGCAACATTGCCCTTAAAGTATATAAAAAGAGGAATAGTTTTTTAAAACAACACCTCCGGAAACACAAAGTGTTTCTCCAGTAGTGGCACCTGCTGCTAACGTCGACCGTTCATTTATGGAAAAAGATGCTCATAGCATCTCTTCAAACTGAAACGTCGCACACTAAAATGCCAAACATATCATACATGGATGCCCTTAAAGTCATCAAATCCGGAATAGGAACTGATGACACCTTTACCGAAGCTTCACCAAGCGAGGATGACCTTCTAAGATTAAACTCTGAAAGCGAAACTGATCAATGATAAACAGTACGGCTTTCGTATCAATAATGTCTACTGATGATTTGATGGCATATTTTAGCGATAAAAGTGGATCGTTTTGGAGAAAGTAAAATGTTTGTGCTTGATATTTCTGAAGCATTTGCCAGAGTTTGGCATCTTATCGAAAATGCGTGCTTTTGGTATCGATGAGTCTCTTCTTCATTGTATTAGAAACAACCTATCCTACCGTTCAATCAATACAAGTTTTATTGAACGGTTTTAAGTTTGTTATCCATTTCATAAATGCTGGTTCCGTTTTGTCTCCAACTCTCTGCTTTCTTGTTTGAAACTTGTTATCTTCTTAACTGTTTTGCTGACGATTCAGCACTTAGCTTCTCACATTAATTTCCAAATTCATATCACTGCTCTTCGGGTTTTTGGATGTGGATCTGGAAAGGCTGCGTATGATTAGCTTATTGAATTCTGAACTTGACAGAATTGTTACATTTGGTAGTATAACCGAGTAGAATTCAATGCTTCGAAAATACAATATTGTCATCTGTCGTTAAAGCTACACATTCCTCCATTGCCATTATTCATTCAATGAGTGAATGAATAATTGGGGTTTTGCATTGCACCTCGATCTTTTTAGATCTATTGTACCCCCTACTTCTTAAGTGGTATTCCTTAATTAAAGTACTTCATCCAGATTAGTTCCTCTAATGAAACTTAGTGTCTGGGTTACGCTTAGGAGTTTAAGCTCCTTCTGCTCTACGTAGTAGGATCCTAGGTACTTCTTTCTTTAGTGTATTAGAGCTTCGCAGTCACCTAAGAGGTGGTCAGGAGCCTCTTCCTGTTCGTTGCAGTATCTGCATTGGTCGTCGCTCTCTATGCCTAGTACTTTTAGGTGTTTTCTTAGTCTGCGGTGTCCGGCTAAGAAGCCGGCTAGCATACTTACATTCTTATATTGTTTCTACTTAGTTTTATTGCGTCTTTATAACGTTTTGTGTTAAAAGTGCTAAGTAAAAGTTTGGCTTGGCGCATTTTGGGGAGGTCATTCCAGTGTTTTGCTCTGTTGTCTTCCTCCGACTTTTTGATTTCTTTCTTGATGTGGCTTTCTGTTATTCCACAAAAAGGTTCCGGTCCTATGTGTGGTGATCCGGCTCCTGTCTTTGCCAGTTCGTCCGCCTGTTCGTTGCCTATGATTCCTACATGTCCTGGTATACCCATATATACCCAGTAGATAGTAACATTGTTTTTGCAGCCTAGTTTGTTCAATTTGTCAATGCATTCGCTGACAAGATTTGAGGAGATTGTGTAGGATCTTAAGGTCTTTATTGCAGCTTGACTGTCTGTCATTGTTGCAATATGTTTGTTTTTATATTTCCTGTCAATGTTTACTTGACTTAGCTTATCGAATTTGAATTCCTTGGTCTTGCTATCCCGAGGGAAGTCGATGTAGTGGTAACTCGTTCGATATTATTCTCTTTTCGCTAGATTTCAGGACACACTCAGTCTCTTTGGCAAATCTAGCTATCGTTGCATTTGAGATGCTTCTTATTACCAGGTGTAAAGGTGTCTGATTTAGCAATACTTACTTCCAAAGCCGCAGTTGGACAGCTTCTCATTTCTCCTGATATGCATATTGCATATGCACGCAAGTCTTTGTACTTTTTCTATAATGCTTTCCTAGTGGTCACCTGGTCAGTTCTCTTGTTCCAGACTACCGCTCCATACCATCTTACTTATTAGGTACATCCACCGAATAATGCTCGGTTTACAACCCCATGATCTCCCTGCTATACTTTCATTAGGGCTTTCTTAGCCTTTTCAGTTTCTGCTTCTACTTGCTTTTTCCACAAGAGTTTACTATCTAGAATCACGCCTAGATACTTAACCTCTGTTGTGGGTATTATGATTACTCCATTAAGTGTAATGCCTTTCATAAGTGGTAGGAGTCTTGTTCTGTTGAATGGTATAATTGTAGTTTTTGTGGGGTTGATGTTCAGTCCTACAGATGTACACCACTTTTTCGTGATTACCAAGCCCCTCTGTATTATATCGCATAGGGTTTCTTCATATTTCCCACAGGCTTATAATGTGATGTCATCAGCATAGCCAATGCATCTTATGCCTTGCATGGTTAGTTTTTCTAACAGTTCATCTACTACTAGGCTCCAAAGTAAAGGTGATAAGACCCCTCCTTGTGGGCAGCCTCTCGTAGTGACGATTCTCTGAATCGTTTGGCTAGAGTGCACTAACCCACTTTATTATTGTAATCGGAGTGTCCTTTTTGGATAGTGGTTGAGAGATGGTATAGGCAGTTTCCGTAGATCGACCTGCACTGTATGCATGCTGTCTAGTGTAGTGGATTGCTCACTAGAATTTCTGATCTTAAGAAATTATCGATCACTTTCTCCATGGTTTTAAGTACAAAGGAAAGATTTAGGATGAGTTGTGTTTTCTTACCCGTTTTTGGTATAAAGATAATTTTTGCTCGCGTCCATGGACTGGGTATGTACCCTAGCGCCAGGCTGCTTCTGATTATTTTAAGAAAGTGTAGAATGATCACTTTTTTTCCCATTTATAATAATGCTGGAAAGATCCCATCTACATCTCGAGTTTTGAAGGGTTGAAAGAAACTTAATGCCCATTTTAGCCTTTTCTTCGAGCAAACTATCATTGTTGTCTTCCAGTCTTGCTTATCAGTACGATTCATTAATGGTACCTGAAACCTGATCCAGAAACCGAAAAGCTGTCAGTACTTGGTATGTTTGTAAGCGACGATCTTCGTTGGATTGACCAAACATTTAAAGTCACATATAAAAACTGCTAAATACTTAGGTTTCTTAGAACGATGCATTCTGATCTGGCTTCAATTTATAGAGCCCACATCCATCTAAAACTAGAGTATATCTACCACGTTTGGTCAGGCGCTCCTCAAACATCTTTGGGCTTTCTTGATAGTGTACAAAACAGAGCGTTAAGACTGATAGGTTGTAGTTCAACTGTAAGATCGATTGATTCTCTTGAACATCGTTTTATCGCTTTTATCAAAATTAGTGAAAAAAAGGTATAGTATCCGCAGTGTGAATTAAAAGCTTATGATCTTATGAACACTGATGGGCATATAATACCAGCTATTGAGTTCAACATACAATTTTTTCGTTTCATCGAGTAGTTTGGAAAAGTTCAGTATTTTAAAACCAAACAAAGAAGCCAAGACTTTTATGATAAGAGAGAATTTTCGAATAAGCAGGTAATCAATTCCAGTTATTTATACAGTTGTCCTCAGTCTTTAAAAAAAAACGTCTTGCAGTGTTTTCATCGTTTTCAGATCCAAAACCTGGCTTGGGCTTGGCAACAATAAGAACTTTCTCGTTTTAAATGATTCCTGGATATCTTTTTTCCTTTGGGAAAATTTAACTTGCCAGGAAGTTTTGAAAGGAAGTCGATAAAATTTGTGCAGCAAATATTCAAAGCAACTTTTACAAGAGCGTAGTGCAGATAAACCGAAACGATAGTTTTCATCTTTTCTGAGGTTCTCGCTTGTGGTAACCATGTTCATTGACTTGGGCGTAGCACCGCAAATATAACACTTTGGTGCAGATTTATATCTGATAAAAAATTACAAATACTTCCGTCATTAATTTTAAACAGCATTTAAAATGAATGATATTAACCTATGAATTTAATCACTTTAAGCTCTTTATCTGAAAAGCCATGTCTAATCGAAAAAGGCTTTAGGCAAGGCGACAAACTGTTATGCGATTTTTTAATTATACTTGAAAAGGTTGTAACTCAAACGTCAATACGATAGGAATAATTTTCCAAAAGTCTGTACAATTACTCGGTTACACAGAAGATATTGACGTAATAGGAAGAACTAAGCGTGATGTCATAGGGGCTTTTGCGAGCATTGAAACAAAAGCCACAAAAAAGGGTTTGATGGTGTATGAAGGGTAAAACGAAGTGTATGTTGTCATCAAAAAAGGACAGATCACATCAATAAACTGGATAAAACGTCGCAAAAGACAAACATAACTTCGAAGTAGTACATAACCTACATAGGATCCGCTATAGACACGGAAAACAAGTGCGGAGATCAAATGGAGAATAGCTCTAGCTTTTTTGGGAAAAGATGGCAATTGACAAACAAAACCATCTCTAGAAAAACCAAAGTAACATTTTATAAGACCTCAAACATGCCAGTTCTGCTATACGGCGTGGAAGCGTGGACTTTATCGAAAGCGGATGAGGAAACCCTTGGTCGTTTCAAAAGAAAAACTGTGTGAATGATGGTCCCGTATACGAAAACAATCAGCCCTATCACAGATTCCATCGTAATCGAAAAAAGTCTAAGTTTCCCGATGTTAATATCACATAATCCATTCGGAGTGGAACGAATTTCGAAATTCGTAGATTCAGCATCACCAAATCCAAGTGGAATGTAAAATCGTCGTCCTTATAAACGAAAAAAGTTGTGTTTTGCAGAAAAATGTGAATGATCTTGCACATTTGGTGTAAAACAGCTGATTTCGATAACCAGCATGGCGGTATTTAGTGTGGCAACTGGAAATGCTTTCTTCGATTCCATTCGTATTTTGTGATCACAAATTTTCGTAGATCGTAACTTAGCTTTCCGTGTGGAAGTTTTCTACGATGGAATCTGTGATAGGGCTGAATGTGTCGGGAAGAAGATACAACAACGAGCTGCATGAGCTGTACCACGACATGGGCACAGCTAGAAGAGTACGCATTGCAAGGTTACGCTGGTTGGGACATGTAGAGCGGATGGACATCAATGCTCCGGCTCAACGGGTTTTCGAAAGCACATTGCCAGGAAATAGCGTAAGTGGAAGACCTCGCCTTAGGTGGCGTAATTTAGTGAAAGAAGACTTCAACCGACTAAGAGTGCAAAACTGGAGAGCTCACCCGAAATCGAAGTTGTTATCGAAGGATTATGGGGTGTGGCTCAGGTTCACCCCGACCTGTAATGCACACCTAAGTAAGTAAGAACAGTACAACACCCGACAGACAAAAAACGAGCCGGCTGCGGAGCAAACACCGGAACTGGTGAGGTTGCCTCCCTGCCCCTTATCGACACCGATATACATTACCAACTCCTCTCCCAACAGGATGCCTAAGAGGATGAAGACTTCCTCAGTTCCTGCTGCAAAGGGCCACCTAGTCGCTATCGCCGACTTTGGGAAACCCGACCGCTAACTGAGCGAAGACTAATGGCAGTTGCTTGAACTAAGGATCCTGGAAGAGATAAATGAGGAACGTTAAGAGTAGGCAACCGCCACTCTTCGGGGACCTCACTACCGTCCACGGTTTCAAGCTTGTGAACTGCGAGAACGAATGGACCCTTCAATTGCTCCAGGAGTTCGTGAAGAAGACGGCAGTTCCCTGGTAGAATGCCGAGTTACGGCTCGTGACTGTCAATGAGATCAAGGATCTGCACAGACCATTGGGAAAACTGTTGGCCAGAGGCCCCACTATTCCCCGCGATCGGCTGGAAAGGTACATCCTTTCATTAAATGCTGAACTCCTGAGCGACCAATGGAAGATCGTGAAGGTGAAGAAAACGGAGATAGGAACTGAAGTGATTGTGAGATTGACCCACAATTCTATACCACTTCTATGAAGAGTAAGCTTCAAAGTTCGCGTTGGCATTACCCGATGTAAGCTGGGTGATAGCTAGGATCAAAAAACAGGTTAGTAAGGCGTTGTATAAAAAACAAAGCAATGGAATTGAAGTTCATACAAATCAATCTCCACCATAGTAAAGCCGCCTCCACCAACCTGGTCTTCCTCATGGAGAGTAGACAAATCGATGTAGCCCTTATACAAGAACCTTGGGTCGCAAGAGGAAAAATTAAGGGCCTACACTCCAAAGAACTTACGCTGTACAAATCCAATTTTGTCGGCCCGAACAGTAACCTCAGAACATGCATAGTAGCTAGAAAACAGTTAAATCTTTTTCTTCTAACACTTATAGCACAATAGACCAGACCGCAGTAAAGATGGAACTCGAAGGACTCCCATATCTAATTATGGCCTCCATCTAAATGCCATACGATGGAACTGAAGGACCGCCAGCGGATATCACTTATCAACTGGTAGAATACACAAGTAAGAGTAGACTAGATATTATTATGGGCTGCGACTCTAACGCACACCATGTGCAATGGGGAAGCACCGACACAAATTCTAGGGGGGAAAATTTATTTGAATTCATTATAAGAAACAATCTTTTGGTTATCAATAGTAATAGAGGTAACACACCTACTTTTGTTACAAAAAACCGTAAAGAGGTACTTGATATTACCCTCACAAACAACTCGGACACTTGTCCAGTAGAGCAATGGAAAGTACCTACTAGAAGAAATTTCTCTCTCAGACCATCGTTTGATAAATTATCATTCCCACTACGGATCGCCCAATCAAACCCTTTCGTAATAATAGACGAAAAGATTGGGCTACCTTTAGCAGGGAGGTAGACGATAATATAGAGTCCCTTAATACAAATAGGAACCTTGAACCGCAAAGCCTTGATAAGTTGACTGCAAAACTCACAGGGATTCTAAGGAATGCCCTGGATAAAAGCTGTCCTCTGATCACAACGGTAAAAAAGAACAAAAAACCAATCTGGTGGAATAACGAGCTGAGCAGCATTAGGAAAGAAACTAGAAGACTTTTCAATGCTGCCAAACGTACCAGCTCCGAAAATGACTGGGAGCATTACAAATCCAGCCAAAGGAAATTCAAAAACGAAAATCAACGGGCAAAACGCTGCTCATGGAGAAATGTTTGCAGTGAAATTGAGTGCACTAACAAATCGGCCAGACTACGGAAAATCCTCACTAAAGAGACCATACCTCTTGGTTCCCTGAGGAGACCGGATAATCACTGGACCGAATGCCCAGTCGAGAGTCTGGAACATCTGTTCGATTCGCACTTCCCTGGATGCAGCCCTATCGAGAATAGTGAAGTAGAAACCACTAAGTATTCTAGACACGAAATCCCGACAGATATTGTAACGGAAGAGAAGCTGGAATGGGCTATCAACTCCTTTTCCCCTTTTAAATCTCCGGGTCATGATGGCATTTTCCCTATGATGCTACAAAAAAGCAGCGGAAAAGTCATCCCACATCTCAAGAACATTTTTGAGAATAGCCTCATATGGGGTTACATTCCCAAAATATGGCGGGAAAGTCGTCTTCATACCAAAAGCCGGCAAACCCAGCCATACAGAAGCAAAAGACTTCAGACCTATAAGTCTGACCTCCTTTATACTGAAAACGTTTGAAAGGTTACTTGATTTACATATCCGTAGCTTTCTGAAACCGGAAGTAGTATCTACCTTTCAACATGATTGTTTACATTCTTGCACTCTTAGTTTTTCTACGTCACTAAGATTATTTATCTTTTTTCTTTGCATTCTATTTTCAATCACACTGTATGCATTTGGTAACTTTTCTGCTGTCAGCAATAAAACAGTTATTTGTCTTTGGGATAAAATTGTATTTTTTCGTTCGTGCATTATCAGCAATAATATCATTTAATTTGTATTGTTTTCATTCACACCTTTTTTATGTTCATTACTTGTCAGCAATAATTCTTTAATGTTCAATTCAGTAACGTCATTTGATATTCGAAACTATAAATTATTTTCTTTTGTTTTTGTTTTCTTATGCACATTTGTAAATATGTAGAGTAAGCAATTTTTAGGTATAAATATTAAGTCAATCAGAAATAAAGCATGATTTTGAAATAACCAACCAAGACTTTTACACGAACCTTCAAGTGAGTCTGCTTGAAACCTCTTCATTATCATCTCAAGGTGTTATAGTGTTGCACTGTAACCACCCTTGCTAATCATAGTGATACACTGTGATCTAGCCTACATCATTCGGTAGAAGCACCGATTGAACATTTGGTGACCCCGACGTGATTATTGCTTCCCTCACCAGCAGTAAGAAGCAATTTTCGCTACCAAACGCGTTGCCAAGGCTATAACATTGGCATTTTAATTGAACGTATCTTAAAGCGTTGCCAGGGCTAAAACACTGGCAAAACTGCAACATTGAAATCTGCTCAATTCATTGAACTCATTGAAGACTAAAACTTCAGAGAGAGATCCAGAGACGACGCGACGATCCAAAAATTTAAACTATGGAGGATGAACTGGATATCTACACAAAGGGTGCCAGGCAGAAGGTCATCACCGATGAATTGCTGCGTTTGCAATCCAACATTGCAAAGGACGGACCGGAAAGGAAAACAGCAGAATATGCAAGGAAGCGGTTGGTGTTGATTGAAGATCTTTGGAGTGAGTTCGAAAAGAATCACAATGACATCGAGGAGGGGGGAAAACACGATACACCATACTTCCAGGGCGACACAGCTGGGAAGGTCAAGCAACTCTACCAATCGCTAACACAATACCTTCTGTCCGTGATGAAGGCTGGGACATCGGAAAAACAAGCTGAAAAAGAATCAGCAAAGGAAAACGTGATGAGGGCTGGGACATCGGAAGGACAAGCTGAAAAGGTATTCGCAAGGGAACATTGTGAAGCTACTTCTCATTCGCTAACCTCAACACCGAACCAGGACATCGACACAACAAAGGTCTTTCGAAGGCAAAGGGCAATCCTGCAGTCATTGAAGCGATTGCTGGAAAACATAGAGGAGAGCGCAGAAGAGTATTCAAGCACGTGTTGCCGCCTAAAGATCGACCAAACAAAAGGCGTCTGGTCACAGATGGAGGAGGTTCATCAAAAAATTGCTGAGCTCCTAGAAGACCCAGAGAATGCAGGTTATGACATCGAAGAGTACTTCGCATTCGAGGACAGAGTCCAGAAAAATCTCCTCATGTTGTCAACCAAACTTGAAGGAGGCCGTCCTGATTCCCATCAAGCTGACACATTGAGGCAAACGGCAAAATTACCTAAAATAACCTTGCCAAGGTTTGACGGAAACTACCTGACCTGGAGGCAATACTGCGACTTGTTTACCGAATTGGTCCACAATCAAAAAATAGCCGATTGCCAAAAGTTGTTTTACCTAAAAACAACTCTGGAAGGTGAAGCAGAAAAACTGATACGCCACTTCCCCACCTCAGACGCCAACTACCACGCTGCTTGGAAGGTAGTTACTGAGCGGTTCGAAAACCCTCGGCTACTTGTTTCAGCACTTATCAATAAATTAATGGCGCAACCAACTTGTCATCAGGAAACAGCAAATCAAATAAAGGCATTGCACGACACTACAGTCGAATGCCTGCTGGGTCTTAAAAACCTAAAAATTGACATAGCAAACTGGGACCCACTCGTAATGAGTATTCTGATGAAAAAATTGGATCGGAATACTCTAACCCTTTGGGAGCAGTCCCTAAAACAGCCCAAGGAATTGCAGCCTTTGGATATATTTTTGAAGTTTTTGGAAACAAGGTTCCAGTCACTCGAAGCAATTGGAGGCAAGAGCAGCAAAAGAGACGAAGAAGAAAGAAGACGAGTCCATGGCTTCAAGGTGACAAGTTCTATAACCACCCAGAAGAAGGATTGCACATTGTGTAAGGCTCCACATCAATTATATGCGTGCCGTGCCTTCCTTGATCTAACACCATCGAACAGATTAAGTCACGTAAGAAACAACAAATTGTGTGTAAATTGTTTGAAGGATGGTCATACCTCCTATGATTGTCGTCACGGAAGCTGCTCAAAATGCTCAAAAAAACACAATACGTTGGTACATTTAACAAAGAGGGAGCTGCCGAACTCTAATAACCACAGTATTGGGCAACCAATTCAAGAATCCACCAACAAAAACACAACACTAGCAGCTGCAGGAATAAACAAGAAGGAGAGTTATGTATTTCTCAGCACAGTCATCGTGAACTTAGAGGGACAAGACGGTTCAACCATCAACTGCCGTGCGGTGTTGGACTCTGGGTCACAGATAAGTATCATCACAGAAAGAATGATACGAAGGCTTAAGATACCACTGTCCTTCAAGCCTATGATCATCCAAGGTGTCGGAAGCTGCAAAAGAGGTGCCCACACTGAACCAAATTTGGTAGTCAAATTGAATAAAAAGTAGGTAGAATTGAAGAACGGGTGATCAATATAAGGTCAATGAAACCCATCCGTTATTTTGAAAAATATTTTGTACTATTCAATAAATTTTGTTGTTTTGAAGAAATGCATAAGATTTTTCGTTTTTATGTTAATTCCACAAAACTTTGTGAAATTGAATAAATTTCATCATTCTTCACTGAAATTAAATGAATATAATCATTCTTCAACTTGACAAAATGTTTCCGAACTTTTCATCATTTTCACGTAATATTTTATTCAAGTTGAAAAAAATCTTCACTTTAACACTCTATTTTTTTTGAAATTGAATAAACGTTCTTCCAATTGCTGCATATTCTTCTTCAAATCAACAAATTTTTTTGTTAATTCAACACATCCATTTCATCAATATGATTCCTTGTGGTTCCGTTAAATTGATAGAATATTCTTCGGTTCAATGGTTTTTTTTCTTCAAATTTATTATCATTTCTTTCATTTTACGAATATTATTCTTCATTTTAACGCTTTGCTTTATTTGAATTGATAGAAAAATTGTATGGATCTCTTCAAATTTGTGAGAAGTCATTGCTAAAAAATAAGAAGAACATTTCCTTAAAATCAAACAAATTTAAATATTTCAAACACAAATCCAATTTTTATTACAAAAAACTCATTTATGGTTTGCTTAACTTATTAATTAGTGCACTAACTTTGAATTATTTTTATCACATCATTGTACAAATTAAAAATCTTGAAACATAGGTCTATTGTCAATAGAACCGAGTTCTGCATATATTTAATCCCGTCGAAGTATACCACTATGCCGTAAGGTTCTAAGACAGTTCACAAAGAGACTGTGTATCAAATAATAAATTGTCTGAAAAAAATAAAAACAAAAAGCAATATATTTTTAAATTATCTATTTTCAATACAGATGTTTTTTATATTTACTTACTTTCAGATAAGTCTGTTCTTCTATTCATTTCAGCTAGAATAGATTTATTTGCCCTGTAGCTTTCTTCCGGTTTGGTTTAAGTAATAGTACCCCTAGAAAATGAGTAAAATGTAAAAATGTAATTTTTTCTTAAATGCAATTGGATATTAGTACTTACATATTTTTTATGTTTCCTTGTTTTCCACAACACTTTCGGTGTTAATATTTATCTTGAAACACGACTCACAATCACAACTCTACTCCAGAACTTCACTTAATTGAATAAATCATGACTTTGAGAACGGTCAAACAAAATAATTAAGAAATTTCTTCGGTTTGAAGAAAATTTCTTCAATTTGAATAAGACACTAAGCAGTATTTGAAGAATTTTCTTCAAATTGAAGAAAATACAACAAATAATCCGTTAAACTGTTCAAATGCTTCAGCATGTACAATAACAGGTTGAAGAAATATTTTCAAGTTGACAAATTTCGTCAATATGAAGAAAATACTGGAGTGATTTCTTTTAAAACAATGAACAATTTATCATTTTGAGTACAGTTAAAACTAAAGATTGAAGAAAAAAAAAAGTCAAAAAGATTAATTTCTGGAATTTAAAGAAAAAAAAATATTCCACTCAATGAAATTTATTCAATTTGATGAAAATAAAGCGAACGATTGGAATCGTTACGAAAAGAAGAAAATTCTTCAAGTTGATAAATTTCGTTAGTGCGAAGAAAATATTAGCGCTTAAAATACTATATTATCTCTGAGAAGTTAGTCGTGTGGGCCACAGGGGTTGCACTCATTTATTTTTGTATTTTAACAGTTGAATATTTACTGATGAATGAATTTAAAAAAAATTGATATTCCGATCAACCACAAATCTTTTATGTAAGAAAATTGCAAACTTATAAAAAATAAAATTGACTTTGACTCTGCCATTTGAATCTAAAAACTAAATTTAAAAAGAACCGTACCTTAATGAAACATATATTTTACGTAAGTGAAGAAAATTTAAATAAAAAATTGTGTTTTTGAATAACTGATTCATTGAAAACTAACAAAATGTTGTTGTTAATATGATAAAATTTCATTCGTTTGAATAAAATACTAAATCAAGCAGCATTCGAAGAAAATATTTTCGTTTTGAATATTTGGTCTTCAATTCGAAGAAAAGAATAATGAAAAATTGTTGATTTGAATAATTTATTCTCAAAAATATTTACGAAAATGTTTTGTCAATATCACTTACAAGATGAGGTGGATCTAACTATTCCAGTTCGTCAACATGACAAAATTTCGTTTGATTGAATAAAAAACTAAATCATGCATCATTTGAAGAAAATATTTTCGTTTTGAATATTTGGTCTTCAATTCGAAGAAAAAAACTATGAAAAATTGTTGTTTTGAATAATTGATTCTTCAAAAATTAACAAAATATTTTCGTCAATATCACCTACGTGATTTGGTTCAGTGCAGAAAAGGGCAAACATTAGTCTTAGGTCTAAAACTACCGATTTTACCGCCAGGCTTGAGGCCATAGTTTTGCCTCAAATCATATCACCTCAGCCAACACAAGCGTTCGATGTTTCAACGTGGAAAATTCCAGGAAATGTCAAACTAGCAGACTCTCAATTTAATAAGCCTGACCACATTGATCTCCTTATAGGAGCCGAGTTGTTCCATCAATTACTCTGCGTTGGGCAGATTAAACTTGGAAGCAATCTACCACTTCTACAAAACACATTATTGGGGTGGATAGTGACCGGAAGGGTGAAGGCTGGGTCAACAACAACTACAACATGTGGAATATTCGCTGAAGAATCTTCTCTCGAAAATGCAATTACCAAGTTCTGGCAAACCGAAGAACTCCCGTGCTCCAACTCAAAGCGAACCATCGCAGAAGAGAAATGTGAAGAATATTTCAATCAGTCAACATCAAGAAATACGAGCGGAAGATTCATTGTCAGCTTACCCTTCGCTGACGATCCAACTAAATTAGGGTCATCAAGTGACATAGCTCTCAATCGATTTCATGCCTTGGAGCGCAGGCTGAACCGTCATCCAGAATTACAGAAACAGTACACTGAATTTATGAACGAGTACATCCAGCTGGGGCACATGACGGAAATAGATTTCAAAACAGTGTCTACACCACACTACTTCTTGCCTCATCATTGTGTTCTTAAACCAGACAGTAGCAGCACAAAACTAAGAGTGGTATTTGACGCCTCTGCAAAGACATCATCTAATACTTCGTTAAATGACATCTTGTATGCCGGACCAACAATCCAAGATGACCTGTTTACGATTCTATTACGTTATAGATTGCCCCGATTTGTAATCAAGGCTGACATTCAAAAGATGTATCGCCAAATTCTCGTACGTGAAGAAGACCTACACTTCCAACTTATATGGTGGCGCTCCCATCAGAATCAACCAATCAAATGTTATAAGCTTCAAACTGTCACATATGGAACTACGTCAGCTCCTTATCTTGCGACAAGGTGCCTCCAAGCATTGGCTAAAGAATACAATACGAAGTACCCCCTAGGCTCACAAGTATTGCAGAAGGACTTCTATGTTGATGACGTCATGACAGGGGCTGATAGCATGATCGAAGCAAAGGAAATTCAGACTCAATTGTCAGCATTGCTGCGCGAGGGAGGGTTCCAGTTAAAAAAATGGTGCTCCAACAAACAACAATTGCTCGCAAACGTCCCATTAGAAGACCAAGAGATTTCACTCAGCGACGATCGTAACGAAAGCAGTGTCAAAACCCTTGGGTTAATGTGGCGACCAAAATCCGACATATTTTGCATTAAAACAAATTATCGAACATCAAAAAGATTTACCAAAAGATCTGTGGCCTCAGATATAGCACGTCTTTTTGACCCTCTCGGCATAGTCGCTCCAGTGGTAGTTGTCGCAAAACTTTTCCTTCAAGAACTGTGGGAGCTTAAATACGACTGGGATGCTGCCTTACCAGAAGAAATGCACACCAGATGGGATAAATACTACAAAGGTCTCCGAGAACTAGATACATTCCAAATTCCTAGACACGTCTTCAGTCATCACATTCCATCATCAGTGCAAATCCATACATTTGCAGACGCATCAGAAAGGGCCTACGGAACTGCTGTATTCATCAGATCCCTCAATAAAGAAGGTACAGTCATAGTGCGGCTGTTATGCTCAAAATCTCGAGTCGCACCAACTACCAAAACAGCATCAGGTATGAGATCAATGACAATACCTCGTCTAGAATTGTGTGCGGCACTGTTAGCTGCCGAACTATCACAACGAGTAAAGGGAGACCTAAACTTGGGCAATACTAGTAGCTTTCTGTGGTCTGACTCTCAAATTGTATTGAGTTGGATCAATTCAAGTGCAGACTCCTTTCAGACTTTTGTTGGACGTCGAGTGGCCAAGATCCAATCACACACGAGCGCTGATAATTGGAGATATGTAAGATCATCAGAAAATCCGGCAGATGTCTTATCAAGAGGCATATCCCCAGAAAAATTGCAGGATCATACATTATGGAAATTTGGTCCTCGGTTTTTACATGGTTCAGAAGCAATTTGGCCACCACCATTTAAAAACAGTAAAACGTGGTCAGATGAAAGGAAGAACGCTGCCTTGGTAACCAGTAAAGTTGACACTCAAAAACACGATATTTTCGAAGGAATCAGACATTCCAATTCCTTCCCTAAGCTCAAGACAATAATGGCATACTGCTTTCGATTTACAAGTCTCGTCAAGTCAGGTAAATTAAAGGAGTCGCTAAATTCAGTGAGGCAGAACCAAAAAAGGAACAAATCTGCATGGCCAATAACAACTTCAGAACTAGAGACTTCTTTGCAATTCCTCGTCAAGGAAATTCAATTCCACGGCTTTTATAAAGACATTTGTTTCCTCAAGGCAAATAAGGAGCTGGAAAAGGATAGTCCACTGAAGGGCCTAGCTGTATTTTTAGACGCGGACGATATTCTACGTGTTGGAGGTAGACTTCAAGAGTCATCATTATCTTACGATAGCAAGCATCCGATCCTGTTACCATATTCACATCCATACGTTGAAATGATCATGACAGACTTGCACATTCAAAACAATCATATTGGGCCTCAAGGTCTTCTAGCAATCACGAGACAGCGATTTTGGCCGATAAAGGGCAAAAACATTGCACGTTCCATCACTCAACATTGCACTTTTTGCATCAGAGCAAAACCACATATGTATTCCCAGATGATGGGAAATTTGCCAGGCACAAGAGTGCAACCAGCACGTCCTTTCATTAATACTGGTGTGGACTTTTGCGGCCCATTATGGGTTCACTACCGCACAAGAGGAAGTCGTCCACAAAAATGCTATCTATCAATGTTTTGCTGCTTCGCGACAAAGGCTGTCCATATCGAAGTTGTTAGCGACTTGACAACTGAAGCTTTTTTGGGAGCCTTACGAAGATTTCTGAGTCGGCGTGGACACGTAAAAAATCTGTATTGCGATAATGCCACGAATTTCGTTGGCGCCAAAAATCAACTAGAAGAACTAAAAACAAATATATACTCAGCACAGGCGCAAAATAAAATCGCAACTTCGTGCAGTTCAAAGGGTATTGATTTCCACTTTATTCCTCCCCGAGCACCACATTTCGGAGGATTGTGGGAGGCCGCAGTCAAGTCCGCCAAACGTCTTTTACAATGCAAATTGGCTAACGCTTCACTAACCTACGAAGAACTTTGCACAATCACAGCAGAAGTTGAAGCGATTCTTAATTCACGACCCTTGACAGCAATGTCCAACGATCCAAGTGATCTGAATGCATTAACACCTAGTCATTTTCTGATTGGGGAGTCACTAAGGGCAACCATTGATACCAAGGCTGAACCAGTACGTGGGAGCCTACTGACTAGGTGGAAATTAGTAGCACACATAAAACGAGAATTCTGGAATCGATGGTCTCTGGAATACCTTAACGAGCTCCAATATCGAACAAAGTGGAAAAAACAATCAAACAATATCAAAATTGGTACCATTGTTATCATGAAAGAAGACAATACGCCAACAATGAAATGGCCACTTGGCAGAATCGAGCATATCCACGTCGGAAAGGACGGCTTGGTACGTGTCGCTGACGTGCGAACTAAATCTGGCATGTTGAGGCGCCCCATACATAAGCTTGCCCCCCTCATAGAAAATGATGAAGTCGAGTTGAATCCGCCATCAACAGATCGAAAACGGAGAAGCGATAGATCCACTCCTGATGAAACAACAACGTCAAAGGCAGCGAGAAATTCTACAAATCTTAATCCGCTTACTACGATGCTTTTGATTGGTCTTCTTTTACCAGCAGTATTGACAAGTGACATTGAAGTAACAACTTTCAACAACACTTCACCAGGAATGCATTTTCACCGACACGGAACAATCAGCCTGATTCATAACAAATGGAACATCATAGTATTCTACAACCTCGAGCCTTACCGAATGGAATTTGAAGCTTTGGAAAATACAACTACAATACTTAACCACATTTGTAAAAAACTATCCGGTAACGAACTGTGTCTTCAAATGGTTCACCAGTTTCAAGTCATCAAAAACGAGCTCAATGAAGACAACCTGATCGGAACTACCAAATTATCTATAAGAAGGAGACGAGGCGCCGTCGATGTTGTTGGAAATATAGCAAACTCACTTTTTGGAGTCCTCGACTCTAAATATGCTGAAGATATATCTCAAAAATTTAAAGGCATCGAATTAAACGAAGACCATCTTATGAGACTACTAAAAAATCATACCTCCATCGTAGATTCCACTATCAACATTGTCAGATTGAGTCAAGAAGATTCAATCAAAAGAAAACAAGCACTTGACCAACAACTTAGTCAATTGTTCAACAGTTTAAGCAATGTCACTGAAGAATTGTACCAAACTAAAATGAAGGAATTATTTTTATCATGGTGCACGCATGCAACACTAGTTATCATCAACATTCAGAGAATGCAGACAGCTATAGCAGACGTTCTGACTGACACGCACCGTGGACGAGTAAATCATCTTTTAATCACTCATCAACAACTCGTAACCGAAGTAGCAAAAATAAGAAATCATCTTCCTCCAGGTCTTCGCATCGCCGTAGAACCCGATCAAATTTTACAACTCTACAACCTAATGAATGTGGAGGGTCACATCAGTTCAAATTACATAACTTTCAAAATAGAAGTACCATTACTCAGCTTAGAGGAATTTTCAATTTACAAGCTTATTCCCATTCCGGCACCAGCTAATAATACTTACATGATTATTCAACCCTCAACTGACATGCTAGCAGTAAGTGCTCATCATGACCAATATTATCCAATCACTGAAGGTGAACTTTCAAAATGTTCAACGCTCAATGGAAATCATCATTTATGTATGCAAACTCACCCGGTGTATCAATCTGGAACCAATTTGAGTATGTGCGAGATGAATTTACTCAACAATAACTCAGAGATTTCCACCTGTGAACTGAAATTTGTCAAGGCGGAATCAGTATGGACGAAACTTCCTGACACAAATCAATGGATATTTTCATTAAACAAAGAAGCTGTGCTTAATGTTGTTTGTAATCATCAAACCTCATTTTTAGCATTGAAAGGAAGTGGGCTATTGAAACTTCAGCCCAATTGCGTAGCCAAAGACAAGCACTTAACACTTCAAGGCCAACAAATTTATTCATCAACGGTTCAAGCCTCATACACCAGGATTACTAACAATAATATACACAGTGAAGACGTAATTCGCCTAGCCTCTCCTCAGTACAACATGTTTAACCTCAGTTCATTCAGTCTTGAGCTAAATAAACTTCGAGAACAAATTAAACTTCAACAGCTTGAGCTTCCTACTACAATCAGTCTTCATAACACTCCTCATGTTGTTTCGAGTTCAGTTGGATTAATTATCATTTTCATAGCACTTATCTTCTTTATTTACAAGAAAATAAAGGGACGACAGAAGCCCCCTCATCCAGTTCCGTCTCCGCGGACAACCAACTCATCAAGTTGTACCATATCCATCTAGAAACTAACCTTCTGATGAAGCCTGGGATCATCAGCGCGGGGCAGGATGTTTACATTCTTGCACTCTTAGTTTTTCTACGTCACTAAGATTATTTATCTTTTTTCTTTGCATTCTATTTTCAATCACACTGTATGCATTTGGTAACTTTTCTGCTGTCAGCAATAAAACAGTTATTTGTCTTTGGGATAAAATTGTATTTTTTCGTTCGTGCATTATCAGCAATAATATCATTTAATTTGTATTGTTTTCATTCACACCTTTTTTATGTTCATTACTTGTCAGCAATAATTCTTTAATGTTCAATTCAGTAACGTCATTTGATATTCGAAACTATAAATTATTTTCTTTTGTTTTTGTTTTCTTATGCACATTTGTAAATATGTAGAGTAAGCAATTTTTAGGTATAAATATTAAGTCAATCAGAAATAAAGCATGATTTTGAAATAACCAACCAAGACTTTTACACGAACCTTCAAGTGAGTCTGCTTGAAACCTCTTCATTATCATCTCAAGGTGTTATAGTGTTGCACTGTAACCACCCTTGCTAATCATAGTGATACACTGTGATCTAGCCTACATCATTCGGTAGAAGCACCGATTGAACAATGATTACACAAAAGGACGAAGTGTAGAAACAGCACTTCACTGTAAGTAAGAACTATAGAGAAAACGCTGCAAGATAAGGAAAACACACTGGCAGCTTTCCTGGACATTGAAGAAGCCTTCAACAATGTACAAAACAATTCAATTAAGAAGGCCCTAAATGATATAGAAGTAGAAGAAACAATCACAAATTGGATCATGTGTATGCTAACAAAACGTCAGATCCACAGCGAACTATAGGAGGTGCAAACGTGAAGAAGTGTGTGTCACGAGGAACCGCACAAGGAGGTATCCTCTCACCCCTGCTTTGGATCCTGGTTATGAATGAGATTCTCGTAGCTATCAAACATGATGGCGTGAAAGTGGTTGCCTATGCCGATGACCTAGCTCTTCTGGCGACGGGGAAATTCCCTACCACTGTCCACTATTAGCGCACAATTGAATAATACACTAACCAAGGTATGCGCTTGGACAAAAAGATGCGGCCTTGCAGTTAACCCCCTCAAAACAGATCTGGTACTCTTTACAAATAGAAGAAAAATACCTACTTTTGAGTTACCAAGACTAAATTGAACCCCTTAAGATCTCTGATCAAGCCAGACACTTGGGAGTGATCTTAGACAAAAAACTGAATTGGGGTCCCAATATACAAGAAAGACATAAAAAATCTATGATAGCACTGTATTCCTGCAGACCAAATCCCAAAACCATCTTGTGGATGTATACTGCCATTGTTATGCCAATTTGGTCTGGTGGAAGGCGCTCGAAAAATCCACGTATTTAAAAACCCTTACCAAAGTACAAAGATCAGCCTGTATTTGCGTAACTGGTTCAATGAGAACTACACAAGCTTGGAAGTAATCCTCAATCTCACACCCCTTGATCTCTATGTTCAAGAAGCGGCAGCAAACAGCGCACTTAGACTAAATCAGTGTAATGTCTGGAAAACCAGCCAAACAGGACACGCATAGATTTTATCACGATACGCAGATAACAATATCTGCACGGATTACATAACTCC
Source organism: Melanostoma scalare (assembly GCA_949752695.1). Lineage (NCBI taxonomy): Eukaryota > Metazoa > Arthropoda > Insecta > Diptera > Syrphidae > Melanostoma > Melanostoma scalare. Next base: position 125,386,054 of record OX456986.1, on the reverse strand, counting down.
ATACCTGGACTTTAAAAAATCTATCTCAACTAGCTTCCCCAATAGACAGGACCGGGAGAATGAAACACCTTACACGAACGAGACGTCTATATCAATCTATACCGACCGACGCGACGGCTCAAAAATGGAAGTTGGAACAGGTGCAGGTTTTTTTCAGAAAGCCTAAGCCTAGCCAGTTCATTCAGACTTCCAAATCACATCAGCGTCTTCCAAGCCGAGATCTTGGCAGTTACAAACGCTGCAAAACAGGTTTCCATGATGGCGCTATCACATGCTGATATCACTTTTTTCATTGATAGCCAAGCAGCAATAAAAGCGATTTCTGCCACTCTTGTCAAATCAAAGCTTGTTTTTTGCTGTCGCGAGGAGCTAAGGGTTCGTGGCACACAGCATAGCGTTAGACTCCGCTGGGTTCCTGGCCATAGTCATAGGACACAACCTACTAGGTTACCACAAAATGGAAATGGGTCTTTGCACCGATGACCTGTGCAGAGGATGAACATGAGGATACCACTCACTTACTTTGTCAATGCCCAGCAATCTGCCACATTAGGAAAAAATTTCTAGGCAATTACTTTTTCAATGAACTAGAAGAATTATCAGACACTTAAAGAAGTAGCCTGATAAACTTCATTAAGGCCACAAATTGGTTAAAAACTGACCAAACATAAACTCATAGGTTTCTAGGACGTTACAATACTCCAGGGTATCACAATGGATCTACATGGAGAACATAAACGAACTTCTATTTAGCTTGGAAGTTGAAAGATTCAAAGTGATTGCATATACGCCGATAACATGGACATGCTATATCTGCAACACATGCTCATATCCTTACGGAGCTGATGCAAACCGCTCTTAACAAACAAACGAGAAAATGTGTTTCTGTTTCAAACGAAGCATAATATCGAGGTATTATCCTCGACAAAAAGTTTAACTGCAATCAGGAATCAATAAAGTCACCGCTGCCCCCCCTTTTTCGCCCGCTAGTGCAGCTATTCCTACCAGGGCTTCTCCCAATAGACCAATAACAACATTGGTCACTCAACAATCCTGAGCTTTTCGGATGAATGCTAAGTTCTAAGAGGTTATGGCAATTAAAAAGGTCCTGTCGTGGCTTAGAAACGTAATATCTCTAGAAAATATCCAAATCTTCTTTTTCAGACAGCCAAGTAGCCCTCAAATCACTACGCGCTGTTTCCACGAAACAAGTGCCCTTTAACATTCGCCATTTTTGGGTGTCTTGGCACAGAGATAACCTAGGAAACAAACTCGCCAGAAATGGAAGAATGGAACCTGTATACCGACCTCAACCATTTGAACATTGGTACCATTGAACATTGGTATACCAACCGCAACATGCAAACTCATGCTAAAGCAATATGCTTCACTTTTCCTCAAAAGAAAACTTCATCTAGGAAATTACTTCTTCCATGATCCAAGCGATCAGATGAACACAAATACCCTGCACTCTAAAGTCTTGGACCTAATTTGTGTTTCATTTTTTGACTTGATCTTTTAAAGGAGATTGTTCTACGAAGTAAAAGTTTTTTCATTTGAGAATTTATCACTCTTTATTGGTATATTTTAAAAATATTCCTCTGCCTTGAGTTTCTCTATTTTTGGAAATTTTTTAGACATGCACTCAGAAGTTCTGAAAGAGCAAAAGGCAAAAAAAAACTAGCGTTGCGTTAAATTCGTCCGAAGTATTTTAATTAAAAGCTCTAATTTGTTCATCTTCTATTACACTAATAAATAAAACAGTTATTGTGTTGGTGAAACCCCAATTTGATTAAAAATAAGTCAACAGTTATTGGTAATTGATTCAATCGTAATTGGTCAATACACTCTTTTGATGCGTGTAGTCTGAACTGAACTACAGGGAAAGTTCTCAAAGTAATTCATTTCTTTTTGTTCGTAACAATCAATTTGGGATCTATAAATAAGAAGAATCACTTAACTTTATATTGGTACTCACCAGCATTTCCAGAAATCACAAACGTTAATAAAACAAGCATAGTTAACATGGCAGAATTTGCAGGCGAAATTAGCTTCAATATATCTCTCTTTTTCTTCCACTTTCGTGACTGGATAGCTGTCTTTGAATTTCCTTTTCTTCTCCACCGCACTTTGTCTTGCATAGCCTGATCTGAAGTTGTATCTCGGTGCTGTTGTTCTACTTGACACTGGTGTTTCTTGAACCAATGTCCCTGTCTTTGATGATGATAAAAAGTTTGAAGAGCGTTATTAGCCGATAGCGTTGCCATAATATTATATACAAGAACGATATGAAATGTTCAAATTCACACACAACGCAACTCAATTGGAAGTTTTCTTGTTTTTGTTTATTTTTGCCTGCTGTTTTTCTTTCCTTGTTCTTTCCTGTTATTTTTTCTATTTCACGCAGAGTTTATACACTTAAACACCATGCGAACGCAGTTTATTCTTGGGTTATCCTTTTTATTTGTAGTTAGAGTTTGCTTTATTGTTGTTTAGTTTTTTCTACAACGCTTGGTCTGTTTTACTTTTCATTCAGTAACATAGACTGTTTGTCTGTTTGCTCTTTTGAATCCCCAATTGGTTTGAAATGCTTCTCTATTTCATGTGCTTAAGTGTATTTTCGTTCAAAAATTTCTTCAGCATTTTATACTTGATTGTTATTTACTGCCTTCTGTTATCTCCACCTTGTATTTCTTCAGTTTGCTTCGCTGCGTTATTTTCTGTACCTACCAGACTTATCGCTGTTTACTCTGTGGTGGTTAGAAGAAAGATAGAGAGAGGGAGAGAAATGGCGGAACGTACCGCCAAGGAACCAAAAAATTGATACAAATAATAAAATTTTCTGCTAGGGTGATGTTTGGTTTAATACGGATGTGTTTTTTTCCAATTTGCCTGGGGCGAATAAGCTTGTTCCCAAGATATTTTGTTTCTGTTTTTTCTTATTTTTGCACTCACACAAAGTGAGCTTCCTTCGATATCAGGACGTGTGTGTAAAGGAAGTGTGTATCTGCGTTTTATGATCCTTATTGGTTCTCAGACTCTTTCTACTGGCTCCAACGTTCGCTTTTCGACGTTGATGATTTTTTTTTATTAAAATATGTAGGTACTTCACCACGTGCGCGAAATTAATGCCATTGCTGCTGTGTAGGTATATTATGTGTTGCTTCTGGGGCTTGTTTTTTTAATTTTCTTATCTATTTAACAATTTCAGCTATACATATATTTGCTTTCATTCTAGGTTCTTACTTTTTATTATATTTTACGTCATGTCGAAGTTTACTTCGAGTGTAGGATGAAAAGCAATGAAAAAACGTTTACTAAATATTTCACTCATTTTGTGATATTTGTGATAAAACTTGGAAAGGCAGAAAAAAATTTTTCGCTTTTGCAATTTCCTTATCTTCCATTTATTTATTTTTCCTTTGTGCAATTACAATCTTTGAATGCGGTTTTCTGTTAATAAGAAAAATAAAAAAGGAAAACTATTAACGTTAAATTAATTGACATTGTGTATGTATGTATGTACATAAATTAATAATAATTTGCAAATACTATTATGTAGGAGATATCACTAAATTCACCGAAGCCCAAGAGAATTAAGAACTCAGCCAAGCGACTTGGTCCTAGCGAGTGGCTGGCATAAGATCTAAGATGCGACTGTAACCCTTTGAGACAGACAGATTGAGTCGAAACAAGAAAAATAGGGGAGAGTGGGTATGTATGGGACACAAGAGGAATGGGACACAGGCATTTTCTTCAACGTCGTATATCTTTTTTCTCGTTTCTGTTGATCACAAATTTGCTCTTTAATCTGTATCTACCGGTCAACAAAACAGGTCTTGTGCGCAGTTAAAATTACGCAGTCGAGAAGAAAAATGGTAATTATTGCATAAAAAGTTAAATCATTGAGTGAACTTTGGGTGAAAAAAAAAAAATAAATAATAAGTGAGTGAGATTACTGTACAAGGAGTGAATTAAATAGGTATTATCAAATATTGTGAAGTGTATTAATTCTTATTTTGTTTAGTCTGTGCCGTATTTTAAGTGTTAGTATATTATAGTATCCTTTATCTTTCTGAAGTGCCCTACAGGATGATTGGGATAGTTCTATGAAGGAGGAAGGGCGAAGGGGACACTGTCCCAGGCTTATCGCGATGCACAAGTTTCAATAAAATGAACTTTGGTAAATTTTATAGCAATCTGTAAGACGTCTATTCAAGACATCCATTTTGCCTAGACAGAATCTGGAATTGTGACGAAAAAGGACTCTCAACTGTGCACAATCCTTCAAAAGTAATCTAATCGTAGGAAGTGAAACAAATCGTGCAGGCTTCTTCTGGAGAATGTGGTCAACTTGTCGCCATCTCTCGTCTCATCAGTGCTTCTGGAAATACGATTCCACTTGCCTTTATTTTTTCCCAGAAATTTTTTCTTAGATGATGATGAAAAATATTTCGCAAGGAGAATACAATTGGTGTCCCATTCCACCACATAGCTGTCCCAGCCATAGCTGGTGTTGCATGGAATGAATTTTTTTTCATATTTTCTGGTATTCTTTTGTGTTTTGAATAGCTTTTCACAATGTTGTCATATCTTGAAAAACTGTCATGTGCAGATATGATTCATAAGTTGTCAGCAGTTGACATCTTACCGAAAATTGTCCCATAGATACCCACTAGGGTCCTTTTCTTTTTTGACTATTTTGTTTTTTTCACTCCCATTCCTATCCCGAAATTTTGTGGAAAATACCTAACAAAAAATTCCCTCAAAATTTGAGCTCTTAATATTAACATTTAGTATCCCTAGGCATGCAAGCGCGGCGTACCCCACAGGCGGATCACTAGTGTGAAGCAGAAAAGTGGGAGAGTTGTCATCGCTTCAAGATCACTACTCGTAACGCCGGAAATCAAAAGAAGAAGATCCCTAGGCATGCAAATCCCATATAAAATACACGTAAACTTAAACTTTTTTTCTTCAAAATTCTACAAATCAGAGTCATTTTATGGTATAGTCTAGGACATTAGTAGGTTTTCTTTAGAATTGAATGTTCTACAAATGTAATGAGCACGCGGTGAAGTCGTAACTCACAGCGGCGAGGTATTCCAAACCCAATTTTTTCGTAAATTTTTTTTTCCTCTATCTCGTAAATGACAAAAGCTACAAAAAAATGTATTCCACAAACTTGTAGGAAATTCAATTTCCTACAAAAAAGTTTTATAAACCAAATTGCTAACATCGATATTTATTGAGATGTTGAGCCTAGGGATGCTCATGGAAAAAAAACATCGATGTTTTATTCGATGTGATACATCGTAACCTTACATCGATGTTTGTCGATGCATCGCATAAAAACATCGATGTTTTCGATGTATCGATGTTTTTCGAGCAAAGCGTACTCGTTGCGTGTGCAGCTGCACATCGTGTAGTCTGTCTCTGGATATATAAAGTAAAGGAGAAGAGAGGATATTATGTATGACATCTTTGAGTGTGTTTACATAGAGGAACCATGCTATCTTGCGTTAAGACGCTGATAGATGTCACCAAGTAAATAAATCGACATTTGAAATTTCAAAGCAACAGTTTTCTTGTGCATTTCCATACCTTTGACATTTTCCCTGTTTCCCTTCTCTGCTGCCTTTTTTTAAGTCAAATTTCTGTGGAGAGCATTCCACCAAAAAATTCAAAAGTCGATTTTATTTACTTTATTTTATTTTTATTTACTCTACCGACGTCTTAACGCAAGCTAGCATGGTTCCTCTCTGTATACAAACTCAATGATGACATGAATTAAACAGAAACAGAACACTGAAATCGATTTGGTTAGGTACTGTAACTGTGAGTTGTGAGTGTGTATTGTACGATGCTTGCTTTATTCAATATGGATCGAATGAAAGACAAAATCCCACTGATATGAAATAAGTTCAACTGCAGACTTGGCACTTTGAGTGAGTCTTTTCAATGCTTGCTTCATTCGATGCATCGAATAAAAATCATCGATGCATAGGTAAACATCGAAAGGGTGCGAAACATCGAATTTATTCGATACATCGAATAGTGAACATCGATGTTTTCGATGTATCGATGTTTTCTGAGCAACCCTAGTTGAGCCTTTAAGTTGAGGATGTATGCAATTTTCATATTATTATTATTAGTATGATTAATTAGCACGACTTTCTTAAATATATATATATGAGCCGTCCGGCGTTGCCCGGGTCCCGTGGGAATATGAGAATGAAATAATTTATGTTGATGAGGGATAATGTACCATCATAAAGTTGAAAACATTTTTGAAATTGATCATGTCCCGTTCTAGTTCCCGTTTCTGTTCCCATGGAAATATAGGGATGACATATAGTCTATGTTACTGAGGGATAATGTAGCATCCAAAAGCAGAAAGAGTTTTTGAAATCTGTCCAGTAGTTTCTAAGTTTGCGTTCCCAATCCCGTTCCCGTGAAAATATGGGGATGAATTAAAATTTATGTTACTTGGACTTCGCGATAGTGTAGCATTCTAACGTTGAAAGGATTTTTGAAGCTACTGGACAGATTCTAAAAATTCTTTCAGTACTAGGATGCCACATAATCCCTCAGTAACTTAGCGTAGACTTCATCCATATAATCCCACGGGAACAGAAACAGGAACGAGAACGGGAACATTACATTTACAACTTTACAGTTACTTGACCGATTTCAAAAATTCTTGCAACTCTAGGATATAACATTATCTCTCAGTGACATAGACTGTTAATTCATTCACATAATTATTTCCATGGGAACGGAAAACTCCCGCGGGAACGGGGTTGGGAACGGAAACTCAGAAACTACTAGACTGATTTCAAAAAAGGGGTAGTATTTAATCTAATCCGAAGTAGTCTTTTTCAATTCTGAGTTACAGTTTGAACCGCAGAAACACAAAAATTGCACAATAATTGTTTCTTATAAGCGAACTCTTCTCATATCCTTAGAACGGATATACCCAGGAAACAGATTTTTTGTATCAAAAATAAAATTATATTTTTCACAGTTTCAAAACTCCTGCTTTCAGCAATTTAATATTTCTCACAAATTTCAATTCGATTTCTTCTCGATTTAATTTCTTTAAAAATAATCAATTTAGTTTTTAGTGAAATATTATTTCGCGACATTTTCAGGGTCCAGATTCCGTAACTTTTCAGACGATTATCGTTCAATCGTGTATCGTAGGTTTCGTCATCAAAAGATTAATTCATTTAATCTTACTTTCAGTGGTTGGTGGAAGGCTATTTTGCTATCGTCCTACAAATTCTGGCAACTTTTTCAGGGTCCTTAACACTTTTTTTACGGCCTAAAACTCAGACGATAGTCGTCTAAAACCTTATAGAATCCGGCCCAGGTAAGCACAACGAAAACAGAAAGAGCATAAACACAACAAATAACAAAATGTGTTCTTATAAGCATGTTTCTTATAAGCGAATAAAGTTCAATCAGGCGAAAGCTTGTTTAACACAATTTTCATCAATCATTTTGATCAACCTAGTTTGTGATTTGCTTGTGAAAATTGTGTTTAAAATATTAAAGAGTAACCATTTTTGGGTTTTGTAGTTTACAATTTGTTTTATATTATATAAAAATACTGTAAAATTATTTTGAATTTAAGAAATAAATTTAAATTTAAAAAATAAATTAATTTTTTTTGTATTCAAAATAATTTTATAGTATTTAAATATAATTAGAGAGTAAGTTCTTGGTTTAAATATGAACCCTGAAAAATTTATAAGAAAATGTGGCAGCTGCTCCGATTCTATTTTGACTGACAAGAAATATGTAACACCAACGCAGTGGCAAATAAAACATCAATTCGTAATATCTCACCTTTCAAGATGCGTTTTTCTTTTTTTGTTTTGCAAAAATATGAAAAATTTGAAGCAAAAAAAAATTTAAAGTTAGTGGAACAAACGATTTTTTAGTCCATTCACTTTTATATTCCGTAAAAATCTTTAAGCTATTGGATATGCATATTTGGCGGAAGATGATGAAGGTTGGAAACTTGTCGAAGCATAACGAAACTTAAAAGATGCTTCAGAAGTCTATGATTTAATTAACATTGTGAGGATTAAGCAAGAAAGAATAATTTTCTATTAAAGTCTTTTAAAAAGATGTAACAAAACTTCTTAAAATTAGAAATTCTTTTCTAACAAAGAAGAAGAAGAACACGGTGTACTTTTCCTCGGACCAATTTCTGGCTCGTGTTTTTGAACAAACCAAAAAATCAAGTAAAGCCGAAGGAAAGAAACGACTTTATTTACGTATTGGCCCCTATTACAAGGCTCGTCTTAACAATTTCGTACTGCGAATGCCAAAAAGGAAACAGCATAAAATGTTTCGCTACGAGATTTGTCCCTGTTGGTAAAATTTATCAATAAATTCTAAATATCTATCTGTTGCGAAACATTCATCACGAAGATGTTTTAAGTCCTTTCCATTTGGCATTCGTAGTACAAATCCGGTAATATGTTTGTGGTTTCTTGTGATGTCGCTACCGTCATTTTTTTATGTCTTAATTAAGTATTTGAAAACGTTCTTTTAGAGTTTTTTCCACAGTGTAATTTGGACCGTTTTTTTTTTTTTTTGTTCGATGAAGGGAATTATTGCGCTTTTATCTAAGTTGTTCTATATTTTATAGTAGATATCATGTCGTTGACATGAATTATCATGGTTACTGTAACGCAATGACCAGTATGTGTGTCTTTTATGTGGATGCTCAAGGCTCGAACCCGAGAAACATACAATTGTTTTCCTACGAATTTCGTCATTTGCAAACCTTTAGCAAGCCCCGAAATAATAATATGTATTGCCATAAAAGGAGCTTATAGTCACCCAGTCCTTCGGGATCAGTTAAAATGTGAAGGTCCCTGCTATGAAGGAATGCGTTAGAATTTGGCGCGGCAGTTCTATTTGTTTATTTCTCCTCCCATTGGAGCCCACGCAGTGCACAAAACGATATTGATAAGCCACATACCCTATCAAATCCAAAATCCAATTAAAAATCAGGTTATAAAATAAAAACCGCCCGGCCCCATTAGCAATATCATATTTCAAAACGATTCGCAGGTTGAACGACTACCGACACAAGATTTCGCTCTCCACAACTTCTGTCTCTTTTTCGTTCAGAACTTCCAGTACTATTACTTAGTACATGGGGAAAAACCGTTATGATCCCCACCGTATTACTATTTATAAATATATCTAGATATCCACTGTGGTGTATGACCAATTTAACTGTTATTAATGTTATTATAAATCATAGGCATAGTCAAGAACAAATTATAGTTTCAACTTCAATACTTAAAAAAAGTTGGCATTTCTCTGTAGTGATAAAAAGGTTACAGACGATTAAAAGCCTTTCACATACTTGGCTTCTATTTCTAGTTTAGGGTCAAAAACCAATAGGTTTCCTTTTGTTGAGCTCTTCAAATGTAGTATGTATGTATGTATATACGAAAAATTTCTAGCAGTGCTAAATTAAGTTGGAAATTCGAGTTCACAAGGCTTTCACAAAAAAACGTTTTTATGAATGGCACGTTCTATTCCCTGACAGATTTCCCTTTCGAACCTGAAGACCCGACCAATTTTGATTAACGTTCTACGACATTTTGTTATTGATTACTGACATGACAATATATTATTCATTCGATAGACGAGTGTGCTATGTAACTTATTGATTCATGAGAACAATTCGCCGTTGGTTAGGGTGTTGGTTTGTTAACGTATTATACATAACATCCGATACTACACAGAATCTTTACACCTCAAGGCAACCGTAATTAAATATCCGAACTATACGTTGTATCTAACGGCGTTTTGTGACTTTTTAAAGAAAATATACATTTTTGTGAGCCTATTCCCCAGAGATAAGTGCTCGTTTACAATTACTTTATTTTTTCTTCGTTAAGTGAGAGAGAGAAATATAGAAGTTGGTAGAAAATCGTCGCATATATTTCGCGACACGACATGCAATATCAAAATTAAAAAACCTTTGCGTGTACAGATTGTATTCATTATATATGAATATAAACATTTTTTTGATTTATTGGGGTTTACATGCACACATTTTTTCCTTGTCGTCTGATTACCTATGCCACAAAAAAAACAAACTTAAAGTTCAAAAGTAGCAATTCTTTTTGAATATAGGAAGAAAAGAAAACAGAAAAGCTTTTTTGTTCCAAGAATTGTGGTTTGTTAGAGAAAAAATCAGCAATTTTTGATTTTTGTCCGGAGGGAAGGTTTCGTTATTTCTGTTTTTTTCTGCTATGTCCTTGGCGAGGTCTTCCACTTGCCAAAGGACAAATCATCGTTTTAAGGTTCAATGTTTTTGGTGGTGCTTTATACGTAATTTATCAAGTAGGAAAATATACGCAGGACATTTTCTCTGTAATCCACTTTATTGCTTTTCTGTGTTGTTTTTAGAAAAAAAGAGCCTCCAATGACTTTATTCGTATTTGTCTTTATGTTCTCATGAAGTTTCAATATTTTATTTGAACAGAACAGAACAGAATAAGTCCATGTTTTTGCTCGCAAAATAGAATATTTTATGTTTCTTATGTTTAATTATGTATCCATAAACGGTGGAATTAAAAAACAGGGTATCCTACCGAAGTGGACGAAAGTTTCTGAGAAAAATTTCATTCGAAAAACAACAAATTTGCAATTATTTGAAGTACCTATGTATCTCAGGAAATATGAGTTTAGGGAAACTATTAAAAGACAGTGGACACTCAATAAAAAACACTTTTTGGCTGTTTTGATTTTCAAATATTTTAGTTCTTAATACCTACCAACATTTGCATAGTTAATATGCAAACGAAATGCTTACCGAAAATTTGATTTTTTAGAAATAAAAAATAGCTATTGGTAGTAAGATATGTATGTCCGGTAGGACCATTTGATAGTTAAATAAATAGACAAATAGAGTGGCGCAAAAGAGCGAGGAGCCCCGAATTACGGGGCCTAACAAATTTTTCACAACCATTGCCTTTGTAAGAGATAGTTAGTTAGTCGAAAAGCTTTATTTGAAAATTTTATGTTAGCAATTTGATAACTTCAAACTTAATAAAGGTTTGCCCAGTGGCCGTCTACCAGACTACTACTATGTCATTTCATCCCGAACTGACTTATGCTGGGTTTCCAATAATTGATACAATTGCCAGAGAGTTCATTTCCACTTGTGTCATTTAGTGTCAAAAAATTGGTTGTCATTTCATTGATAAAGAAATTTTGACAAAATGTTTTGTCAACTCAATGAACACTATTTCCACTTGTGCTGTCATTTCTGAACTGCCAGTGGTTTGTCACTAAAAATTATTTTTTATTTGCCTCCTTGCTTCATCGAATTTTTGTTTAGTTGCAACTTGCAAGGTTTTGGTTTTTTTTTTATCAATAAATGAAATAATGTCGAAGAGCAAGCAGATAGCCCTTTCTTCGTTAGTGGTGATAATTGGAACTGGATTGGAGCTGGACGAACAAGAGGAGGAAGTGAAAAAAGGGAAAAGACCTGACTTTATGTTAATAGTTTGAAAGATTGCTTACACACCAAATAGTTCGAACGAAGAGCGTTATGGCTTCAGCCTTTGGAACTACAACAGCCAGAGAAATGTTTTCCCATAAATTATATTATTCAATACCCTGTTTTTATAGGACTTGCTGTTGGAGTTCCAAAGGTTCTCAAACACCTCAACGTTGCTTATAAGTTTTATGGAGGCATCAACACTCCACTTAGTCGTTGAGTTCCTCTGCCTTCGATTTTTTGCCTCTTAACTTTTTTCCATACCTAAAACTAGTATTATTTATTTATGTGGTTTCGTGTTATTACTTGTCATTTCATTGACAAAAGATTCAACACGATGCCAAAAAAAATGTCGATGTCAGTGAATGATGGAGTGACATTTCGTTTGTCAATCAGCCAATTTCCACTTGTCATTCAAATTGACTGCCAAAAAATTAACGACGTTGTTCGTCAGTTCAATGACTTTCAATTTTTGCAATTTCCACTTGTCATTTTTCTCAATGACAGAAAATTAGGTCATTTGTCATTTAAAAAATGGCAAGTGGACACCTAGCATTAGCCATGGGCTACTAAATTATGTTTGGTAATAAAGGATTTTCCAGTAACAGGTGATATTTTAATATTCTAAGAAAAATGGTATCATTTGAGAAAAATTATGGGATGTTTATTTCCATGCAAAGAGGAAGGTATGCCATTGATAATGGAAAATGTTATCAGCCAAATGGCTGTCACGACAACGCTTACAGGACAATATCCTTTTATGAAATTTTCCTTCACCAAATCGCAAAGTATCTGCTGTATGCCCTCAATAGCTTCACGAGTTTTATCTTTGAGGTCTTGAATCGACACTGGACTGTTGGCGTAGACATTATATTGACGTAGCTACCGAGTTAGAAATTGGCCTCATCAGATGATTTTCGTGCATTTCAATTCCAATCAGCAAAGAGACAACGTTGTTTATGATCCGCCGGCTTGCGTCCTTGTGTTAACTGAACTTCTTAGGCCTTAAGATTCAAGTCCTGATAAGCAAAATACGTTGTATGACGTTTGTGGAACGCCCAATACCAAAAAAAGACGAGGAATAGTTCGAATTTTTGCACCAATTTCCATAATGCGGCTGGACAATTTGCTTTACGACGACCCTAAAATGTCTCAGTTTTTTTTTTTTGGCAGAAAGTTTTCACCATTTTTATAGTGAGTTTCAATAATTTCAATGCGTTGGTTGGAGCGTGTACAGTTAAATTTTTGTTAACAGCGTAGTTTCTACTCGTCAAATGTCAGAATTACGAAGGATTATAGCTTCAAGAGCTTGAACTGCACTTACTCTGCTTATTTTAATCTAGAAAAACAAGAACCCACTTATTCATCAACTTTATTTTATTCACTATGTCAGAATGCTACTTCACACTTTAGGTACTACAATACAACTGACTATGTTGATGTACAATTTGTTTCATTTTTCAACTTTCAACCGGCAACCCCTTACATGTATTTGTGTATTCTCATTGAAGGGTAATGATTTATTTTTTTTCGCTTACGATTCGGCCCTCCTGACGTCCAATCGCCCCGATTGCTTCCAATCACTATGTTTTCATTGATATACGGCTTTAGATTAACTATACTTCCCATACTCCATTATATGGTACTTGACTAATCTGAAACCCTTCTACTTGTCCTATCACATATCTATCATTTGGCAACACTTTTCTTATTTCGTAAGGTCCTTTGAACTTAGGGATTTTTTTCTTACACACATTTGGCTGGCTAACAAAATTCTTTAGCATCACGTAATCACCTAATTTGTACTCTTTGCACTTTTTTTTTTTGTTTGTTATAATCATGCACTTTTACTATTCGTTCGGAAGCTTTCTGTCGTATCTCAACTTAATTCCTATCATGCTTTCATTCGATCAACTCTTATATTCTCTCTTTCATTGAAATAAATAAATAAGGTAGCGCAACAGAGCGAGGAGCCCCAGGGCCTAACACATTTCTTACAACCATGCCTTGTGAGGGAATGGAGGGGACCTACAATTTTCTGCCGGTTCCGAACGGCTAATTGAGAAAGCGCTTTTCATGGCAATGAATTTACTAACGGAGGACTTACTAATTCCTCACGAATAGCGATACCCGAGGAAAAACATGTTTGCCTCTGCTGGGATTCGAACCTCGAACATCTGGTTTAGCAGGTGGAACAAAACTAATAATACCCTGAAATCTGTGCGTTCCATAGTTTTGTGATTTAAACATGATTTTTTTATCATTTATTATTTTTCTACAAATACAGAGAAAAACAAAATTTTTCGAATTCTAGTATCGATATGTCGAAAACGTAGCGAGATATCAAAAAATTTTATTTTTAATTTCGACTTAATTTGAGTCGGCATATTAAAATCCTGGGGCTTCGCGTATCGTACTCTTGCAAAGCTCATATAAATTCAAATCAGTATTTACTGTATTTCGTTGGTCGTGCTCAAAATAGAACGGTCCTCAAAGGCATATTGCACGTACTGAACAACACACTGTGCAAGTTTACCTGCCACTAATTTTATTTAAACTCTTTAAAGTAAGTAAATCAAGGACTCATAGTTGTTTCAATTCTTGCAAAAATGTTTTCATCATTAATAACAGACTTCATTTATTCCAAGAACAAGCGATGTTATTGAGGTTATCATACTCTTAAATGAGAAAAAAACAAAAAGTTAAGAAGGCTCTAATTACCTACGGTTTTTAAATAAATTGGTTTGCCTTACCCTCAAAACAAGCTTTTCTTAACAACAAAGAAAACTCCACTTCACTAATCGCTAGATTTTCCTGCTATCTTTTTCAGTATCACAAAACAATATGTGCGCTGCTTTTTTTGTTTGAAACGCAACGTATGAAGTCATTTTCATCTCTTAAACATCCATATACGCTGTGAGTTGTAGGAGTCTCTGTACTTGACACAAATTTTCTTCTCGTTGCGCTGCATAAATGAATAAAGTTAGAAAAGTTAATTAAGTTGCTTATTATTATTTCTTATTGCCAACATCTTCAACTCCCTTTACACTCGTTGCGTTATACATGAATGAAGAGGAAGAGAACCAGATCTCCAACCGGCACTAAAAACAATCCTATATTGCAATTAAAAATTCAGGAAAACTTTATTCCGCGCCATAAAAATACTGAAACAAAAAAAAGGATGTTTCTCTACACATTTTCATAAAGTAACTGAGTTTAATTTAACAAAATGGTCCCAGTTTTGTAGTGGTGTGCACTCCAAAAATGCAACCCAAGAGCGTTTTCCCTGTTCAGTTCCACTCATAGGATAAACAGAAAATAAGAATGTCAACTAAAAGTGAAGTGAGTGTGTTTTTCATTTCTGTGTCGTTTTTATATCGCATAAATTACATTTTACTTAACAACCCCTTTTACATCCTACACAAAACCATTATATCGCCTCTTTTTCAAACGTTTAAAATATCTACATAAGCGTAAATACACATTTTGTATTTAAACGCAAAGGAACACTTGAGTAACCTGCCTACACATAAAGGGTGTTTTTTAGATGTAGGTATACAAATTAAAAACGAAATAAAACAAGAAAAAAACTAGTTTTATTATCATGGTATTCGTTTAAAATAAAAGATTCTTATGTGGGATATTCGCTTATTTTGATGCTTATTGGCGTAGCCGTTCAACCAAATATGAGCCTCATCGCTGAATTTGCATTGAAAAAGTGGGCCAAACTGAATAATAATGGTCATAAGGTTTCAACTTTTGCACAAGTTGGATATGGTAAGCTCAAAAAGAAGAACTATGGAAAAAGTATTGCTACATTGAAAACCACACTTCTACAGTAAACACCCTTTGCAATAAATGTTATGCGCATAAGGCAACATGTTTCGTTTTCCGAAAAATTTTCTGTTGGCAAAATTTTTTCGCAGACTAAATGCAGCAAAAAAGACACATTAAATGTGAAAGCTTCTTAAATTGGCTCCAAACATTTTAAAAGTGACAATTATACTCGAAATTTGGAACACAAACCGACTTTGACAAATTGTCAGAAAACTAAATTTGAAAACGCGGCGTCAAACGGCCTTACAAAGAAAATGTCTAACACAACAAAATACGAGGTGATCGCTTGAAAAAATAAAACCGCATAAATAGCAACTAAATACATCCACTTCGCCCTAAGGAAGAAGATTATCAAGAAAACCTGGAACGCAGAATGTAAGCATATAAGCATAAGTTATGGCGTTATACTTCAAATAAATTAACAAAAAGGGTAGAGCTGCAAAGTTATGGAAACTTTGGACAGCAACGCATTTCAAGGAACTAAAACTTTACGCCAATTGTGGCTAAGTGAGAAAGTCCTTTTCATGGCCTTGTTTAACTACTCCCGGAGACATTGCCAACTCCTCCCAAAAAGCCTTATACTTTGTTTAACTCAATTCAAAGCTCTAGGCATGAAGAAATTTCTGTTCTTCTTCCTTTTTCCGATGTTACGAGCAACGTGATCTGGGATCACAGCTCTCCCGCAATTAACAGGTTCTCACAAATGCTCGACAAGTGGGGTTCGACGAAAAAAAATTCTGTTGAACTTAAAAAATCCATTTCAGAACTTCAAAGGAAAATATTTACATTCTAGGCAATGAACATTTCTTTGACTTCCAAACTTATTAATCTAAACCAAGAAAACTGTGATTAAAACACGAAGGCGATGGATGTAACAAACTCTGTACTACTGCACTAAAAAAAACTTTAAGTAATAGTGCATTGTTGACTTGGAGGTTAAAATGTCAAAGTGTATTGGAACTTGGAAGTACCGATCTTTACCACATAAAAGTTGTTAGGGTTGGGTAAATCATACGTTTTCGGGGATCGAATTGTTCAAGTATCAGTGTAATTATTTAATTGATCTTTTAATCGATCGATCATTCGACGAATTTGATCAAACTGATTCTATTTCCGCTCATTCCGATTTCTATCGTTTTAATTTCAATAATTCCAAACACGTTTCGAATTGAAGCAAATGAAGTTATATGGGTCAAAACAACTCTACACTTTTTATATTTTCCCCAAATGTACATTACCGGAAGCAATGTTTCCTTCTTCAGTGAGATTAATGTAAACAAAAATATATAATTTTTATTTTTAGATATTTAAAAAAGATTCAACAGCATTTTACTCATAAGTGTTATTTACACTTCTTAATTATTTAAAACTTTGTAAATTAAAACTTTGACCATTTTCTAGCATATGTTCTGTAACACTTGAATTCCCTGTTTAATTATATGTATTTGAGATGTGCAAATTGTTCCGTAAAATCTTTTAAGAATAGGGCTTCTGGTCTGTCCCATATATTCTTTTCTACAATCGTTGCGTCCAATAGAATAAATTCCTGAAGATGTTGAATTTTGTCTTTGATCTTCCAATCAGATTTTTACTTACGATTATAGGCAAGTTTTGTAATCGTTCAGCAAAAATTTTGAAATAATAATTAAACATAACATTACGATGATAAGTGGAGTTCACACTGTACAATTAGTTGGACAGCCTTTGGTTTGAACGACCAATGTTGGATAATGTGATATGTGAACTCTCAGACGACCGCCTGTCCAACTTGTTGGATGGTTTTCAAATATTTTTGAAAACTTTGAAGTTGGACGGAGCGGAGGAACATAAGACATAATGTTGAACGACAAATCTGATGAGTTTGAACGCAAACTACATCCGACCATCCAACGAAGTCTGTCCAACTAATTGTACAGTGTGAACTCCACTCCGAAAAAAGTGAATCCTGACATTCTATTTGTCTGTTTCCGTATACGGATTCACAGCCCGAACCGCTTGAACGATTTTTTTTTCAAAATTTGCAGTTAAGTTCTATGGGGGCAGTTTACAGAAGGATTTTCGATTATTGTGTGAGGATTTTGTTTTTTGCTGTATTTCTTATGGTGTAAAAAAAAAATTAAGAAAACATTAGGTGCGTTTTTTTGCACGCGCATATACGCTTGTTAAAATTTTTGCATGCTAAATACAACAACAAAATAAGCGAATAGCGAGGATAAACATCTACGTTTATTTCTGAAGCGAATATAAACTGCAAGTGCTACCAAGATGGTGTAGATGAATTTTTGAAATGTCAAAAAATTCATTCAAAATTCATCCGTTTGACAAAGCAAATAAAAACAAATTCGGATGTTTTTTTTTCTCATTTACCAATGCCTGAATCCTGAAATGCTGAAACTTAAGGACTACCTCAGCGGTGTTGGAGACTTCCTGGACGTGCTGGTAGTTAGCGGCTAAATTGGCAAAGGAAAGCGAACTGGGATCTACGGAGGCTTTCTATTGGCCTGCTACGACGCCGACAACGAGGAGTACCAGAGCATTTGCAAAATTGGAACAGGTAAGATTGCCACAGTGTCTCTATTTCAAGAAACTTCTAAACCACTCTTAAAGGTTTCAGTGACGAAGACCTTCAAACGCATGCTGAGTTCTTTAAAAAGCACGTGATCAAGACGCCCAAGTCATACTACCGCTACGACAGCTCCCACGAGCCGGACGAGTGGTTTGACGCCGTTCAAGTGTGGGAAATAAAATGTGCCGATCTCTCGCTTAGCCCTCTCTGCTCACAAGGCAACCATCGGCATTGTGGATCCCGAAAAGGGCATCCCACTGCGTTTTCCGCGATTCATTCGGATACGAGATGACAAATCACCCGAAGATGCCACCTCTGCATCCCAAGTGGCTGACATGTACTCCAACCAAGACCTAGACCAAATCAAAAACCAGCAACACAAATCCAAAGACCCCGAGGAAGATTTCTATTAAAAGTCGAGTTTATTTTTAATCGTTTGTTAAGCGTATGTATGATTGTGGTAGAAACTAATAAATTTAATGAAAAACTAAACATCGACTGTTTCCTTCTGGTTTTTGTTACGCTCCACTTCACGCATGCTTGTCCAGATGTAACCACCGGGCTTGGTGTCGTAGTCCATCGAGTCTGGCGGTGGAAATGGTGTCGTTTTGTCATGGCAGTAGCTGCTGGGAGCATGCATCACAAACTCGAGACATGAGATCTTCGTAACTGTTCTTCGTCGAGGCCTAAGAACACAAGAAACCATCACTTTGAATCCTTGAGATTGTTTCACAGAGTATACTTACTGATCAGGTACGTGCTGGGGTCAAAACAATCGTTGGGATTTGGACTCGACCAATGGTGTATTTAAATGCTTTTGTGTAAGGACACAGCCATCCACTTGAAGGCTAAAAAGCATTAATGGAATCCCTACTCCCTCACATCTGCATCACATCTGTTTAAGTTATGTTCTGGTGGTGTTGCAGGGTTAGGTGCGATTTCTGTTAGCACGGTCGTCGATTCTGGAGTTTTAATAGAATCGACATGCGATGTTGAAGTCAAAGTAGATGAGGTATTTGTGGATTGCTTATCAGATTCTGGATTCCCCGAAGCCTGTGGTGATTGTCGATTGACAGAAGAATTTTCCAACTGATTTGGAACTGGTTGAATCTGTGGTAATGCATTTGTTGGCTTGGTACTTCCTACTTTTGACATACCAGCATTTGTTGTCTGAACACTCAGTTTATCTGGGACTCCTGGATTCACTATTTGAGCTTCTGGTACCTCAGCATTGCTTATCTGGGAAGAAGGTAAACAGGGTAGTTCCACATTTGCTGTTTGGACAGTTTCTGTAGGTATCCTCGACAAAAATTTTATGATTATACCTTCTTGCTGTTTTCCACAACCGCCATCGTAGTCTACAGTTTAGTACAAACAGCTGTTAAATAAAAAATTTTCATTTATGTCAAATTGCAGTGCTGCCAAATATTTGAATAATTTGGGGAAGCCGTTTTTTTGGGCGAAGCTTATATCCGCGTGCAAAAAAACACGCCTATTATAAAAATGGTACTAGCCAAAGTAAATTTTTTTTCAAAACTTTTTTGTTAACGGCTAACACGCTTTTTAAGAGACATTCTAATTAAGAAGTTATAGAATGTCTTAAAAAGATTTTATATCAGCATTTTAAATTGTATTTTTTGATTTCTATTGATTTGTTTAACATTTTGAGAACGTATCTTTCACTTTGTTAAAATTTTTTGTCAAAATATCTTCAAGCAAGATCTTAAAACTTAAATAAAAAAAAATAAAAAAAAACTTGTTATCAAAAGAAAAAAAATGGCTATCACAAAAACTGGTCTAACAATTTCGATAAAATTTTCAGCGTTTATATGTTTAAGAAATGGCAAAAAAAATAGAAACGTTTTTATATTTTGGCTAAAATCTTTGGAATATTTAATTTTTTTCAATATTTTATGTGAAGTATATAAATTTTCATAATTTATGATCAGTTGACAAACCTATATCAACTTAAAAATGATTCTTTGAAAAACAAAAACCATGTATTCAGACTATCGATTTTGATGCTATGCTCAGCACACAATCACAAGTATGTGCGACGCAGCGTCTCCATTTTTTATATTTATCACTCACACGAATATTATGATTATGAAAAATTCGTTTGAGCTTTGACGTCATTTCTGCACAGAAATAAAATTTTGAATATTTCTATTCTTCATTTCTTTCAAACCTTGTTTAATCTAAAACTATTATTTACCATTTTCGCCTATGTACAATTGTTAAATCAAATATAAACTCTTCACTATACTAATTAATTTTGGCTTTGTCTTTAATTTGCTTCGAATTTCTTTTACTTGTGTTTTCGTGGTGGATATTTAGAACTTCAAAAACCATAAAGTAAAACGCTTATATCTTATGTTCAAAGGAATGTAACGAATCTGATGGCATATTCTTATCTCAGAGTATTCGTTGGTTTTGTCTAGATACCAAACTTGGAATTTTCTTCATTCGTAATTATACCTATGTCCAGAAAATAAAGTTTTCCCTCAATTTCTTCTTTATATGTAAATTTTATTGATGAGTATTTGGTTTGGAAGTTTCGAGGTTAATATTTTTTGATAATCGTCCATGACCCATGTATAATCTATGATGACAAACAGCCTCGGACAACATTTATTATTTCAACGTCGCGTCGACGACAAAAGCAAACGAAAAAATGGGCACGACTGGGTCGCACGAACTTGCGATTGTGTTCTAAATACGATATCAAAATCTAATGGCTGAGTTAAAGATTTTGGTATTAGCTCTTCATAATATATTTTGTGGTACAGGGTTGCCAACTACACATTAATTATGGAAATTGAATTAAATCACGCAAAATAATGAAAAAATTAAATTAAATATTCCAAAGGTTTCAAGCAAAAATCTTAAAACGCCATTCTTTTGCAATCGCTAATACATATGAATGATGGAAATTAAGTCAAAATCGTTGGAGCAGTTTTTCCAAAAAACGGTTTTTTATTTTTCACTTTTTTTAAAAAATTGTTTTTTAAAAGTCGAGTATGCAAAGTTTTAGATCTTAATAAGAGTTATTTTGACAAAAAATTTGAGAAAAATCAAAGTCATAGTTTCGAAGCTATTTCTAAAAATCTAAATTTTTTAAAAAAATTTATAAAAATTTCCAAAACTATATTTTTTTAAATATTGATATGCAGTCTTTATTTAACAATCTACAACTTCTTAAATCCAAAATTTCGTCAAGATCGTGCCAGCCATTAAAGAGAAAATCGGTTTTGAGAAAAACGGTACTATGGGAGGTACCGTTTTTAGCCTTTTTTCAAATTTTTTTCTTACATCATAAGAAAGACAATTGAAAATTAATTCCTCGCACAAAATTTTATCGAAATCGTTGGAGCCGTTTTCGAGAAAAATAAGTATTATCATATCGGTTGTATGGCAGGTACTGTTATTTCAAGACCTAGAGACCCAATTCCAAAAACCCCTCTGTAGGCTGCTCCACAGACCCTAACTGCAAATTTTGAAGAAAATCGGTCTGTTAGTTCAGGCTGTAGATCCATATACAGACAGACAGACAGACAGACACACAGAGAGACAGACAGACAGACAGACAGAATTGCAGGACCCACTTTTTTCGTATTCTCTATCATCGTAATGTCATATTTAATTGTTATCTCAAAACTTTTTTTTTGCACGATTGCAAGACTTGCCTTATAGTAACTATAATCGCAAGTAAAAAGGACATAGCATGTCCGCCTGTTAACCCAGAGGTTCGAGTTCGAATCCCACCAGAGGCAAAAATGTTTTTTCCACGGGTATCGCCTTTCGCGAGGAACTGGCAAGTCCTCCGTTAGTATTCATTGCCATGAAAAGCGCTTTCTCGATTAGCCGTTCGGAACCGGCAGAAAATTGTAGGTCCCCTCCATTCCCTCACAAGGGATGGTTGTGAGAAATGCGCTAGGCCCAAGGGCTCCTCGCTCTGTTGCGCCACCCTATTTATTTTTTTATTTAAAAAGGACAAAGATCTCCGGAGCTACTTGTGGAACGTTAGATCCCTCAACAAATTACATGCAGCCGGAGCATTAGCGAACGCTCTAGAATGTTGCAAAGCAGACATATTAAGGCTATGGCCCAACCACTGCGTCACGCGTTTGACTTCAGCGGCCACAACTGACAACTCGATTAAAAGACATGTATTCTTATGGGGAATGGCCCATAAGCAACGTGCTTGACGTCCGTGGCGGCGTTGAGATTAAAACATTTTTAATATCAACGCACTTAACGACTTTGACGTTAGCTATTGGCATTTTTTGTTGGTTGCTAGAGACACACATGGTGTTCTGTGTAACAAAAGCGCATTAACGCGACGGATTCATTGGGCCATCCAAAATTTTCACATATTTTAAAGTTGAAGTTGAAGTGTGACGGAGTCATTGGGCCTATAATCGCCATCCAAAAAGTGTGATGGAAAGGGCCGGGTACGAAGAAGATGAAAAACTGCGACATCTACTACGGCGGCTGTTACAGACAACAGAAACAGCGCTTATTTGGGAGCGGATTTGTCGTTAGAGGTAAACGCAGGGACAAGCCAAAATCCAGTAAATGAGCGTATAATGACCATCCGCATCAGCGTTAATACATTAGCCTAATATGCGCCCACGCCCCCACAGAAAAGAAAGACAAGAATTCCAAAGATAATTTCTAAGAGCTCTTACTTACTTACTTAGGTGGGCATTACAGTTCGGGTTGAACCTGGGCCTAAACCAACATCCTTCTATAACGACTTCGATTACGGGCGAGCTTGAGGTGCTTTTGCGAGTATTGAAACAGAAGCGGCAAAAATATTTTGATGGTTAATGAGGGCAAAACGAAGTATGTGCTGTCATCAAACAAGGACACAGAACATCGACAAATTGGACGAAGCGTCACAGTAGAAAGACATAACTTCGAGATATAATGATGCCTTATTTTCATGCCAGTGGCCACTTCCTTTATGCAAAAAAAAAAAAAAATGAATTCGCAACACCTTGTCCATCAAGTACAACGAAGCGAAAGAGAATGCGCTAGATTTTAGGAAATTCAATTGCATGTGGATTAGGCCTATTGGGGATATCACGATAAAAAACGCGCCGCTTACTCTACCTCAAGGTGGTGTGGAAATGAGTTTTTTGGCCAAAACGCGTGTTGTAGTACAGTTTGTGGAGCTCGTACGCCAAAACTATTGACTTTATAAAAAAAAATATTAACACATAAATTGTAGGAAATTTTCTCTAGTTTTATTTTGTATACGAATGTTTTTATCGTAAAATGAGTCGGGAGGGAGATATTCCCTGAAATCCAATTTTGGGCGAAATTTTTACAATATGGTGGCGCGAGCGGCAAAAGTACGAGGTGGCAAAGTTGAAATTCGGAAAGAGCACATCAAAATCTGTAAAATTGCCAATTTTCAAAACTCCCGGAAAACTTTCCAGGCAAAACTACCAAATGACTGTACTATTAGCCAAATACAGAAACTTTTTGTTGGTTTCGCTCACAATGTCCAAAAATTTATTTTCTTGGTTTTACATTAAACGGCAATTGTATTTTTGCAATTGTGGTATCTTTTTCAGACAGCTTCTCTTGAAATGAAATTTTGTTTGGCTTCAATAAAAAACCGGCTTAGGAGAAAGAAAATTTGTGACATTTTCAAGTTTCTTTAAAGCGGGTTTGTCTGTATTATGAAGCTTTGTATGTTATAACAAAAGAAAAAAGCAGTCTCAAAACGAAATTATGGAGATTTGATGATATTAGATACTTGTTTCAACTAACTTACACTGCCTTATCTAAATCGATTCCGATTTTTTCTTTTGTTCTTTTTTCAAATAATCGGATCAGAAAAAGAAACCTAATATAATCTTAACATCGTATTTAAGAATTCCACCACCGCCAATAAATACTTTGTTGAGATTAACCACTGCCAAGTAAGCTCAAAAAAAACATGGCATTTATTTAATAAAGCCTACACAGTTTTACTTTGTTGTTTAATGGTACAATCAATGAAACAGTAGGTTTCATTCTACGACCAAAGAAAAACCTTCAAAAAGAACGTCATAAATTATTCTCACAGGAGAAAAGAGCTTTTCAACTATGTTAGCTCATGTAAAATTAACTCTGTCTGTAAATCTCTCCGCAAACTTATCTTACATTATGGATCCTGTAATATGCAATGCACAACTCGAAAATTCTCTTCAAAGTAAGTTCTTATTACATCATTATTATTTCGTGAACGTACTGTTTCATAAAAAAAAAGCGAAGAAAATAAATAATTTCGTAATCTAGTCTTACTTTGAATGAAAAACAAAATAATCCCAATTTGGTATTCGATTCCAGAAACGAAATAACCTCATTTCGGTTTTATATCGTAATCCAAAACGAAATAACAATGATGAACTCGAACATCGTCAAATTAGTTTTTTGACTTTATTTCGCTTTCAAAAGTTTAATGCTTCCAAATAAACCTTGTTTCGAATATATAAGGAGTTTTGTATAAGCCAACGAAAGCTTAGCACGATTGGGTTAAGAAAAAAGTGTTGCAAGAAATTCGACGACTCTATTTCAATAAAAGTTTCCTGTTGTTGGAGGAATGCTTAAGCGTTCGTAATGTAGAGAGTGGTTGGAAATTACTTATACCTACGGTATTGCTCGCATGCGGTCCTATACTATAGAAATCTGTACGCCGATTTTTAGGATAACATTAATAAATAGTACAAAACCATTTACAATTTCTACTGAGCTATTTTCGTACCACAAATACACTTTTCAGCCTGTTTACACGATTTCTTTTGTGTACATTATATAAAAATCCGTATGCTCCTTATAGAACACAAAACTGTTGATTTTGAGGAAAAAATCAAAATAAGTCAATGTTCGGCTTAGCCCAGTCAATGTTGCAAATATTTCTGGGTTATTATCTATACTAGCAAGAAGGGGAGTTATTTGTGTTTACTACTTTTCGCGAAAAGAAATTTTCAAAATCAGAATTTAAAACAGAAATTAATTTGCTAGTTTCTCAGTCAAACCTGAAAAAATACATTAATTTATTTGAAGTCAGCAATCCAAGATGAAGAACATTGAATTATAAATGCGATTGTAACAATTTTTGCTGAAAAATCAATAATGAAAGTGTGTTGCCTTTTAGTTCGTCAATATTGACAATATTGAAAACTGAATTTTTGTCATCACAGGGAATCGATTTGAGCATACGTACGCAATAATGCCATGCAACAACCATCAAACGGATATACATGTAAAGGTTCGTGATTGCGGATAGTTAATAAAACTCTTTCGAGTTTATTTACTTCCTAAAACGCTTTCATAAAAATTCATTACACCTTGCAATTCGAAGCTAAAAATTAATAAAACAGCTTAAGAGAAGAATTAAAATAAACAAAACACGCTATTTGCAAAGATACAGAATAATATACAAACTCCATTTTTAGAGCATAGAAGACCACACAATTCCATTGAATAGTACCTACGTTTTTATGTTATTTCGTATAAAACTATTCATACCTTGTCACCATTCACAATTGTTCGCTCCAATATAAATCAAAATTCAAAAACCAAACAAACAATAGCGCGAGTTACGATTTACGACCGAGAACTTAACACACATACATACATACATACTTTTTAAGCAACATTTCATGTGTTTAGATTGCTTTGTCCTGGATCATCACCATTAAGAATTTATGTGTTTATTTTTTTCCGTTCTCAGATAAAACTATAAAGGAGGGTTGTCTGATAAATGTGTAAATTATTTGAAGTTTTAACAAGACAAGGCAAAGCCAAAACCCAACCCATAGTTTAATAAAAAAGGCACACAGAACTGCCATTGATGCACGATGAAATACATACAGTGGATCACAGCTTATTCAACCCAACCTATATTTAAACCTTTAAATGAGTATGGATCCTTAGCGAAAAAACTTATTAACAAAGTAAAAACGCAGAATGATTTATTGAGTTTTGAACTTAAACAAAATGTTTTCATTTATTCATTTTCGATTAGAATTCCATAACAAAAAAAAAACAAAAACAAAATATAATCAACAATTCAGTCGCACAGCTTATTTGACCCATTGAAAATAAAGTTTAAAAAAATGTTGTGCAACAACTCTTTTTCTTAACATTAATATTTAGTATGTCCCCCTTTTTGCTCTATAACGGTTCTAAGACGTTTAGGATAAGAATCCACTAATTTTTTAATTGTTTCTGGAGGTATTCTTGACCATTCCTTAAATTAAAGCTGTCTTCAAATCATTTTTGTTTGATATCTGGCGTTTGCTAATGTTTGCATCCAAAATTGACCACAAGTTTTCAATCACATTCAAATCTCGAGATTGTGCCGGGCGTGTCATAACGTGTGGACAGTTATAAATCAGCCAAGTTTGCACAATTCCCGAAGTGTGCTTCGGGTCATTGTCCTGGTAAAAACGAAAAGTGTCTCTTATTCCCAATTTCTCCGCACTTTGGAGTAAGTTTTCCTTAAGAATATTAAGATAAGCAATCTTGTCCGTTGTGCTTTCAATAAATTGAAGCTTTCCGACTCCCGCTGCAGACATACAGGCCCATACCATGACATGGCCACCTACATGTTTGACTGTTGTTCGTAGGTTTTTCTCCTGCAGCTCTGTGTTGGGTTTGCGTCACACATAACATCGCCCATCGTATCCGAAAATGTTGAATTCTGACTCATCTGCAAATATTACATGCTGCCAAAAACTTGAATCCTTCCTCATGTGCTCCTTTGCGAACTTCAAACGACAGTCTCGATTTTTTTTTATTAATGAATGGCTTTTTCCATGCGACTCTTCCATGTAAATCATTGTTTCTTAGAATTCTTCTTGTGGTTTCAGGTGAACAATATTTTCCAATCATATTCTCCGTTTCACTAGCCAGTTTTGGTGCCGATATCTTGGGATTTTGCATCACTTTTCTCACAATATACCGTTCATCCGAGGCACTGAATATTATATTTGGAGCACTTCTCCCTTTATTTTCGACACGATTTTCGAATACATAGCGATGGATAATACCTTTTACCGTGCCATCTGGAATGTTAACGGTGTTTCGGCTGTTTTCCTCCGAGAAAATCCATTCCTGTGAAGTTGAAGAACAATTTCACGTTGCTCAATTGTTGTGCGCTTTTCCATCCTTATAACACGTGCTTTATTCATGAAAATTAACCGAAACTGATAATTCTACTTGAAAATGCAACAACTAAGCGATAGACGCAACTAGGACCGTTATCCCCAACCTCGTGCGATCGCAACTGCATATTAAACATTGTGGGTCAAATAAGCTGTGGCATGGTAAAATCGAATTATTTCGCTCTTCTTAAGAATAAAATGAAGCTTTGCGATAAAATTTTTTATTCAAGGAGTCATGATAAAGTTAAAGTCTTTTAAGCTTTCTGCATTTGTACTTTGTTGATAGCTTTTTTTGTTTAGGAGTTATACTCATTTCAATAAATAAGTAAGAGGTGGGTCAAATAAGCTGTGATCCACTGTATGTACATAGCTAGAACGAACGAAAAGGATATGAAAAATAGAGATATGTATCTTCCATGGCGACTGTTAAAGACAGAAGAAAATGCCCTTACTTAATGCGATTTTGAAGTTCGAGTCAGAATTAGAGAACATCTCATCAACAGCACCACGTCTGCGCAAAGGGGGAAGACAATTCTTTGAAGACTATGTATATGTACATTGTACATATTATCCAAAAACACGAGCAAAGTCAAGATTTTACGTCAAAATATTATAGGCAAGTATAGAACAACAAAAACTTCGATAGTAAACGCATAAGCTAGTCGATTTTGATGCCAGACTGCGAATCTAGTTGCAAGTAGCTCACACTCCTTCCGCTCCGAAATTTATGAGGAGTGTTTTTATTTGCTATCATAGATAGGTACTATAAACCGAGTTTTGCAAACGTGGAGAAAAAAATTTGGAGATAACAATTAAATATGACATTACGATAATAGAGAATACGAGAAAGTGGGCCCTTTCTATTTGCTTGTATTTACATGAATCTGCAGCCTGAACTGCTTGACTGATTTTCTTCAAAATATGCAGTTTGGGTCTGTGGGGTAGCCTTCAGAGGGGTTTCTAGAATTGGGGGTCTAAGTCTTGAAATACCGATACCTGCCACAAAATCTATGTGGCAGTACTTATTTTTCTTGAAAACGTCTGTTGTGATTTCAATTCAATTTTATGTGAATTTTACTTGTTTCTTTTTTCTGCTTTTTCTTGGAAGTCTTAAAAATGTACCCACTACAGTGCGTTTTTTTTGTGCCACATTATTTTGTATACTTCACCATTTGTTAGGCGGGTTTCCATAAGCTCAGTGAAGGGCTTGAGCCGTAGAACGCGTTGCGCTCGTTGCATTCGTTTCGGCAACTGATGCGGTGGGTTTTGCCGCACGCAATAGGGCTTTTCGCGATAGTGTCACTGTCAAAAGAGAGAGAAAAAAAAATTGACAGCTAAAGTCACTTGTATGAAAACATTCTTGGCGGTACTAGGCAAAAACATAAAATTGTTTCAGAATTGTTATTTAGTGAAGTGAATTTGAAATAAAAAAATTGAAACAGTGTGTATATCGAAATTGCGAACTCTTAAGAACAAAATAATATAAAAGTGTTGTGAAAATACCCTTGAGTTGTTGTGTGAAACAGTGTTCAAATTGGTTCAAACCATACAGTGAACACAGAAAACTGTAGACTTCAGTTTTCCACGACTGTGGAATAGAACTCCTAGATTGAAAAATCGCTAAGAGGAAAGGCGCAGGCCGTTGGTGGCTCCTATCAAACATCTGAACATTAAATTGGCTTGTTTCTGTTCCACACAATTCATTTCAGGTACCTATGTAAACATGGTTAAAAGGTATATTAGATGCTTGATTATAGTAAGAACTCCTAGTAAGAACAATCTAAATACAGATTGGGTATTGTTTATCTAGATTTCTGAATTTTGCGTGTATAAGCTTGGTACCCAATCTGGAATTAGATTATCCAAAAGTTTTGCATTCTTCCCTGGAGTTTTTATTAATGATCTACTTGTATACAACTTTCAACCAGATATTTACCTTCCTGAAATGAAATGTCTGGAACAGGCACGAGCCAATTTAGTGTTCAGATGTTTCAGATGTTTCCTCTTACCACATTCTGTGCCTTTCCTCTGAGAGAACTTAGAAATTCTGTTTTATACTCGAGGAAAACTATAGGATCTACGGATTTCTGTCTTCATTGTATGGTTTGAACATTGTTTTAGACAGCGATTCGCGGGCATCTTCACAACACTTTTATATTGTTTTGTTTTTAAAACGTCACAGTTTTGATAAACACAATTTTTTTCCTTTTTTCATGAACCTACGTCTTTGAAAAACTAATTTAAACTACATATTTCATATTTCTACGTACTGCTGCCAGCAATATTTTCATACAAGTGACAATTTGACGTTTAAGAAATACGTTTAAGAGGTATAATTAGAAAGAGATAGCTTCGCGAAAAGCCCTATTGTTTGGGGTGACCCAATGAATCCTTTCCGGTTTGCGATGGTTTTGTATTTACTAAAATTTTCTTGAAATACGCAACACAAACGTCAAACGAATTAGGGATGAGTCACTAGAAGTAGAGATGAGTAAAGTTTTCACTAACGGAAAACACCCCGTTTCCACTTAGGACTAAATCACCTTTTTTACGATAATTTTATGATACGTTACACGAAAAACAAGCTTTTTGATATTTGCAACCAAACTATGAACATAAATTGTTTATTTTCTCCCTCGCTATTATGTGGTTAGCTGGCTTACGACTAACGTGACAACGCTCCCTTTGACAAATCATAAAATAAATTACCGGTTCTACGTTTCGCTTTTTCCGATTCGAGAAAGTTATTCGCGCAACTGTGAATACAGGTGGCGAATGGCGATACCAACGTTTACCCTGCGTTTTTGTAACTCGAATACTTTATTCGCTACTGGCTCAAAAAAAAAAACGGCTAGAATGCTACGAAGCCGATGCTGCCTTTTTGTCGGTGTAGCCATACTTCATGTTTGTGTGATTACTTCCATATTAAACTTTACATGTGAAATGCTGACGCAACAACAAATTATCATTAAATTACTGATGCTGAACTGAGTTTTGTTCGATTTGAACAAATTATATACTATCTAAGGAACAAAACAAAATTCGTAAGATTAAGGGAAAAGAATACATAGTTAAATTGAAGTAGGTATTGGAAAAGACAAAAATTTTTGTGAAAATTGATATATTTTGGTTGAAAACATAAAACGTTTTATTCAAACCAAAAAAAAGTTAAACAAACTGTATAATACTCATCAGTTAAATTAAAAAAATTAATTTATATCCATACTAACGATCTTTATTAGAAAAACTGTAGAAATATTCCATTAATTATCAATCTGATAACACTGGTCGGCAACGATTTTGTCACAGTTGTGTTCGGAATAGGCAACTAGGTAAAAATGAGTTTCCTATTCTCGAACAGGGCAAAAACACATGTTAACTAAACATTTATTCTCAATTGAAATTGTTTTTCATCGGTTTAGTACCGGGATTTATCAGAAAATACGAGTATATTGCTATCATTTACTTATATAAAAAAACGCAATTGTATTTAGTGTTCCATTTTTCGAACATCGATTTTGGTGTGGTTTTTGGTTTTGATTTGGTGTTCGATTACAGCAAACTCGTGAATATATGGTTTCCTATTCTCTTATTATTCCTATTAATTTGGAAGAATTGGTTAAGACCGATGAAAATAATTCAGCAGTAACTATATATGTATTAGTAATCTTACCAGTAGAAAGAAAGTTTTGTTGTCTAAACGTGCTTACCACTAAGGTGTTTGTTTTTGACCGTTTATTCGAAATCAGTCTTGAACCTCTTGAAGTTCCAGATGCATTGGAATTCGGAAGGTGTCCTATACGTGGAGCAAATATTAGAAGATGCGGAAGTGGCGATTGCGGAAGCGGACAGACAAATGCTTGATGACGTCGACTCTATCTTACCCGTTGAAAACAATACATACTCGATTAAGGACAATGGCATATTGGGAGATGCCATAAACCCAATTTTATACTGTGATGATATGTGAAACTGTAGGTTTGGATAAAAGTCTTCTTATTCATAAATGCTAATAACTTTAAGATCAATTTTTTTTTAATTTAAACATCCCAAGCACTTCAGCAATTAGGGAAAGCTCTCCAGATGCAAGAATAGCCACATCAAACACTACTAAAATAACGTGTGTAAGCTCAAAAAAAAAAAAATTAAATTGCAGTCTATCTTCGAGCTTTAAAAAGTTTTAAAAATGTCCGGACGCAATAAAAGACAAGAAAGACATCACAAAAGAAGCAAAGGATAAAGGACCTATGTCCATAACTTCTCTTTAATGGAAAAATTTTATGGCAAACAAGCAACGAATAAAGGAGTAAAAAAATGTTTTTTTTACTATAGACTGAAATTAATTTTATTTTATTTTAAGTGAAATAAAAACAACGGAAATCATTAGTTTTCAAATCTAAATTTCTTAAATATTCGATTCTATGTCTCAGTGTTCGAAAATAGGAAACTTTTTGTTCGGCTTTAGGTAACTCGTGTTCAAAAATAGGAGAAAACATATATCTCTCAGATTTTCCCATTTTTAAAATTTTTGATGCTAATAGTGATAAAAATTGCTACCGGGCACAATAGTATTTTAGTTTTGCTAACAAAATAAATTAACAGTATTATTTGGCAAATATATTTTACTGATTATCCAATCTTTGAAGTCGCAAAAGTGTTCGAAAACTGGTGCCTACCCGTGGCGTGATGGTTAGCATGCTCACCAGCTAACCCAGCAGGTTGGAGGGTCGAATCCCAGCAGAGGCAAAAATGTTTTTCAACGGGTATCGCCCTTCGCGAGGAATTGGCAAGTCCTCCGTTAGTAAATTCATTGCCATGAAAAGCGCTTTCTCAATTAGCCGTTGTAATCGGCAGTCCTTCAAAAAAGCATGGTGGTGAGAAATGCGCTAGGCCCAGGGGCTCCTCGCTCTGTTGCGCCCTATTTTTTTATTTATTTCGACAGTTGATTATATGAACTGAATCCAAAACTGGCACTATAAGTCGCGTTTTATATATCACAATGATCCAATCCGGATCGGATCATGATAATAAAACAGCTTGAGATCATCACATTTTTTATTATTTCTAGTTGGTAGCTGTGTGAAATTCGTTCTTTCAAATGATATTTCATAAGAGTTGCAGAGTTGCCCTGTGCGAACATTTTTTTCAATGGTTAATTTTTTGTTCTTTTTTTATGGAAAAATGATACTCATGCATTTTGTCAAATATACATTTTTTTGCACTTATTCTTATTAATTTCACGAATATGTGTTTCGTTTTGTAAAACTTTCTCATTGTTGTGTCATGAATTATATAAAAATAAATAAATATGAAGCTTCTCGCTACTATCTCCTATTTTATTTCACACAGATAAAAATGTTTATGTGGTAATGCTGCTGTTATTGGAAATAGTGGAAATGATACCCACGTTTTCAATGGAAAATATCCTCTTGTGTGAAATAGAAAAACTAATTTTTGGATCACAAAAATAGATCCAACCAAAAAGCAGGATCTCGCTTTGTTGTTTTAATGCAAGTTAATCAATGATCCGATCTAGATCATCGTGATAATAAAATACGGCTATTACTATTACATCAAATTACTGAGGTATTTAATTTCAAAGGCTGTAAAAAACGCTCCACTGGAAGCGAATGTTTTCGTAAGTTTTGTTTATAGCGCTACTAAATGTGCCCGCTACTTTGTCCGCGTGGAATAGTAACTTT
Source organism: Melanostoma scalare (assembly GCA_949752695.1). Lineage (NCBI taxonomy): Eukaryota > Metazoa > Arthropoda > Insecta > Diptera > Syrphidae > Melanostoma > Melanostoma scalare. The sequence continues at coordinate 125,353,240 of OX456986.1, read as the reverse complement.
TACGTTCCCGATCCCGCGGGAGTATAGGGATAAAATACATAGTCAATGTCCATCCTCAGGTTCAAGACTTTCTGTGCACAAAATTCATATCAATAGGTTAAATAGTTTGGGCTGTAGATGGTAGCAAAGAAAAACAGATGGACAGAGTTAATTTTAGATTTATAATATTAGTAAGGACTCCCGTGGCCGTGGGAATATGGGGATGAATTAATGTTTATTTCACTCTGGGATAGTGTAGCATTCAAACGGTGGAAGAATTTTTGAAATGGGTGCGGTAATCTGTTAGTTCCCGTTTGCGTTCCAGTTCTCGTGAGAATATAGTTATAAAATATATATATAGCCTTTGTTCTTTATCATGTTCTAGACTAACTCCGTGCAAAATTTCATTTTAATCGGTTCAGTAGATTGGTCGGGAGACGGTAGCATAGAAAGACGAACAGACAGAGTTACTTTCGCATTTATAATACCATTAAAGACCGGTTCCCGTAGGAATATTCGAATGAAATTCAGCCTATGTCCTTCTTCAGGTTCTAGATCATTTCTACATAAAATCTCATTCAAATCGGTCCAAAAGTTTGAGCGGAAGATGGTAACATAGAAAGACAGGCAGACAAAGGTCCTTTCGCACTTATAATATTTAGTAAGGACTCTAATTCCCGTATGAATATGGGGATGAAATAAAGTTTATGTTACTCGGGGATAGTGTAACATTCTTACGGTGGAAAATTTTTTGAAATCGTTCGATTCGGTTCTAATGATAAGAGCCTACATCTCATCCCATATTCCCACGGGGAAGGGAAAGTGGCTTCAAATACCAGTGGACGGTTTTCAAAGATTTTTCTCGGTGTTATCACCGAGTAACATGGACGACATTTTGTAACCATATTCCCACATGAACGGCATATATCTTAGAACTTAGAAAATACTGGACCGATTTAAAGAATTTTTTTTCACCGTTAAAGTGCTTCATTATCCCTGAGTAACATAAACTATATTTCATCCTCGTTTCCCCGTTAGAACGAAAACTTGGAAACTACTTTACTTAAGGTGTGTTTTTCGCAACTCAGCAATCCTATAATCCGCACAATATAAGCATTTATATGTGACATATTTATCTTTATAAATAACGTTTTATATATGTACAATGGTTGCGTCTGTGACAAACTAAATATATTATTATTGGTTTAAATCAGTTAATTCATAGTCGATGTCCTTACCAATAGTCAACAATGCTCATGCGAAGTAAGAAACCATCAATTTTTATTTTTCGAGTACGACTATTTGGGAAATAAATTCACCACTAATATTTCCTTACAAAGCTTTTTAGAGCTACATACATACACTTCAGGTTTCTTTTACTTTTATATCAGCAGCTTGCTGAGACCAATTGCAAACTTTGAAGTGCTCAGTAATTGAGTTTTTGTGTTCAGTATTAAAGTGCATTGCTGAGCTGGTTAAAGGACTGCTGAACTGCGACAACAACACACAATTAATGTACTCAATTCGATCACACAACTTTGGACCCGAGCTACGGCCGCTGGGCTAAAATTATAAAACTGAAAAATACAAGTGAAATTTTCACTTGTTTGTTGATCTGCTAATATAATGCAATATATTTGCACTAACTTTTTAACTCAAAATTATAGAAGAAATAAAAAACATGACAAAGTTATAGCTACCAGTATAGGTATACCGCCAAAGCGAAAATTTTGCAAAAATTATAGTGAAGTTTAATAGAAACACAAATGTTTTTAAAAATTTCTTATTTACCCTTACAGTCATGTTTTACAGCAAGTTCGAAAATGTGGGAAAAACTTATCACAAATAATATATCCCCATTTTTCAAGTTTCTTCCTTAAATCGACCCTACATTATATGTTGTGCAAACGAGTGATAAATAAAAAAAGTATTCTCGCTTCTGTTCTTGTCCTTTTTTTTTTGCTTCTTCTTTTAACCATTTATCTATCCAATCCATGACTAAAAGTATAGGACGGTATAATGTTTTCTATTTATATTTCGTTTGTTCGCAATTCAACTGGATAAATATTGTTTCTATATCGGATCCATACTTTTGCCTTAGGTACCAACCGCAACCTTCCTTTGGCATCAGCATGGGTAGGTACTTATTACCCGGTCTCTTAATACTGTGAGTAAGTAGAAAATCTTATCAGAGTGTGGGCAAGGAACTGACATACCGTTTATTTTCGTATGTGATCTTTGTATCGATGGGCTTTTATTAATCCTGGACACTCGTATGGAAAATTGTACTTGGGGACTATCGATTTGGATATAAATAAAGCGGTGTAAGCTTGCTTTTATCACCATTTTACCAAATTGATGCTTAAATATAGAAGGAAATAGACCCCTTCATTCAGTGCAAATATTATTTGTACAAACAGATTTCTATACATGTAGCAACTGAAAGCTTTTCGATTATGTAGGTATATGTATATTTAAGGTATATACATAAAAGTTTCGATTTTGATGGCTGGTTATAATTTTTGTGATTGACTGATTTAATTTATTTTAAGTTTATTCTTACATGAGTTTTGTAGTTGAGATAATCCACGTGTTTTTTTATCTAATAAATGAAAAGATTAGTATAAATTTTTAACATTAAAAAAGAGTGTTTTTACTGCTAAACATTTTTACTAATCTTTTCATTCATTTTAACACAATTATATGTAAGTATATTGAAGTGTTTATAGCTATAAATGAATTACTTTCCAGGTAAAAGCAAAACTAGCAGATTAGTTGAATCCAAACTTTGTGGTTGTCTGTCGCACAAATAAGCGTATCACTAGTAAAGTGAATAGCGTTTCGATACTCCCATCTATACATAGACGATACTGACATGATAGGAAGAAGCAAGTGTAATGTCACAGATACTTTAACGAGCATTAAAACAGAAGCGGCAAATATGGGTTTGATGTTTAACGAGGGCTAAACGAATGCTTTCTTCAAACGCTATAGACATTGAAAATAACATCAGTGCGGAGATCAAACGGAGAATTGCTCTTTACAACCGCTAATTCTTTGGGTTAAAAAGGCAACCCAAGTAACAATTTAACTTTCACTAGAATAAATGGAAGTTATTTTCTTTTTTCCATACCAACTCTAAAAAGCCTTATGGAAACATGTTTTGCGAAATTTTGGAAAGGAATAGTTACTGTAGTGCACGTAACAACTAGAAAAAAAAACTTTTTCTTCTCTTTAAAGTCCTTACTCTGCACTCATTGAGACTGTTAGAGGGAAAGCTTCAAAGTAAAAAGCTGTGCCCGTTTAAAACTTCAACAAACTTACAGGCCTTATTGCAGTCATTTAAAGCAAAACAAACTTATATTACTTAGGTGAACAAGTCTTATAGAGAATTTTGTTGATGACTTCGAGTACTAAGCTTTATAAAAGTTTTTTTTTAGACTTTTCACTTATTTTGAAAAGCTTTATAGAGGCATTATTGGACCATATTACCATGCTCCTCCTTACAAACTGTGAAATGAGTTTCCACGCACCACCCTGGGGCACACCAGCATTTATGAAGTGGGTTTTAGACTTGAAACCATCCAATACAACTTGTATAGAACGGTCGGAAAGCTAGTTTCTAATCCAACGAAGAAGAGACTCATCGATACCAAAAGCACGCATTTTCGATAAAAGAGCCTGATGCCAAACTCTATCAAATGCTTTAGAAATATCAAGCGCAATAATCTTACTTTCTCCAAAACAATGTAAAGATTGGTTCCACTTTTCGGTGAGATAAGCCATCAAATCACCAGTGGACCTTTTGCTACGAAATTAATCAAATGTTATATTTATTTGGTATAGGTTTGGTCTGACCATAAGTCAGCCATAAAAAAGCTTCCTCAAAACAAACGGGCGATAAATGCGACGAGTGGTGGGGATATGAGCAAAATATTTTCACCCCACTGGAGGAAGAACTCATCCAGCTTCTTTATATGAAGAATTCCGTTGAGGGTGTTTCTCACGCCAAAGATATTGAATTACCAAAGAAAAGGAAGCGAGAAACATCGTTCCGAGCTCCCTCTGCCCAGATGAAATCTCTCTAGAAGATAATTCGGAAGTGGAACTTTTTCTTTTTTAATCAAGCGAATTATACGTACACTGAATTAGGCAGCTCAAAAAGTCGTGAAGTCTTAAGCGGCCCATACACACCACACAAGTGTGCACATCACTTGTGTCGGTGTGGATAAATGTGGTACGTGTGTGGGGGGTTTGCACACCAATTTTCGGTGTGCCACACGGTGGGAACAAAATGAAATAGTTTTCATTTTTGGTGTCGGTGTGGGTTATGGTGCTGAGATGTGTGTCATTTGGTGTGGCGTGTGTGGCGAAATGCCACACCGATTTTATAGGCACGGTGTGCACACTTGTGTGGTGTGTATGGGCCGCTTTATACCTCAGCTTCACCCTCTAATACCACACACTGAATCTCTTTCCAGTTTCACTTCTATTGAAAAAAAAGAAACGGAATCCATTTGAATTTTATTCTATTGTAATTATATAAATTTCATTCACTTATTCCTTTTTTTTACAGATGGAGAACGACACTTGAATTAAGTCAAATGAAACCAGCTGACAAATGGTTTAGGATAATGGTAAAGTGGTTTCGTGTATCGATATTGCAGTTCATCCGCCGGATTCAATAATTAAGTTCAATGCGGATGTCAATTTTTATATTTTGTTAGTTTTCCCTTCCCCTTTTTTCAAAATCAATAATATTCATACGTTTATTTTCGTCATTTTCTATCTGTATTCAAGTAATCTTCTTCTTTTCATTTCCGGCGTTACGAGTAGTGATCTTGAAGCGATCACAACTCTCCCACTTTTCTGCTTCACACTAGTGATCCGCCTGTGGGGTACACCGCGTTGACCTCAGAAAGCGTCGGCAAGCCTCCCGGTTTTGGGTTGTTCCATGTCTGAGGCCAACCAAATGCTGTTGTTTTTGCATTTGCTTGTACCAGGAGTGTTTTGGCCTGCCTTTTCTTTTTCGTCGCGAATTTGTTGAAACGTTGTACGCTATTGCCTTTTGGACGGGGTTCTGAGGATCTCTCCTTTGAACATGACAATACCAACTGAGCCGGTCGTGCTGAATTTTGTCCAAGATGGTACTTTTGACATGAAGGCTTCCACGGATCTTAGTACTTCTAATTCGATCAAGCTTTGTTACTCCTGCCGTCATCCGAAGCATCTCATTTCGGCTGCCGTCAATTTGCTCTCATACTTTTTGTACATTGTCCAACATTGTGAACCGTATGTCAGAGCTGGACGGACAACTGCTGTGTAGAGTCTTCCCTTCAGCTTAGGGGGCATTTTTCGATCACAGAAGATAGCGGAGTTTTCTCGTCACTTCATCCACCCTACGCTTACTCGATGATTGATGTCGTCATCACAAGTTGCTTCACTATTGATCATAGATCCCAGATATTTAAACTTTTCACACTTGGGAAGCACATTTCCATTCAAATAAATGTCTGGAATAGGCTTGTCTGGATCAGAAAAAGGGCAGCACAGGTATTCAGTCTTTTTAGCGCTAATACGGTACCCATTTCCTTCCAGAACATCAATCCAAACGTCAAGTGCTCGTTGCAGGGATGTAGGATCCTCGCTTATGATGGCTCCATCGTCAGCAAAGAATAATTTTTGTACTTTACTGTCCGTTACTTTTCCTTCGAGCAAATAATCCAGAACAGCAATAAAGAGCAGTGGACTCAAGACACTTCCCTGATGTACACCTACCGTTATTTGGAATTCTTCGGTGACTCCAGCTGGGCATCTCACTTTTGTAACTGCTCCCTCGTACATGTCCATAATTATTCGCACATAGGCTTCAGGAACTCCTCGGTGTCTGAGGGCCACCCATATCAGATCTCGTGGTTGTCGATCGAATGCTTTTTCGAAGTCAACCAACACAATATGCAAATCCTCTAAGGCATCTCGGTGTTTTTCCATAATGATCCTTATACTTTGAATTGCGTCTGTAGTTGACTTCCCCGCGACAAACCCGCATTGGTCATTAGACAGCCTTATTATTTTCCGCAGTCGGCTATCCAAAACCCGCTCAACGATCTTCATAGTGTGGGACATCAACTTGATCGAACGATAGTTGTCACAGCTTCTGGTATCTCCCTTTCCCTTGTACATTGGAAGAAGAAAACTTTCCCTCCATTGATTAGGCAAACTGTCACCTCTTATAATTTTGGAGATGAGAATCGTGAGCCATCTCAACCCGATGTCTCCCATATTTTTCCAAAACTCATATGGTACCTCGTCTGGCCCAATCGCTTTGCCTTTTTTGGAGTTCTTAACTGCCTCCCTAACTTCTTCGACTGTGACGTGGGATACTTCCATAAAGTTAGGTGCAGCTGTTGTGGCGCTGAAGTGGCGCCGAGGAAACTGTTCATTCAAAAGATCATCACAATACTGTCGCCATCTGTGAAGAATTTTGTCGTCATCCACAAGTAGCAGTCCTTGAGCATCATTTATGAACTTCGGCGAACGAATCTCCTGCGCATTTCTCCTTCTCTGAGCGGCTATTATGAAAATGGTTGCTCCCTTATTCAAGTTGCTTTGTCTTAGCTCTTGGATTGCCTGATTTGCTTCAGCAGCTGGGGCAGAAATCTCTTCCAGCTCTCGATACAGGCCCTCCGTGCTTTTTGCTTGAAGTTGGGCGCACTTTTTCTTCGCTTCTTTTCTGCAGCTCTTGTATTCCATTTTGAAACGCGCTTTTTCATTTGTATTTCTTGAGGGGCACTTCGACCAAGCTTGGAAAGCTGCTTTCTTCTTTCTAATCACTGCTTTAACTTCATCATCCCACCACCAGGTTTCTTTAGCTTGTTGGTGGTGTCCTTTTGAGACTCCTAACAGTGATTTGGCTCTCTCTAAGCAGGTTCGTTGTAGGCGATCCCACATATTTTGTGCCGTCATTGTATTTGAAACTGCGTCGATGATATTACACAGCTGACTTTGCATATACGAAATGAACTGCTGTCCTTTGGTTTTCTCCAGATTGTACCACTTGATTCTCCTAGGAGCCTTTGTTTGTTTGACTTCCTTCACCGCATCCGTAAAAAATTCTGTTAAAAGAAGACGGTGTTGTTGAGCGGCAGCTTCTCCTAGTATCACTTTGCAGTCTTTCACCCGAGGTTTCATGTAATTGGTTACCAAATGGTAATCAATCTGGGTTTCATTTCCTCCACTGCTGTAAGTGATAAGGTGTCGGTCTTGTTTGATGAACATGGTATTTAGTACGATTAGACCGTATGACTTGCACATATTTAGAATATCTTCACCAGGAGTGTTCCTGGTGCCGAATCCCAAACCTCCATGGCAGTCTTCATAATCCTCGTTTGTCTTCCCGACATGTCCATTCAAATCTCCTCCAACAAACAAATACTCTTCTTTTGGGATGTTCTTAAGTAGGTTATGAAAATCAAGCCAGAATACATCTTTTTCCTCCTGCTCACACCCTATTTTGGGAGCATATGCACTGATTATATTCCAGACCTTTCCTTCCATCACCAATTTAAGAGACATCAAACGGTCACTGGACTTCAAAATGGTCAACACGCTGTTATATAAACTTTGGTCAAGGATGATAACGACTCCGTTCCTACCTTGTTCTGTTCCATAGTAGAACATCTTGTAAGCCTTGGTCTTTGCATCTAAGAAACGGGCTTTGTTTGCTGTGTTTCGCTATTTCGTTTCCTGAACACACAAGATGTCCACTCGCCTCCTTCTCATCATCTCTTCGAGTTCGAAACTTCTACCAGTCATACTTCCAACGTTCCAACTCGCGACTCTAAATTTTCGTCCAACTCGTCGCATTACTTTGCTAGCCCCGTAATCCGTATAGCTCTGACCCGAACATTGCTGCTCGGTCCAGGATCAGCTCCATGCATAGCAATGGAACTGTCTGGCGGGGTAGTGCTTCTTATGTTTGCAAGTACTTCCATAATGCTCAAAATTTTTCAAAAATTTTCCTTTCATCCTTTTCGACACATGCATGCTCCATTTAATGAGTTTGATTTCCCTGTATTCAAGTAATGTTTCTTCAAAATAAAAAAATCAATTTTAATACATTGAATGCATTGATAAATAACTGCTAGAAACGATATACCAGATCTGTAACTGTTAAGATATCAAAAATAACTGCTAAGATTGATATTTATATAAGTATCGTACTAGTACCAAATAACTAAATAACTGAATAACTGTTATTTTCGATATATCCGATCGGTAACTGATAGTTGGTAACTGTCCAGATCGATATTGGGTACCTGTTTCTTAACTTATTTATGAATGATCGTTATTCCTAATGTGATGGAATCCATAATAGTCGAAGAGCTGACTCATGGAACCAAATCGCATCTATCGGACAAATAATATGGATTCGTCAAGAGCAGACCTACCATTACAAATGTTTTGGAAATTTCATCTACTGTAAAAGGATTTATGAATGGTTTTCAAACAGATGTGATATTGACTGATTTTTAAAAAGCCTTCTGTTAAAATTTTTTTTTTAATTTCTATTGGTACCCAAAACTTGTTCAATGGGTTGAAAGTTAGTCAACACCTTAAGATCAAGTCTAAAGTATCCTGTGCAATAGATGTTGATGCCCTGTTCGAGAATAGGAAACTCCTTTTTCCCTAGTTGCCTATTCCGAACAAAACTGTTCGAAAATAAGCAACTAGGTAAGAATGAGTTTCCTATTCTCGAACAGGGCAAAAACACATGCTAACTTAACTTTTTATTCTCAAAATTTCTCTCAATTTCACAAGCAATTTCTCTAATATAATAAAAACCACAGGTTCAAGTACGTATGTATGTACGTCATTATTTGCTTTTTAACTGAAGTTTCCAACACGTGCACTGCAATTTTTTTTTACTGCTACCGAGCGTCGAACTGCACGGACTGGCAAACTGAATTTTTGTAAGATCCTGTGCCAGTGGCGGATCCAGGATTTGGGCATGGGGGGTTCTATTACTCAAAATTTTATTTATATATACGAGGTTTAGCAGATTCAATCAGAAATTATTTACATGATGTTGGTTTGACTGCTCCGAACAATGGCCAAGGATTCGACGGAGCTCCGGCAATGAGTGTCCAAATCATTGGTGCACAGGCTCATCTGAGATCGTATTTCCCCCTGGCAATTTATGTACATTGCACTGCACATAGCTTTAGTTTGGCAGTCAATGCAGAATGCGATATGCGAAGTGTCAGGAATCAAAAATACGTTAGGAACTATCGGAGCGATTGAAGCATTTTTTCACTGGCCTAAAAGACAAGGCGTTCTACACTAAGAAATTTAAACAATTACAAACAAAAGTGAGAAAACAAAAACAAAAGTTGAAGTCTGTTTGTCCTACCAAGTGGGCTCCAGTCTCATGAAGTAGTTGGAACGTACGTTGAATTGCAACCGGCTGTTATTGAATCTTTGTTCAGTTAATTCGATTGTTTCGCTTTTGAGTCGGGAATTGTAATCTAAAAACCAAGATCTGGGTGAGGCTACTAAGCTGGCACATGACGCTTTGAATGAATTTACGTACAAACGCGAAAACGCAGATTCTACTTTCCACGTTATTTATGAGCATGTTGTTAGAATCACAATGAAATTGCCACGCCGCGCCGGCCGGGCCGCCCGCCGACCGCTGCCGCCGATGGGATCAACAAAAAAATCTTTGCAACGTTCAAGCACAAAGTATTGAAGACTATTACATAATTTGTTTCTACATTACGTTTCTTGATACGTTCATTTCTCAACTCAAAAGTCAGTTCTCGGAACACAAATCCATTTTCCAAAGCTTCAGGTAACTGTTTCTTAAACAAGAATATAACGAAAAGAATTGCGCTGACCTCTTCACATTTTACGAGGATATATCGGATTGTTCGAAAGAAAATTTTCTGTCAGAAGTCAAAATGGGGAGACAACGAATCCACGGCCAGAACATCCAAAATGCGCTTGATGCTTTACTGGTTAGTATCTTTCGATCAAAAATTTACATGTAAAAATGTTTATATGTGACGCGATCCGAGAAAAGGCACCTTTTAGGCAAAAGTGAAAGCTTGCACAGCACGCTCTGAAAGGCACTGATGTACCATTCAAACCCATCTAAAAAATCGTTTCTCTGAATTTATATTTTGTGAAATAATAGCGATGTTACAATTACTGATTGCGCTTCATGAATATTCAGTAAAAGAACTTATGTAATCAATCATGATCCAACAACCGATTATTTGCCTAGTAAGTCCCTTTTATCGGATCGAGTCACACATGCAAACATCAATCTGACGATATTTTTCAGGTTATCAATAGCAAGTCGTTCAAGAATATCGATTATATTTTGCGAGTCTTGGCAGTACTACCTGTAACTACAGCAACTCTAGAACGATAATTTTCGACGTTAAGGAGGATCAAAACTTAGCTGAGAAATACGATGGGAAAGGAACGACTAAATGGTCTTGCTTCTTTAAATATCCATACCCATATTGAACTTACCGAGGACGAAATTCTAGTGGAATTTTTCAAAAAACCTCCCAAATTTACTAGTGTTTGAGGTAGCCTGCTCTTCGGTTTTTTATGAGTTTGAAATAATCATATATATAAAATTCTCCTGTCACGGTGTTCGAACTTGAACTCCTCCGAAACGGCTTTACCGATTTTTACCAAATTTTATATGCGTATTCAGTAAGTCTGAGAATCGGCTACTATCTATTTTTCATACCCGTAAGTGATAAGGGCCATCTACCCTTAACATTGTTTTTTTAATTTACACTGTGGCACGAGAATTTTTATTTTTTTTTTTTCTAGCTTTCTGTGGGAACAACGCTTTGAATAAGTTTGACCCGAGCAACGCCGGGCGGGTCAGCTAGTAATCAATAAAGTTCTTGAATTTTTAAAATATGTAATAATATTACTTCTCCTTTACTTTTTTGTCTTGCTCATGCTATATTTTTCCGCCCCGTAACGAAATTTCAAAATTAGGAGCCGATATATGTTACAAATAACATCTTTTATTTTCCCGATTGGTTGGAAAAAGAAAGATTTGGGTCATTTCATTGTGACGGGTGGGACATCATTTTTCTGCATACACTTTGCTTCATTTCTCTCAAACGGCAACGATTTACGTACTGAATATGACATTTTCACATACTTGAATAGTCAATAGTCATTCCATACTGTATACTGAAGTGTGACGTGTGGGGCATCAAATAACCTCTCCTTTGCGAGTTGACTTAAACCATTCGCAATAGGCAAGAAACTATGAAACTTTTGTTAAAGAACCTAATTTTATATGGTTCCTGATATTGTACAGTTTAAGTATTGGTATAAAATATCTCGTAAAACAAAAATAATACGCTCCTCAATGCTTGTGAAGGGTGGGACAGTACTTTTGTGACGGGTGGGACGAGTAATATTTGGCCATACAAGTGTACAAAGTTTTTTTTGTATTTACTTTATCAGCTTTTTAATGAACTATTTAAATGTTATATATAGTTATATTATTAAGTAATAATTTCATTTCATAAGAATGTATAATGTTCTATTCTCCAGATATGGATTTAATTATAAATTAAGTTATTTATTTTTAAAGCGCACGATTTCGGTTTTGCTGGAATGACCCATTTTTAGCATTAAGATTTGTTTGAATAAAACAATAATATGGGTACTTTTACTAGTTTTTTTTATGTATTTTATACAAAAAAAATTATAAAAAGTGCTCAAAGTAGCCTCCTTCATTTTAATGGATGCCAGAGCCCGTTTTTAGATTTCATTGTGGATGTTTGCTCTCGATAACTCTACTATTCTGATCCAGTTTCTCGAAACCTTCTAAATGCATTTCCAAAAACATTTTGAGAAGGGATTCGTCTGTTATGATAAAGTTCCCGATATCTTCGTTGTGTTCTTGAATTTCCATTGCAAAATACATATACGAATAAAATATCTGCGTATTCTTCTTTCGTAAATGAAGGCATTTCAAAAAGCTCTGTGATCAAAATGCAATCGTGACTTACTTTGATAAACAGATGTATAAATTTGTTTCCTTATTCTTTTATACGACTTATTTAGCCATTGAACATTCATACCCCAAAACTTAAATCTCCTTGAGAAGAGGTAAGCCAATGAGGATTTTGACCTGCTGGTCAAATACACTTTTTACCCTTTTCATCAGTGCACACAGTCGTAAAAATTAACTTAAATTAATCAATTGCTGGAAAACTACTCCCATTGCAAGTTGTTGCAATAAAAGTCAGTAAAAAACCAAAAATTAGATTTTTTACCTGTATTAGATTTTTCCAAGTATCATAAAATGTATGGGTTTTTGAGTGCACTTATTCATGAGTTTTTCTTTATTATTATTTTGTTCATCTGTAAAATATAAGGAAACTCTATGTTTAACAGGCATTTTCTGAAAAAAAAAAAAATTACTTGAAAGTCAAAACTTTGCTTGGGGAAGAAAATTTTAACACCATCTAAAATTTAAAATCTGGCAACCCTAAGCCTATAGGAGCTCAACTTAAAAAGAGCTTTTAAGATTATTATTTCTACAAAAAATTTAGTATAAAATTAGGTCTCTTCCATCAGTATTGACAGAGAAATCGAATTTAACACAGTTCAGGGTACACCAAAGTTAGCCTTTTTTAAATAATCGAAAAGCGATGTCAAAGTTGAGAAACGGACTTTACTGTAAAACAATTTTTTTCTTAGAATATGACTAAGCGTCCCAAGGTATGTAACACGAATTAAGGAACACCCTGTGGGTATATAATATATTTTTTTTTCCTAAACAGTCATTTGCCGAATATTCTTTTTTAAAGTTCGTTCTCGTCACTTACCGAAACACCAAAATTTTAAATCAATCGCTTTGAAAATTTTAAGGAGTTGATGAAAGGTATGAAACACACTTGGATTGACTTAATCACTTTTTTATTTGCTTGAGATTTAGAAACCCCCTGAATTCAACTGCGCTACCGCGTTGAACAGTTTAAATACCTACCTTTTTTTTAATCATGTCGAGCTAATGTACAATGTACATAGGTACACAGATACAATTAAAGCTTACAATACTATGAACAATATCAGTTTACCTTCCAAGAGTCATTGAAAGCAGTATCAATCCATTCCATATTATTATTGATGATTCTAAATACAATTACCATTTCCATGACTTTTTATCAGCTAACGATAAATAATTACTATTTAACGCAACTTAAGTGAACTCGATTACTTTAAAGCCGTTTTGTATGTATCGCCAATCCAATTGCTAAGCCATAAAAATTCAATGACATTAATTAAAATAAATTCTCAGTAATTGGAATTCGTCAAAACCAGCATGTCATCAAGCAATTGAATTGGGCAATTTAATTCAAAAAAATAAATGCCACAGACTGTCGTCAGCAGTTTTGGTTATGTAAAAACAAAATTAATTAAGATCTCTAAACGAAGAGAAAATGGAAAGCTAATTGAAATAATGATACAAGACTTATTTGATTAGTGAAACTTTCAAGCTAATCACAAGTCACAGCAACACAACATTATAACACAAACACTTAGTGCGTTAAAATAAAGACAATTAAATACTGCCCAGACTCTTTAGTTAGGTGTTGATGTTAGTCCTCATCGACATTATTATTTCTAAATACCTTTCCATTAGCTACCACTGAGGATCGAATATACAACGCCTGGTGCCGGTGCGTTTCATAGTCAGTGAATCACCCATGCCATAACTGCACTTCGCACACTGATCACTGTCTAATAAAACTGAATAATTCAAACTTACAATTTTATCAGTGCCATATAATTTTCGTTTTGTTAATTTACTCTGTCACACATTTATGTAACTCCTTGTATGCACATTATTATTTCACAACTAGATATATTACATTTTCATTCCGAAAGAAGATATTATGATGTAAGTACATTTTTGAATGTTTATGAATGAGGTTTTTGAAATGGAAGTTTAAAACTGAACTTTCATCTCGTTTAAATACTTTGCTTTGTGCTCGTGAATGCATCGTGAAGCGTGGCGAATATTAATTATAAAACACAAAACATAAAACGAGAAAACCGATTCCCATTTTCGAAGTTACTATAATCAGTTATAACTTGTCGACAGATTTAAGGGTCGTTTTCTTCACTAAAAGTTGAAGTCAACTGTAGGATTTGTGATTTTGTTTTTCTTTTTCAAATTTGACAGCTTCAACCGCCGATTTTCAACTCTCGAGTTGATCAACTTCCAATTTTCTCAACTTCTGAAAAAAGTAGAATTTGAATGAGTAAACCTGACAGTTGTCTGTGAAACTTAATTTTGTATTTCATTTTGTTGCTTCTGTCAATTTTTTTCGGTTTCGTAAATAAAAATATTTTTAAAATATGTACCTAATTGTTCCGAAAAAGTTATTATTGGGAGAATCATTCATCTTCTGCTTCTGAAAGCGAATATGAGAAACAAGAACAATCGGTGGTGATTGAAAGAAGACAATATAAAATGTGTATGTATACGGGTCGAGCTTGAAAAATGGGATGACCATGATTTCATTCACCGATTTCACATTTCGAAGCGAACCACAATTATGCTGATAGAGCTGATAGAGGGTAGTTTGCCTTGCAGTGAGACAAGGTACGAAATGAAATATTTTGAATATTTTTTAGTTTAAAAGTATTAACTTGTGTCTTTTAAGATGTCTATTAAGATTGCCGAATTACGACCAATTACCCAATTGTTGATAGCTCTGATGTATTTTGCACTCGGATCAAACAATTGGCCATTGCTGATTTTATTTGCGTTAGTATTTCAACAGTGTCGAGAGCAATTGCTAACCTTGCACCCCCAGTTTGTTCGTATTCTCGAAACACGAAGAAAACGGTTTTTTAAAATTTTTCAAATAGTGTAAAATTTTTTTACAAAGAGTAGCAGATTCGTACTCGAAATTCAGTCCAGCATTCTCATGGAATTTAAAATAGACGGTTTTCAGTTTTAGCAACTGGGTTAAGATGTAGAGTTAAAACCGTGCAGTTGATATATTATAATTGCTTGTGCCGTCCTTCACAACATAGCCATTGACGAAAAGGAATCACAACCTCCACCGGAAATGGTCGGATTCGATGACATGTTTCGTAATACAAATGTTCCATCTTCTAAGCAAAATCAAATATCTGCAACAACGATTGGAAACGCCAGGTCCCGAATTGGATCTTATTTTCGGTCAACTTTAGACCAATAAGAAACAAGACAAAATTAAAAACCAAACTTATTCAATATACATACATAAATGTATATGTGTACGTGTACATAAATTGATATTATTTATTACTTAATATTTTTATAATAAAACTAAATTTTTAAATTTAAAAATAAGGCTTATTTGCAGCAGCTTTTGGAAATGGGTATTTTGTTGCTCTCTTAGCATGTAAATCTGTTTTTCTTAATTTTATTTTCGCTTTTTTTATTTTATTTTATTTTACCCAAACAGAAATCAACTACCGGAACTTTAATTTTCAAAACAATCGAGCAATCGAAATTCAAATCTAAAGTTGAAAGCTATGTATGTATCTGTCAAAAATATCCAAGGAAATTTATAAAAACGCAAGAAGGCGAACTTTTGAATTTCAACTCTCGAGTAGAAATTTAAAATAGTGAAGAAAAACAAATTTCAACTTTTGTTTCAACTCTCTAGCCTGCCTAAACTCTACAGTTGGCCAACTTGAGATTTTGAGGCAAGCTAAGATATAGTGAAGAAAACGGCCCTTAGTTTTCGAAATGAAATCTTTCTACATCAAAGCAAATTTTTGTTTTTATTATTATCACTAGATAAATTGCCAACTGAACAATTAAAATTAATTAATTGGTGTATGCACTTGTGATCCTCCTTCTCTGTCACTGTCAGACACACAAGTTCAAGTTTTACATATTATCTCTACTCCTTCTTTACTTTAGACAACTGAAGACGCATTTAAGCCCATCATTAGCCTTCAAAGTTTGGAAATACTTTCTGTAGAAATTCGCAAGTTATAAATAAATTATGAAATTCGATTCCTTGATCAATTTCTCATAGGTACTGGATGTGGATGGAACTATTAGAAGAAAAATCAGTTAAGCATCCGTTGGAAATAAATTTATCATTTGACTTGGTAATTTAACTATCAAAACTTCAGAACTATGAAAATATCTTGTTGAATAGAAGATATTTCCATTGAGACTACCTCAAGTTATAAAGTGGTCTAATCTTAAAAGTAAAAAATTATGGGTAAAAATATTTAATTCAGTAAAAAATTTTATTTTTCTTAAAACACATACATATGTATTTTATAGAACCTAAAATGAGTTAGTATAGTGGAATAACAAAAACAAGGACTGAAAGTTATCGCTGTCAAGAAATATTGTGAAAAACAGGATGACGAGTGAAATACGAAAGGTCTACTTGATAATTTTTAGTAAAGAAAACGACACCTACAAAAAAAATTTTGGCAAAAATTTGCAACCTCAAAGAATATATATAAATTGTATGTGTGGCATGGCAAAAACCACAAAAAAACCGATGCACTAATGTCCCCCTTTGCAAGATCTGCTAAGCCTCACTCACCTAAATATGGGCATTTCTCCACTTAATGGAAAATTGCTGTCCCAAGCAAATTTTATGTAATAAATTTTAATATTGCTCAGCTTTTTGTATCAATAATGACATAGTATTATGCATTCTTGGCACGCCACAGCTTATTTAGTAATTTAATAATAGGCGTGTTTTTTTCACAAGACTGTTATATACATAACATCATTTTACATGCAAAGCAAAAACAACATCCCCGACAACCAATGTTATGGATAAAAGGATGGTTAAGATTTGGTCGGGGATAGATTTTTGACGTTTAGTCGAGTATCGAATGAGTTTTTCGACTTTTCAGTTTTTAATGTTGGTGCGTCTAGAGACTTTCATGTATCTCGAACAAAAGCAAAATGGGTGGCAAAGGGTCTGTTCACAAATGTGTAACTGAATAAAATCATATGCCCACTCTTACACTCCGCAATTTAGTTGCAGAAAATTTTAGATATTTAGAATTTCATTGATTTCAAGAGTTAGATTTGTAAATGTATATTAAGATACATAAAACAACGTAATAGCAATTAAAAGCGGTCTGTTTAGTGACTGAAAGCACATTTTGCATATATCTTTTCACATTTTTGTGTGAATGTTAACATTTTTTCCAAAGCTAATTGTTAAGTATGCCATAAAAATGGTTGTACTTTCTTATTATTAATAGTTTATTTCGTTTGAAACAAGTAACAAAATATTTTTTCCAACTCACATCTAAATCACAATCTCATATAAACTCAACCCCAGCATGTAAACAGAGTCAAGATAAATTCTTTGTTACCTTTGTGAACGGACCTATTTTTGACGTTTCTAAACTAACAAAAAACACACAAAAAAATTGTTTACCTGCATTAATTTCACTACGGAACATTCTTGTTTTCCACTCTATACAATTGCTTTAGGTTTTTAACAAACAGTTTTTGCGTTTTTGTGCGAATTAGGCAAAAAAAAATCATTTGTTGCCTTTTATTAGTTTGACAACTGATCGAGAACACCAACCCACAAATAAAAAAAAAACGAAGCGTTTTTTTTGGATATCATGTTATGTACATAACATCCTTGTGAAAAAACACGCCTAATGTTATATTTGAATAAATAAACTCCAAACATCCCAAACACCCCAAAACACAGTCCTCGGTACGTCCCTTTTCCAGAACTACAAGTCTTGTTACCAATATTAATTTTTTTGCCGTGATAACTGAATAAAAAATATCCAAATACATAAAAATAACATTAAGTATTTTAATACTTCACAATTATATTTTTTACAATATAATTTATTCAAAATATCTATGTGCGAATGCTGTAATCAAATTTATTAAAACAGTCCCCTGTTAAAATTTGAAAACCGTGCTGAAGTCAAATTTTGTTTTGGCGCGAAACATTTAGATCGCGAAACGAAACGATCATCTGCTAGTGATCCACGCGTCTGGCCGTTAGAGGAAAGGGTCCACTGATAAGCCTTTTTTTTTGCTTTTTAAACAGTTTTAATAACGACAACTTGTTTAAAACAACTAATTATCTAGTATGGAGCCACATCTGTTTCGTTAATCTGATATGTTTAAATGATTTTGTTTTATTAAATATTTATGGAAAAAGGACAGTCCCCTGTCATTTCATAGCACAGGGGTTTATATTTTAATTTTTAATTATATTAAAGACTGACTTTAGTGTTTAGTGTCATACAATTAGTCTTAAAAAAACCGTTGAACTAAGAACTTGATTTTGTTATGTTTGACACAAATGTTATTAGCTCTAAGAAAAGTCACTATAATAAGTAAAACTTGTTTCAATACTGTTGATTTATTCCAAAAAATTAAATATTTTAAAAACGATATAAAAATAAAGACTTTGATTGCTTTAATAAACCAAAATACTCGTTTTTGTCCGTAAAACATTCCCCTGAATAGTTACAACATTCCCCTCTCAGGGTTTTGCATAAAATCGTCCATAACTAAAAAACAAAGAGGAAAATGTGTGGGCTTTTTAAAGAATATTTAGTAGCATAAATTTAGTATGCTATTGCCCTTCATTTAATTAACAAATATTTAAATATTTCATAAAATTTGCTTAGGACACCCCTGTATGGAGTATGGACGAATTTCAAAATAGCAGAGGAACATCCATATCGATTTACAAATTTACAAAATCATAGCCCATTGTCAATGTACTGTTTCCGATGCTTAGCCCAATGATGATCTTATTTATATAGAAACTTATATTATAGAAAAATATTGTTTAACATGAAGAACTATAAATCATTTTCCATTGTACAGAAAATTTTGTTTTTACATACTATGAAAGTGTGGCTAGTTATGCTCATACGGTGTAGTGGAAGATGAAAATGATCCGGTACCAAGAAAATAATCGATATTTTTTTGTCACTTTTCGCCCGATATGTATATATGGGGCATTCCACGCCAAATCGGACAAAGTTCTGCCTTTACATCTCCGATTTTTTTTTTTTTTTGATTTTTTATGTTATAGTACCCATTGAAAAAGACATCCATTATTTTTTATATCTGTAACTTTGCGTAAAATGGGCCAATCGGGACTTTTTTTTTAAATTTCGTTTTTAAACACACTTTTAGGATATATTAAAATTATATTTCTATAAGATTTTCAAATTTAGACTTTAAAATGTTGATTTCCCAAAAACACGTAGCGATCGATTTTCTTGAAAAAAAAACTGTCACTTATTCCCCAACTTTTAAGCCTAGTCTCGTAATGGGCAGTCGATGGGATTAATTTTTTTTATAAAATTAATAATTTTTTAAATCTTTAATTTTAGACGCCTTTTTATGAAAAAAAAAAAACGGTGCGACATTTTCTAAATGAACTTTCCATAAGATTTTCGAGCATGCAGGGTTAGAATATGTTTTTTGAATCTTACAATTTTTTGTTTTACTTATTTATGTCAAAAAATGTCTAACATCATACATCATAATATTTTACGTCAAAACTGCTTTCGAGGATTATATGACTCGTGATTATTATTAACTAGCTGTGCCCGTGACTTCGTCCGCGTGGAATAGTGACTTTCGGCAGAATTTTAAATTTTTTAGGCTAATTATTTTGCAAATAAAACATATTTATGCATTAAAGTAACATATACATTATACAAATGCATACATATATTATTTTGTTTAAGTACATGTTTGCAAACGACGTTCTTACTTTTTCCATCTTTAGCGAAATAAAAAGGTTTTGCGTGATTGATACATGTGTGGCAACAGAGTTGCCATGGAATTTTTTTCTAAACGAACACCTGCGACTTTAAACGTCTGAGCCTTCTTTATACTAATATCTAGTACTGGTTTCAGAGGAAACTGTAGTCTTAAACTAAACAAAAATCGAAATCGACCTTTCGCACAGCCATTCCCGATTGCCAATATTTATTTGAAGATCAAGATAGACATTTCTTGTCGATTTGACAGAAATCACCTCACGGTGAAAGAACTTTTGAAATCGATCCAGTGGCTTCAAGGTTCCCGTTTGCGTTGCCGTTCCCGTAGGAACATAGGGATAACAAATACAGCCCATGTCCTTCCTCTGGCTCGCGACTATCTCGGCGCCAAAATTCATACAAATAGGTTTAATAGTTTGGGCGGTAGACGGTAACAAAGAAAAACAGACAGATGGATTTGATTTCGGATCTATAATGTTAGTAAGTACTTGATTACTTCCGTTCCCATGGGAATATGGGGATAAATTAAAGTTTATTTACTTGGAGATAGTCGATAGTGCAGCATTCTAAAGGGGAAATAGTTCTTGAAATCAGAATAGTTGAGTAGTTCCTTGGTTCCCGTTTACGTTCGCGCTCTTGTGGGAAAATAATGATAATATATATAGCCAATGTCCATCCTCAGGTTCTAGAATATCACTACCAAAATTCATATAAAAAGGATAAATAGTTTGGGCGGTTGTTGGTAACAAAGAAAAATAGACAGACAGATTTCATTTCAGACTTACATATAATTAGTACAAACACCCATTCCCGTAGGAATATTGTGACCGTTCCCGTAGGAATATGGGGATGAGTTACAGTTTATGTTACTCAGGGATAGTGTAGCATTCTAACGGTGGAGGAATTTTTGAGATCGGTGCTGTAGTATCAAGGTTTCCGTATACGTTCTAGTTACCGTATGAATATAGGGATAAAATATAAAACCTATATCCTTCCTTAAATCCTAGACTATCCCTGTACAAAATTTCATTTAAATCTGTTCAATAGTTTGGGCGGGAGATGGTAACATAGAAAGGCAAACAGACAGAGCTACTTTTGCATTTATAATATTAGTGAGGATCGGTTACTGTGGGAATATTCCAATGAAATATAGCCTTGTCCTTGTCCTTCTTCAGGTTCTAGATCATCATGAAATTTCATTTAAATCGGTTTTTTAGTTTGGGCGGGAGATGGTAACATAGAAAGACGAACAGACAGAGCTACTTTCGCACTTATTATATTATTCAGAAGCTCCCGTTCCCGTAGGAATATGGGGATGAATTAAAGTTTATGTTACTCGAGGATAGAGTTACGTCTGAGACGTCACCCAAAACCAATAACCCGTTACCCCACATACTCCCCTTCGCCTAACGGCTTCTCCTAGTTCCGTAACGGCTTCCCACGCCAGTTTTGCTGAACATGCAAAACGTGTCGAGAACACATCTATTTTGCTGTTCATCCTAACGCACAACAAGGTATTCATATTTAAAATTGTTAAAGCCATTCATTAAGTAAGATAAGTCAAGCGTCATCCCATTCATACTCGCAATGTCATACCATTTTCTAAACGTAGTGAGCCCGCATTGAAACGCACATTGCATGATTTGTTTTCGTAAGTTATGATTGGACCTCGGCATTACCCGAGTTCACTACTCGGCAGCATTTCAGCATTTGCTTTCAGATTATTCAGATAAATTTTGGGAATTCCTTATTCTGTATGTAAAGCAGGTGTTGATGTTGGTAGCCTGAAGATACGTTTGAAGAGTTAAAATTAATCTACAAACTTATACCCGAAGACTTGGCTTCTTTAGCACAGGCACGCGTTAATAGTGCTATATAGTACTTTAAACTTGGAGGACCTGTCCACTGACTGATTGCAAAGAAACGGCTTCACATGAGATTGAACGTTGAACGTTGTTTTCGCTTCTTTTATATAGAGAGACTGAGGTCTAGGTAACTTGAAACTAGAACTCCGAGGTATCTGTATTTCTTAACATTTTCAATAGGGTTCGATCTAAGGAACCAAATGTTTTTCGGAAATCTCCTTCTATTATATAATTCAAAGATCATGATTTTCGATTCAAATTATGATTTCAAGTGGTGTATGAAGAGCTGCAGTGAGGGAGGCTTATCAGCGAGCAAAACCAAATCGTCAGCAAGCAAGACTCTTATATTATGTTCATCCCCTACCTTTACTCGACCTAGAAAGACATTTGATACATCATCAATGAAAAAGCACACAGTTGTGGAACACCGGAATTCGTTCCAAAGAATTGAGATACTTTCATACCATTCCAAACTGCAGACGTACTGCCCGTTAATAACTGTTTGAATAGTCTAAGAAACTTCGGCGGTATACCGAGGTTGGAAAGTCTGTACAACAGTGACTTAAGGTTTATGGTGCCAGGCCCGCCGCTAGGGGTTTGAACGCCCGTGTGCAGTTCCCATTATGCCGCCCCCATTTAACTATGTCTATTTTACACGATCTAGGTTAAAAAAACTAGGTTAAGGATGTGAAAAAAATAAGAAATACTTTACAACGAAAAACTATTCATTTACTTAATTTACAGTAATTGTACCTTTCTTGCCTTTATGTTGGCGAAATCTGTTATCAATTCTTTAGTGTCTAAGCTATCTAATATCTCATGTTCAATTGAAACTATGGCTAAATTACTTAGTCTTTGCTGGTGCATTGTTGATCTCAAATAGTTTTTTATAATTTTTAACTTTGAAAAGGACCTTTCACCAGCTGCAACTGAAACCGGCAACGTAAGTAATATTCTTAGTGCTATTGCTGTATTCGGAAATGTTGACATTAAATCATTTGCAAAAATATATTGCAATAGGGTTTGTGGATCATTGGACTGGTGTTCAGTAAAATGCAACTTTAAAGCATTGATTTCATTAAACAAATCTATACCGTCAATATCTGTGTCACTATTTGAACTGTCTTTTAGCTTCAAATTCAAGTCTTTGCAATGTCTCATTAAATCATCTTTGGAGTAACTAAATAAGTTATTATTGGTGAAAAAGCCAAATACGTCGGTAAAAGTTTCCAACTCCTCGAATCTGCCCTTTAAAGAAGTTAACGTATGATCTAGGATTCTAAAAAAAACCTCTACTTTGTATTTGGTTTTGGGGTCAAGTAAAACTTCGTCACTCTGTTCATATTGAAATTGAGTTGGTTTTCTTCGTGGACGAACTGTGTCTATAGGCGGAAAATCTGTTTCTACATTAAGGTCCCGAGCCACATTGGTAGCTTCTTCTAACACCCTTTCGAAATGCTCATCCGTGCGATATTCGATGAATTTATCAATCAATTTATTTAACAAATTTATGCAGATTTGAGTATTTATTGTGGGGTTTTGCATCATTTTGCTGAGAGCATTAATTTCATTTAAAATATCGAACCAAATTACAACCGAACAAATAAATCTATAATTTTGAATGTTTAAAGCAAGCGAATGAGCTTTGTGAGATGTTGTACAATCCCATTCCGACGAATTGTTATCTGATATTTCTAGCAAAGCGTCAAATATTTTTTCGAGGTGATACCGTAAAGGTTTGACTGCATCGATTCTGCTAGACCATCGCGTGGCACTTAATGCTTTTAATTGTAAATCTGGTAAATATTTGCAAATTATCGACCACCTTTTTGTAGATGACGAAAAGAAAACGTAAATTTCTTGAATTATATTGAAAAAATTGACGGTGTCGTGCGTAATATTTGCCGCATAGTTTACGACCAAATTGAGACTATGCGCCGAGCATGGAACGTAAAATGCGCGATTATTAATTTCCAATATTTTTTTTTGCAATCCGTTGTGTTTTCCACGCATATAATAAGTCATAACCTTGACCACGTAAGTTCTTAATATCCAGGTTTAATTGCGAAAATAAATCTAAAACAAAATTTAATGGTCCTTCACCTGTGGAGCTGGTGATCAGACAGAAACCAATAAAACTTTCGCATGTCGTAACATTTTTAGTTCCACTGTTTAAAATGACATACCTGAGTATAACTGTAATTTGTTGAAATAAAATACAATAAAAAGTTATGATAACTGTAGTGCTTGAAAAAACTCCCCTGTTCTTACTGAATCTACTATTATCAAACGAACATTTGTTGATCTGACATATTAAACGAAAAGAATACTGAAAAGTGGAATGAATGAAAATCAAAAACGAACATTTGTTGATCTGACATATTAAACGAAAAGAATACTGAAAAGTGGAATGCGAAAATGAAAATCAAAATTTTTCACAAAAAGTTTTAAAGATTACAAAACGCTTTCAAAATCCAAAAAGTCAGCCAGACGTTGCCTTAGTGGTGGAAGCTGTACTCAAAGTGGTAGTAGTGTGATTTTGTGTAAAGTCAATGGTGGAAGCTGTACTTAAAGTAGTAGAGGTGAATTTCGGTAAATGTATGCGTAAATCAGCTTGTGGGCAGTTTCAATGTGTGTGTGAAGTTGGGCATCTATTTAATTTCTTATCTCTGGCATAGAGCATAATGCTGGGTTTACATGCATCTGCAACTGCAGAAGTGCAGAAAAGTAAAGCGAGACGGATGAAGATTACAAAGCACAAAAGTTAAAAAGAGAGATGAATAGGATTATGGTTGCAGATGAAAAATTATGGGTGCAGATGAACATGTTCATCTGCACCCATAATTTTTCATCTGCAACCACAACTAAGGAAGTGCAGATGGTGCGTTCCCTCTCAATCAGACAAGTATGAATTTTACATCTTGCGTCTTTTTCCGATTTTCATCTGCACTTGCAGATGCATGTAAATCCACCATAACACGACCATAAACAATATGTCGACTTTCTTCCGGCAGCCGTTCTCGGGCACGAGCACACCTTACCAACAAGTGTTACGTGTTGCATCTTTGTTCTCTTGAATTTCAATAGATGGTACTGTTTAATGCAAAAGAAAATAATTGCGTGCTTGGCAGTATTGGGTTTCCCAATGCCTTATTTCAATTAAAAAAAAAAAATAATTGCGCGCCGCTTCATATTTCTTTTGGTTGGATATTTTTTTTAGTACCTATTGTGATGTGACAATGTCTGAATTTTGGTCGTTGATTGCTTGATTTGCCGCCCCCCTGGATGCGCTACCCGCGTGCATTGCACGCCTTACACGCCCGCTTACGGCGGGCCTGTATGGTGCCAAATGCTGCTTTGAAATACCGAATAGCAATACTCGTAAGGGCAAAAATTGTATCTCTGGTAAATAATCCAGCTCTAAGACCAGCTTCAAAAGAGCTCAATAGCTTCTTTGTTTCCACCTTGTTTGTTAACCTACGGAATAGAAAGTTTGCAAACACTTTCTCAAGACCGAAAGAAAAGAAATTCCTCTGTAGTTTTCTGGTAGAGAACAGTCACCCCTTTGAAAAATACTACAATTTATTTACTTCAGAAAAGATTCTGGTATATAACTTCTTCATTAAAAAGCTCATTGGAGAAAACTAAAATTATTTCTATAAAAGATAAAGTTGAGTATATAGAAAGTTCGACAGAACTCCATCCAAACCCCAAGCCTTATTATTTTTCATTTTTCGCCAAGTTGTTTTCAACTCCATTATCGTTATATATGGTCATCCAATTTAACAATGAAACATAAACAATGTTATTTTTCGATATTTCCCTAAGATAAAGCATGTCAGTCTCAAATTTTGAACATAAGGTTTTCGGACAGATACTAATTCACATAATAAGACATGTATTGTATAGTCCGACACCAAAAATATCCAAGGAATTTAAAATACATTAGTAAATCAAACAGACATATGTACAGTACATATGTCCACCTTATAAATAAAATGTAAGCCACCAAATTGAAAACACGTGAAATTGGATGCTTCATATTTACTTATCTCCAAAATTAGGTCCTAGTTAGTATTTTAAGAAACAATCTATACTCAATCTAAATATAAGATTCGTACTTATCATATAACCAAATGTTATTGGCAAATTGATTACAAGTCAGCAAACGAACTTCTTTCAAGAAATAAGCTACAAACATAGTACATAACAGGCAGAGATAAATAAGATAATAATTGTAAATTAATATGTACAAAGAACTTACCAAATGAAGTCACATTTATTCCGGAAATGCTTCTTGCCTCCATTATTATCCCTTGTATTGAAGAATACCTATATGGTTGGCATATGGGAATATTAGTTCTTATGTTTTTAGATATTGTCCATGTACTTTTGTACATGTACAGTTACACTTCACTGTTCATCGTCGTTTTTAATAAACACATTATTCATATTCACTCCAAGCGGATTACCGCTAATTATTTCGCTCACTCACACTTTGAGGACAAGTATTTATGAATCATTGTTTGTAGTACAAACCTTTGAATTCAAAGGACATATTAACTGGTACACTAGTAAAATCGCAGCTGGAAAATACAGAAAACAAAAGTGCGAAATACCTTTAGAAGGAATAGAATAGAAAAGGTAAAGGAAAAAGGAATGTGATCGGGAACAAAAAGGAAAATTAATATCGAAGTAGTGTTAAGACCGCTTATATGGGTATGTTTTGTTGACCGCAAATGAGGCAAGTAATTCGAACTTAACTTTTTTTCTGAATGATCGCATCTAAGCTCAGCTGGTCCTTAAACCTAATGAACAAGTCTTTAGATAAAAAGTGAGGCGAGCCTAAAAAATCAACACAAAAATTAAAGGCAAAAGAAAATCATGAAACCATAAATAACGTTACAAAATGAGCTTATCATAAAATGAATCATGAGCCAGAGCCAGATTCTCCCCAAAAATCACAACTACAAACGTTGTGACTCGCAAATCACAATTTAAGTATTGATTTGACCAGACTTGTGAATATTTGGGGAGAATTGAATTTGTAGCATAATAATCGAAATACACTGTATTTAAATGAATTTATTGATTTGTAAATAAATAAGAGCCAAAACAATGTTGGATGGTTTCTCGACTTTTGAATTAAACCAAATCAAGATAATTAATCTACGCATTATTGTGTGAATTGATTATCGAGTAGATACCTAAATACATGTCATACACTTGAGGGAATCAGCATTGCATAAAAGAAATTTATTTGCATGTTTCATTGCTTTAATCAAACAGCCAAAGAACCTCTTTATTTTTAAATGATTATTTAGTTTTGCGCTTATACATACAAATTTACATATACATAATGCATATACTGGGTGTTTTGCTAAAATGCGACAAAAGCTCAGGACGGATAGGTTCTGTGTTTGACTCAGAAGTCAGAACTAATAAAAATATTACCTTTTAAAAAAAACTGCTCTTAATAATGCATGTCGATGTATTTTATAAAACTGCTCCTCCTGCCTAAATGGAGGGAGATAGATCCCCCTCCCATACGATTTTTTTCTTGTCTTCACCCAACCTACCCCTCTTGTGCTATTGTCGCATTTTATGCGATAAACCCTATATACTTATATCTACACATGTTTATTGCTTCAAACGTATGTTCAACTTAAGTTTAAAAAAGTAGGTTCCCAATATATAAAACCTTTTTCCATGCACATTCACATACCTACATGTGTTTCTAAAATATCTTTGATTCTACTTGCTGTTCGAATAAAATAATAAAAATATTTGCGCAAATTTACTGCGTGAACACAATGAACTGCAAACGCAGCCAGCCGTAGCCGCAGCCGCACCCGCAAGAGTTAAAGTAAAGTTAACTTGTGCGGCTCCGGCTTCCGTTGTTGTGTGTGTATTTAATGGCTCTGCATGCAGCTGCGGCTCATTGTGTTCACCCAATTATAGTCATTTTAAAACGGCCTAGCTTAGAATGACACTTGAATCAATATACAAGGTGTCCCGTACTTCGTGTATTATCCTTTGGGGTGTGATTCTTGGTCATATTCTAAGAAAAAAATTGTTATACAGTAAAGCCCGTTTCTCAACTTTGACATCACTTTTTGACAACTAAAAAAAATTCTAACTTTGGTGTACCCTGACCTGTGTTAGATTCGATATCTCTGTCAATACTGGTGATAGAGACCTAATCTTAGACTTAATTTTTTGTAAAAATAACAACCTTTAAGACTGTATTTTAGTTGAGCTCCTATAGGCTTAGAATTGCCAGATTTTAAGTAGTGTTCAAATTTTCTTCCCCAAACAAAGTTTTTACTTTGAGGACATTTTTTTTTAGAAAACGTCAAATGATACATATTTACAAAGAAGCCTTTTCTCTCGATTAAAAATTAAGGCCGTGTGTGAATTGCGTTAAAATGTGTGTTAAAATTTAACCCGCGTTAAAATTTGACACTAATGAGGTGAATAAAATGGGTTAAAATTTATTCAGCTGTGGAGCAGGTTAAAGTGTGTTAAAATTTGACGTTTCTAGTGATAGAGAATTCTACTCTTATTTTTGTATTCAATTCAAACAACGAAATATGAATTAAGAAAAAAAACGAAGGCAGGGTGGAAAGCCATACAATAAATGTTAGTTTGAAATCAATTAATTTATTTAAATTCAATGCTTTTGTTTTCTGGTAATGGTTTTTTTTTTATTCTACTAGTTTTCAGTGCTACCACACCGAATAAATCAATTAATCGAAATGGGAATTTTGTTTGAATATTTTTGATTGTTGTTTTAAAATATGACATTAGGATCGAGAACAATAAATAAAAAAGATTTTTTTTCAGTTTCAGAGACTTTTCATTAACCCTGTTTTCTTAAAATTATGTTTTGTAGGAGAAATTATTTTTCCGTGAAAAAGAAAACCAATTTTTGTTCAGGGAAATTTCTTAAATTTATCGAGGGAAATTTTTTTCATCTACGCAGAGATCTTGGTTAAAATAATTGTTTTAACGCAATTCACAAAGCAAATGGCTAAATTTGATCCCACCTCAAACAAGACGTCAAATTTTAATCGTGGTAGAAGTTTTAACGCAAATTTCAACGCAATTCACACACGGCCTAAAGAAATAAAAATTACATTCATATTGAATTTTCGCCCTGTTTTTCACCTGCTAGTGTATATAACACTGGATTTTGCAGTAATTCTTTTTTCCTGGAGCTAATAGCATTCCATATGGAATGTAAGCAATATATAAATCAAACATAGGCCTTCTCAAATCTCAACCAAAGAATTTTGATTTTGAAATACAAAGTTTCAATAACAATTTTTGTTGATTATGACCAACGTACCGGGATTTATCAGAAAAAGTTTGTATAGACTGCAGAATTTATAAATATGGCTGATATATAAAATTTAACCAGAATAATAAGTCTTCGGGGCTCACCACCATCTCTTGAATTTAAACTTTTTTTTACTCATCGCGAACGCAGTAGAAAATGATCAAAAGGGAAAGATATATGTATGTATGAAAATCAAACATTCTCTAATAGAAATTCATATTTGGAACTAGGAGCACGTATTTCAACTTAATTTAATTTGGGTTGTATTAATTTACGCGGTAATATAGTTCAATTTCACGGTTTAGTAAACAGAATCAATTTATTTTCTTTCTTAACCTATCTTATGGACTGTTCAATAGTGTAAAAATTGCTTTGCCACAGGTTTGGATAAAAAATAAATCGATTCTGTTGCCATTGAAAAATCTCATCAAAGATTAGTTTTTAATATCTTTTTACATACTCTCCGAACATACCCGAAAGTTTTTTTTAGCAGAACAGCTGACTTTGACATAGAACTTTCTTTACTGCTGGACGATGGCTCCAAAAATTGTAAAATAAAATAAAGCTGTAAGAGAGAATGCTCGCGTTCTCCGCACCGGGACTTCGAAAACTATTGTCAGTTTTCGTCGCTCTGATTGGTCAAAAGTGTCAGAAGTTTCAGCTGACATTTAGCTGACAGTTAGATTTTTCAGATTTTCGAACATAGATTTTCAGATGAAAAAAATAGTCTGAAAATTCTTAAAAAAAGATCTAGCTGTAAAAACAAGGAAAACAACGTATATGACAATCGGACTTTACTCGGTATTCCTGGGTTAGTTTTTTGTTTTACTAGTTTTCGCTTACTTGTTGAATTGAAATTGATTATTATTGATGTTCTGATATTCTGTTTTGCAAATTGAAATTGAAAGTGAATTAATCAGCAACGAAAATAAATATATTTGAGGGCATATGATTTTAATTTTTTTTTTATCAAAAATGATTGAAGTGAATTTAATTTACAAACTACCTTACACAAATACTTGGAAATCGAATTCCTTAATTTCAAACTGGGAAAATCTGTATGTTTTCCAATTACTTTTGCGACTAACTATGTAGAACCGAAAGGTGAATCACAGTACCATGTTATATCACACACAGAGCTTAAATTGCGTTCTTGAACTGACAGATTGAACTTCGAAGATTCGAAACTGCGAGCTGCGACGAACGCGAGCAATCTTATGTATGGAAAATAAGAAAAATAATACAAAATTCATACCTGGATCTTATCTGTTAATGCCGCTTTATTTAATATTTTCATTGTAAAAACTAATTCAAAGTATCATTTTCGTTTGTGTAAAAATAGTACTAAAATCAACTAAATTGTAAACACTTAAATCATTGCTGAATCGCTCTCAGTTATGATAAGCAAAAGATAAAGTCAATGGATTAGATCAGTCATTGAAGTCTAGCCTACCAACCAACAAGAAAAATATATAAGTTGAATTCCAAAAATTAGTACATACGCAATTTGTGAAAACTCTCACAAATTATTCAGTATCGTTATTCATTTGGTAAAACAAATAACCAAACAAACCAAGTAGGAATTTGATTCTGTTTCTTCTTGATTTTCACAAAGAGTTTTGAAAAGTAAAGCTAGCTTTGACGTTGAACACCATCTTGTGGCTGAAAATATAACTGAAAATACTGTGGAAAGACCGTTATGTTTTAACGAATGCTGTACTACCTACTGGCTTAAAAAAAAATTCACCTGTAGTCACTCTAAATTTAAAATCAGGCAATCCCCATTTCAAATACTTTAAACCATGCTCCATGCCCTAACTCATCTGACGTTTCTCATTCGCTTTACATTTAGTGTGATTTATCTCCGAACTGGTATTTGTTCTGAATCAAGTATTTCTAGACAAAAACTAAACTTTCATTCCAAATTTTCGTTTGCAATCAAAATATATATGTACTATTTTTCACCAGAGTTTCCTTTTTTTTTTTGCCTTTTAGGAACTGTTAAAATGTTGGTACTGTTCACATATATTTTAACCAAGTCCATTGTAAAGTTGTCTCGTTTGTATTTAATGACCCCATTTTAAAGTTAGAGAAACGTTAACTAGAGCTGGCACTTCCTCTTGGAAACGCACGCACTATAAGTTTCAAAGAAAATAAAAACTATATCGATGTACATTGGTAGTCTGAAGTTTAAATTTTATGGAAAATATTTATTAAAAATTAACACCGGACACCGTTAGATAAATTATGTAGTTCAAAAATAAATAATTATTAAAAACATTTGACGCATATCTTACACCCATGTTTGGGCTTTACAGAGTATAGACAATGGTATTTCCGGGGTGATGTCTTGAAAATTAATAGGTAAATAACTCATCTTGAGTACTTCTGAAGAAGGTTTACCTTCAAGTGACAAGAGTAAAACAGTGGGGTTATGAAGTTCTCAAAATATTTTGCATACATGAAACCAACATCAAATAATGTGTTGCCAATGCATATCAAAAATGCTAGAAATTCTTCTTTCAAACAAATAGCAAACTTATCAAACGACGAGTTTATAGAACGATAGGAAGATCAGCCTATAGAGAAATCAAAATAAGCTATTAAAGAAAAATGTCTATGTGATGGAAATAAAATTTGTCTATATGATGAAATTATTATTGTCATCAAATGGTCAAACATTTCTTTAAATAGCGCTCTTAATTGATAACTTTCGATCCTACAGTTATTAGTTATCACAGTGAACTCCACAGTAAAATTTTTGCAATAAATTGTAAATCTAGCTGCACTTAACGAGCTGTTGGAAAACCACCAATAACGCAAGCCAATTCATTTTGATATGTTGAAAGGATTTTTCTCAAATTATTTCGTGCTCATAATAAGTAGCTAACGAACTGTTAATGGGCGCGTACAAGTGCCTATTGGATACACTATCTATGATACCTGTATCTGGGATACCTTTTTGAATGTGTTAGGTATCTGAAACAGATTGAGCACGTTTAAGAACATATAATATAGGCTAGAAATAAAATTAGATTTTCTTATAGCTGATCAGTTGAATAAAAATGGGACCATTCAGGAGCCTATAGAATAGGCAATACCTGTGTATCTTAAGATACCTTTTTGAACGATTCAGATATCTTCTCCTAGATTGCTGCCTACAACAGCTTTGAAATATAAAAACTCAACTTGCTTATTGCTCGCTAAACATTTTTTTTCGATTTCCCATGCAACTTAAATGACTCGAAAATTGATTCGAAAACAACAACAAAAACTATGAGAAACGTGAAGCTACCAGATATTAAAATTAACACCAATCAAACGGTTGAACTCATGAATATCTTTGGTGTCACAATCAAATTTGATCGCCGAACTTATTTTCTATGACCACCAATTTTATACTGATTCTGATTGGTAAGGGAGAAAGCTCTTTTCATCGCTGTGTAAGTACTCTCTAGGATTAGGCAATTACTCGCGAAACGTGATATCCGTGGAATAACAGTTCTGTATTTTTTTCCTTCTGAGATTTAAACCATGCTACTTTTTTTGAATATAGAACGATCGTCTCAGATTGCAAATTTGCGAATTTGAAAATCCCGAAATGAACAATCTCGAATTTAAAAATTAAGTCAAATTGTGGTTCTCAATTATTTTCATGACATGTACATTATTTTTATTCGTTTTCGCATGCCAAAGGTTGGCATAATATCAAAAAAAATTTCGGGAATTAAGTAATTTGGAATCTTGGATTTTGCGGCTCGGGATTTTGTGCTTTGGCATTCGGGATTTTGGCGGTACAGGTTCGGGAATTTTTTGAGCGATTTTTTTTTATCGAATTTCTGTATACAGGAACACAAAAGTGTGAAGTATGTACGTATTTTTTGTCAAATTAACAATGAAAAGAAAAGAACTATGACAGAATTTTATCTAGGGACAACTTCACGAAAGGTTTGGCGCAAATGTTTGTCGAAGCTGGGGTCAAAACTGCGTTGGATACAAAAGTAACAAATTTAAACAATTAATCCAACGGTCATTTAACTGGCTTCTCAAACTGTAGAGCACAAGGAAACAATAATTAGAGCCCATACCTTTATTTCTCTTTCGAATATTCCGTTTATTTTTAATGTTGCTTTTGCAACACAGAATCTTTGAGACATTTATAAAATTTTGTTTGTAAAATTTCAAACACTACCTAGTTTTGGATTTCAAACCGGTCTTAAAATCGGAAAACAAAATAGAGTCTGTATCTTTACTAAAAGCTTGTAGAGGTGGCGCTACGTTGAGTGCGTAGGGTTTTTTCTCTATTATTGTTTCTCAATGCTGAAAGCCAAAGACAAAACAACAGACGAGAGACGATAGTAAAATTTCCGCACATTCTAGAACATATCTTCAAAGCTAGACGATAGAATGACGGAAGATCTGCAAAGTCAAAGGATAACTGGAAATGATTTAATTTTTGAATGTTTGTTTGAGATCACTTTTTCCGGATCAAACAAAACTGTTTTCATTCGATACTCAAAAAAAAAAGTGTTTTTATTTTAACACACACCAAGCAAAAATTAAAATACATAATACAGTTTTTTTTTCATTTGATGTGCTTTGAAATGAAACAAAAATAAAGTTGTAAAGTGCAACGAAAGAAGAAAAAGAAAACGCTCGAAACAGTTTTGTTCTTTGTTTGTTGCCGGTATACAATGGCACGTGTTTTCGAGAACAACCATCAAAATACTTCAAACAAAATTGAATCATTTGTTAGAAAAAATCAATAAAAACAAAAAAAAATTAGAACAAAATTAAAATTGAGTTGAGTTGAAGCTATTGAAATTTTTTTTGAATATTGGATCTTTAGTTGGTCCATCATCGCTATTTATTGAATTGTTTTTGTTTGCAAGTTTTTAAAATGATTCTAAACCGTCTAATAAATAATTGTTACTTACATTTCTTACTAATTTAAAAATTTTCAAACTGAAACTACCTATAATGTCTATGTCTTAGCATTATGTTCTGCTAAACCTGACTGTTCGTATTTTTTCCCAATGATCTGATCCGAATCGGATTTGCTTTGAAAAATATACCTACATATGTATTTGCAAAATCAACACTATATCCAACTTTTTTTGGATCACAATTCACAATAGCAGATCCAGATTTTAGTTACTTTTTCATCGCATATAAATGCTGTCGCCCTTTTTGAAAGGGAGTAAAAAAAAAACTAAATGTTAAAGTGAAAAAAGTTTGCTTAAAAAAAATGTAGTGAGAGTTGCGGGTCGCTGAAATGAAGAATATTTTGGAAGAGAAGCGAACTTAGATCAGTCGAGAAAACATCAAACAAAACGAGTTAAGACATGAAGAAAACACAAAATTATGTTAAGCAACAGATTAAAAACTACAAGAAAACATTGAGTAAAAAGGGTCCACCAAAAATCGCGTGAGGGTGCAAGAACTTCGCGCTAGCAATGATGCCGAGTTCATTGAACTTAACTACCTTAGAGAAGGAATAACAGCTTTGCTTGAAACCACCAAAAGCGACGCCAAAATTGTAATTGGAAATAAAGGTCTACTTGTTCAGAGAATCTATGATTTTAGAAAGAACAATCATCGAAAGAATGATTCTCTGAATCAAAAAAAAAAAAAAGATTTCTTCATGGAATATTTTTTAAGAGCCATAGGTGTTTACTTACACAGAAGAAATTACGTTTAACTGAATAGAAATGATTTTGAGTGTTCCATTGGTTTTTGAAATGAGTGCTTCCCCGAGTGAAACCAATGGAAAGCGACATAGATCAGAAGACACTCGAGTAAACCTTAGCAGCTTCCTTAACAATTTTCGTATTAACAAAACCATAAAATTCAAGAACTCGTATCTGGTTTTGAAAAACTAGAAGAAGAGAAAGTCAGAAGGAGTGAAATCGTTTCTGGAGAGCAAAACCAAAAAGCCCTCTAAACATGAAGTACTTTATTCTTCGTTAAATGAGTCGCTGAAAATGTTCAATGAGTTTAGTTTGATGATATTTCAATTTATAAAAATTCTCAAGCGTCACATGGCCATGAGGGTCTTCTTTATTCAAAGTATTTTGGGCTCTCGGCAGTTTACAGGTTTGCTTGTTTTTAGTTGATGTAGTACTTTTGAATATTTATCTTTTACAGCTTACAGGTGACATATGAATCGATCATGACAAACTAAAGCTCATATTAACGGTGATACCGTGAGACCAAAGTATAGAAGGAGCAACGTGAAACAATGTGAATTATGAATTTAAATCATAATCATTAATTTGATTACTTGATTAACTATTAATTATTTTTCTTTTCTTTAACGGCCAGCATAAGTATTCAGTTTTGTTTGTTGTTGTTGGAATATAGTATATATTTCTTTAAAAAATATGTAAGCATTGGTTGCTCGTTGCAATGTCCAATCCAAACCAAATAAATGTACAATACCGGACAGAATTTATCAAATTTTTTGTACTTGTTCTGTTCTACCTACACAAATGATCATAAAAGTAAAAAAAGCCTTGCGTTTTTGCGAAAAAAGCTAACATTGCTCACATTGAAACTATAACAAATAGTTGACATTATTTTCAGGTCAATAGCAAAAATATGCATATTCGACCAGAGCATTTACTTATTTTGTCCGGTATTGTATAATCAACAACAACGTTAATCGAAATTTCATAGACTCTTCTTTCATAGACTATTACTGTAAAAAACTGCGATGTGGAGACTGGATCTAAGGTACTTCGCGTTTGCTCTTAACATCTCTCTCGCTCTTTATAGCACTACATCCACCATCCACGGCTGCCACTTGCCAAAGAAATATGTCCAAAAATGAAAATAAAAATGACCAACCATAGCTTAAAATGACCAAAATAATGGTTGATTTCGATGAAGAAAGAAAAAGGAAGGAAAACGCTAGTTTGAGGAAATATAGAAATGTCATGATTGGTATGAGCTTCAGAAATTGTGCCAATAATTTAAAAAAAAATCATGCCAAGGTGGAAAACCAAGAACCAACCCAGTAGCAGTTTGTATGAAGTGTTCGGACCATCAAAGTAAAGAAGTCAAGGGCAATGGAAACAAGACTTGCCTTATAGTACCTATAATCGCAAGTAAAATGACATCTAACTTTTAAGGACATTTAAAACGGAAACATGGCACTGATACAGAACAAGAATGTCGAAAATATATGAAAGACAAAAAGCATACCAGGTACAAAAATAATACAGCTCAGACTTCTAGGCAAACTCCTAAAACACCTGTAACTCAAGAAAATTTTGATCGTAACTTAGTAAATTATTTCGCTAACTCAATGATAGCCTTACGAACCGTGGAAGACCCGTGCCGTACTTCATTAAGATGATGGAGGATTTGATTGTGACAAATAATGGAATGAAGATACCAGGCCTAAAAAAAAAATTGTTAAGGAATCACATGATCACATGTTGAAATTTGAGAGATAAAACAAAAACTAGCAGCAGTGCAGTTTTTGTACACCACCGCTGATATTGTTCAGGCAAAAAGATAAGATTTCTGGGTGTAACAGTGCACTGGATTGATAAGGACTTCTAGAGGCGTTCCACAGGCTTAGCTTGTAGGAGCTCACACTTACGACGGCATCAAAGATTTGTTTCTTGAAATATTTTCAAATTTGACATTGACCCCACCAAAATATTATGCTGTGTTACAGACAATGGGTCAAATTTTGTGAAAGCGTTCAAAATTTTCGGTGTAACTACAATATCCTTAATCGAATACAATGAAGACATTGAATCTTTGACTTCTAGTGGCAGCAAGGACGAGTTGAGTAGAAATGAACTTGACACTGAGAAACAGTTTGGTATTTGACAACAACACGAAAATGAAGATATTCTGTTTGAAGAACATGTTATATTCAACCACCAACAAAACAGTTCGTTACCATTTCACTTTCGGTGCAACGCGCATACTTTAAATTTAGTTGCTAGTAAGGACGTCCAACCCTTGCTGACTGACAAATCGAAATGTCTTGGGAAAATGCATTCTTCGGTTATTGAAAAATGTAACGATTTGTAGAGTGCTGCTGCTTGCCCAAAATCAGCTGAGATTATACATAACATTCCCGGACATACGTTAACACGATCTGGCATAACTAGATGGAATAGTTCCTATGATACTTTGACTAATATATTGAAAATCAAAAGTAATTACTCTCAACTAGCCAAATCATATGGTATAAAAAATCCATTACGAGACCTTGAATTTCAATATGTTGAGGAATGCTGCAAATGCGCTGCTCCAGTCCGCTTTGGACATATTGCAGGCCGGTGATTCATTTTATAGAATATTATTACCATGTCTTCATGCACTAAAAAAAAATTATTACAGAAGATCACGACGACTCCAAATCTGAATGACTGCGAATGTAAGCTACTTGCAGAAAAGTATTTGCAAAGCGTTGAGAAAAGATTTGAAGAGTTTTATGTTCTTTCGAATGAGACTAGTAAGTATGCAGTCATTGCAGCTCTGAGTTCAAGTGATTAAAATTGTTTAAATCAGTCGTAAAGAAGAAAACTTCAGAGATCTCAGATGCTTCGAGAGTCAACAATGCAGCTAGTAATACACGCCACCAAGAAAACAAGTTTTTTGATTTCAATTCCGACTCCAGCAGTGAAGCGGAGTCATTTGATGCAAAGAGGAGAGGAGATCTTCTACAAAGGAATCCTGTTATAAGCAAAATTTTTAGTAAATATAATACACCAATGCCGTCCTCTGGCTCAGTAGAATGATTGTTTTCTTATGCAACTATGCTTAATCAGCCTAGGTAACACAAACTGTCTGAGAACTTGTTTGTAATGTAATGAAATGTATAATTTAAACATAAAACAATCTGAATATATAGAGGTTATTTGATTGGAATTAATATGCAATAATTGTAACAAACTAAGAATTCAGCGTGTTTGATTTGATTTGAAAGTTGAAATGTTGAAATCTGTGTTATAATTTTTCTTCATTGTTACGGGTACGTTGAATTGGGTTCATGGATTTATTAGGTTAATCAAGTTAATCAATTATGATTAATAATATTAATCATGATTGACATAATCAGATTAAATTTAATCAAATTAATTTATTGATTAAAAAATTCTAAAAAAATTATCGATCGATACCAGCACTGGGCCTATCACATCTGCCTTTATTACTCTGCCTCCCATGCCAGTTCCTTTAACACTTTCTGCATCAATTGGATTTTCTTCTATAATCTAACGAAATCATGGATCATCATCATTTTAGCTTTTATCGTATTTTTAGGCTTGCTCTTTTACATTCCACATGGAAAACTTCGCAAACAATTGGGCAGGATTTCTTATATCAGCTTTCTCTACGAGAAATTCAGTTAGTTGCCCTGAAGCTTTTGCAGTAAATTTTCAAAACAAGGGAGTCCTGCAAGCTTCCTGGCTCTCCACAAAAAATGTAAATAAATTTCTGATTACAGTTCACACCATAGGTAAACAAGTGATAATGAGATTTGAAATAATTTTTTAAAACTTTTAGCGGTTGTCTGATCATGGGGGATAATAAAACACGGCTATTCTTTTCTACAATCGTTGCATCCAATAGAATAAATTCCTGATTTTTTAAGTTATTCAATTTTATTTCAAGATCTTCCAATCAGATTTTAAATTTATATTCCATCTATCGGATGAAACTATTGTAGAAAAGAATATTTAAGTTAGGCAAGAAGACCCATTTTAAAAAGAATAGAGAATAAAGAAAAAAGAAAATAAAGAATGAAAAATAAAGAATAAAAAATAAAGAAAACGCAATGAAGAAAAAATAATGAAAATGAAGAATGAAGAATTAGGAATAAAGAATAAGGAATTAAGAATCAAAAAGAAATAAGTAAAAAAATAAATAAAAATTTAAAAAATCAGACAGGTACATAAGTGGTTCGAATCTCAACATAAACACCAAAAATGCTTTTCCATGTGTATCAGCTTTTGCGAGTAACTAGCAAGTCCTCCGAAAGTAAATTAATTGCATGGTTATGAGAAATGCACTAGGCCCCAGAGCTCTCCGCTCTGTTGCGCCACCCTATTTATTTAATTTATTTAAGCGGAGAAGGCAGCTTAACGAGCCGTTGCAAATAAATTCTGATTGAAATCATAAATGTCGGGCGCTTAACCCTACAAGGCAAAGGCACCCAGATCCATATGTGGAACATTGACTATAATCGTTCCTACAGCTGCAAACCTAGAAGTGGCGACAACTTTTGACATCATGATTCAAACTACAGACATTTAGCAATGTTTTAATACGAAACTTTACATAAGAGTGTCAATCGGTTATCGGCAATCAGTTATAGTGTATAAGGTGTGAAATTTGAGTGAAAGTGGAACGCTAATTGTTAGTGTGAACTCAAAATTAAAAAAAAAAAAAGTGAACAGTTTCGAGTTTTCGACTAAGAAATAAATACTGTGTGATGTAACGAAGTACCTATGTATATATTATACAAAGGTAAGTTGTATTTGATATTACAATAGTAAACGTATAAGTAAATCGTATGTTTATGAATGTTCCACATACGGTTCGTTGAGCTTTATACTCCTGTTCTGTAAGTATCACATCTATAACATAGACTGAGGAATGGTAGAAATGGGATGCTACTAAATTCTTAGAATTTCGTTCGAGTTTTCAAGGTATATCGCCTGATTTTACCTTTTTTTAAGTCCCAGGTATGGTTCTTGTCAATGTATGATCCCCATGGTTCCACGGAAACGGGATTGGGAACGGAAAGTTAAAAACTACTTGACCGATTTCGAAAAATCTTTTAACTTTAGGATGTTACATTATCCCTCAGTAACATAGACTATTTTCATCCCCATATTCCGGGAACAGAAACTTTGAAACTGCAGACTTGAACAACACCTGGCGGGCGGCTCAGAAAGTATGATTTTGGAATATATAAAAAAGTAAATTAAAAGTATAAGTAACAGTCATTTCATTTTGAATGAAAGTTGCAATTGAAAAAAAGTAATTGGAACTATCTCCAAAGCAATTCGATTGTAATACCAAGTTCAATACCAAAAAGTATAGTAAAGGCTCAGTGTACCATATGTGGAACAGAAATAAAAAGTGGATTTTTTTGTAAAGAACGGCTTTATTTTATTTTTTATTAGTTTTCCCTAACTTCTGGTCACTAAATACAACGTATATTTTTTTTCACGCACAAAAAAAATTTAGCCTTGTAGGGTTAACTCTATTGGTAACCGAGCGATTGATTTCTTATTTCCACCTCACCGTCACAGAAAATAGCTCAGATAGAGTTCTTAGAACGATGAGTCTGCTTTGATGGAAGTAAAACTATCGGTCCAATCAGTTATCGCCGACAGGTAAGGTATATAAATAAGTTTTTTATTTGGGATGAAAAGTACACGACTTGTCATTTTGATTGTACGGATTTACCCCACGAACATATTTTACATTAAGTTTAACTTGGTTTTCGAAAACCAGCTAATCAATATCCTTACTGTTATTTTTAATAACGTATTAGCGCCTACCTGTTTACTCAGTATGAAGAATCGAAGTTGGTAGCTAGCAGACCTACATTTATTGTGTGACTTTCATTGAAAAAGACACAGCTTTAACAGCTTTCAGAAAATTCCCCTAAAAACATTTCCAATTTCGTGTACGCAGTTGAATTTAAATATTTAGGCATGGGAAAAAATTGCTTTAACTCTACTTCGGTTTTTCCAATGTCTTTTTTTTTTAATATTCTTCGTCCGACTCAAGTAAAATTTTAAACAGGCAGCTATGAACATGAACTAACTTTAAATGTACCTATGTATGTGTGTACCTACTGATTATTATTAAAACCCTCGGTTTTTTCTAGTTGATTACCTGCATATTTTGTTGCTGTTTTAAAAAAAATCTTACTACCACTATTACCTACCAGCAATTTTTAAGAAACCATTCAAATATCGCCACGAGTTTTTTGCAATGGCAATTCAAAAAGTTTGGCACACTGAAACTAATAGCAACGAACGTCAAACAAAACTGCTCCTAACAGTATCTTAGAATAGACGAACAAAAAAATTTCCAGAGGTTTCCCTACTACCAATTAATCAACACAAATAAAACAGACGTATGTAGCTATGCCTATATGTACATACATTCATGTGCTATATTAAGAACTCCAAAAAATTTTCAGGTACACCAACATAAATTAATCACAAAGAACTTTTTCTGTTTCAATTTAAATGTTAAAGGCTATGATCAGGTACCTACATATACATAATAAGTTTTTCTGCTAAACCAACCCACTAAGTAAATTTATTTTTCAGCTTTCATAGGTATGACTTTTCTTAACAAATAAATTATTGCTTGTTTGCATAACTCTACCACTGGACCGCCTCTTCAAGAAAAAATCCGCCGTGGTGCCAACACACCAGCGCACTGCAGCGGTGACGCGAAGCATTAAAGAATCATTGTTTCCCAGGGTAAATTAACTTCTTTTCCGGGCATGTCAGAAACTGGTACCTAATACAAATACAAACAAATAATAGTTTTCCTTTTCTTTAGCATGGCTAAATGACAAAGCGAATGGTGTAAAAATCTATTAAATGATATAATTATGTATGTCTCATGGAGTAGCCCATTTATTGTTCCTACTATCCAGGTGAAAAAAAAAAAAAATGAAATGACAAAGAAAGGAATCCCCCAAACCTGAAAAACAACGATAAATACTCAAACAAGAGTTTGTTAACTTAAAATAACTTGAAAAAAATGTGGGCTTTAAGGAACTGGGTTCAAAACGAGGGGTGAACGTTGAGTTGAGCATTTAGAAGGTTTTTTCCGAATCGGGGTCGCTTGTTACAAAATCCAGTACAGCAAGTGACGATATATCCATAATTGTAAAATGCTATACGTATGTACGTACGCATTTTCTTATGCACTGAATCATTTTTGAAGCACACTTTCATTTAAACACTAACATTTTTTAAAGAGGTTGATATGTTTGTCTTTAAAAATTATTTTTAAAACAATTATTATTTTTTTATTTTCTATAAGTAGGTATACTTTTTCTATTTTTTCAATTATGCACAGCGTTATTAGCCGAGGACACGCGCGAAAAACAAAAGGCTTTGTTGGTACGGCCCGATGCGTCTACACAGAACGGTCGAAGGTGAAATACTGTCACTTTAAGAGGGATGGTAGAAAAAAAAACTGGAATTGATGGTTATATATGTTTTTCTGTTTTTTCCCTTCGTGGCAGTTGTTTTTGTTATTCCTGTTGTTGCGGGAGTCCATAAAGAACCGCATTAGAATTTCCTGAGCGAAAGTCTTTAGAATAGGGGATATTTTAAAATATTTTCTGTCTCCGTCAGAGTTTTCCAGTCCTGGTCGAATGCCATGTACAATAGCACTTGAAGAAAGTAAGCAATGGGTGGTTTTCTGATGCTACTACGCTGAAGCGTTCTCTTTTTTTTTTTTTTTGTTATAGGCAAGTTTCAATTGGAAGCAACAAAAGCTTACTAGAGCTTTCAACATTTAACGCGTTTCCAGTAGAGCAGCTATCTGAAAGTTCTAGTATTTGATATCCTTGCAAAAATATCTATATGGAAGCATTTGCTCTTTATTTGAGGTGAGTAGGTGGTACCTACCTGGAAAAGATAGCTTAAGTTGAGTTTTGAGAAACAGAATGAAGGACTTTTCTCCTCACTTGCTGGGTACCATACCAATTCACCTATCAAGGTTTTCTGCAATTGGATGGATTGGATCATATCATGATTCATGAATCATAAATGATAAGATATCCAATTTTAAAAGTAAAATGCATATGGATCTAAGAAGCTTACCAACCGCAATATTTAAGAAACACAAAAATAATA
The DNA here is from genome assembly GCA_949752695.1 of Melanostoma scalare. Lineage (NCBI taxonomy): Eukaryota > Metazoa > Arthropoda > Insecta > Diptera > Syrphidae > Melanostoma > Melanostoma scalare. The sequence goes on along the minus strand of OX456986.1, from coordinate 125,310,362 downwards.
ATTGAAAAATTTGTGAAATAAAAGATACAAACAACTTCCAAAAAAATGCAACTACATAGGTACCTAATTGATTTCTTTTTCCTAAAAAGTAACGTTAGTCACGTAGATTTTACATCAAATATTAATCCCACTTGTCCAATGTCCACATGTGCTATTATTAAAAAAAGGAAAAATCATGAGATTGCTGAACTGTGATTTTGTTGTGTGCTGTCATACCTATCTACCTATCTTCCTTGGACCCGCGGGACTTGGTTCTCAAATAATATGTCATTATAAATGATGTTGCTCCTTGAAATCCAAGCATGTGTTTGAATAAAACGCAGACAAATTAAGTGCGTAGATGATTTTAGTTTATTTGAATTCCTATTACATATTTCAAGTTCATTTACCTCTAAGGGAACTCGATTAATCACGTCTGTTTAAAGTTATGTCACGCACCTCGGTAATGACAAATGGATGAATATAGTAACATATTTGTATACCCGGAGTATTGCTCCAAAAAGAAATCATGGCAAAGTAATCCCAAAGTTTTTCGTCAAAAAGAAAACGCTTGTCAATCGAACAATTTCTCCCGAAAATCAATTCAGTCCTACATAAATATTCAACAGAATGAGAAAGGTGGCTCTTATTTTTTAAATTTTTTAATAGTCTAGAACAGGGATTCCCAAACTGTTTTGAGCAAAAGACGCTTTTTCCAAACCTTTAGCCAAATTACTTTAAAAATCTCCGCGTTCGTTGACTTCCAGCCTTTTTCAACCAAATATGATGATGGAAAAGCAATGAGGTATTTTAAAGCAATTTCTCACAATGCAGCATTTTGAGCTTCAATGCTGTGCTGCAGCCAGAACTTCTGAAAGCATTCGTTGAACCTTTGTTTAATTAAGCTCTTCTTCAGTTTTGATGGTGATCAACTCTTGCTACATTATCACATTTGCTTCTTCCATGGCTTTCATGCTGTACGAATTAATTATGAATTTGTAGATCCAAAAGATCCTCAAACCTGTTGGTATGTTTGTGTAGCACGTCCAAGTGAGTGACATAAATGATAAAATAACATCGTCCTGTAGGATTTCTGATTAATGCGGAAACTGTAAATTCTTTCTGCTTTAATTTTCTTTATAAAGTTTTCCCACAAACGCGGCCGCCGATAAAATTGATTTTGGTTAGATCCAGTTGAGACTGTCACCCTGCATTGTTGTGACTTCTGTTACGCTGTGTCTCCACTTGCTTTAAATTCATAACAGAAAGCAGGAATATGACAGACGCCAGAAAGCAGAGCAACTACCAAATTTTGTGTTGTGGGCATTTTGTAGCATACTTTTTCATACCAAACACAACAAAGAAGTAACAAAATGGTGGAAAAACGTATGAAGATGACAGTTCCCTCTGCTTTAACAGATGCGATAGATACTCTGCGATAAAAGTATGCTATCTATCGCAGGCTATGCAGATAAAGCTGCTATAATGGTCTCTATTTGCGATATTCAAAAGCTGCTGTTATAGCTGCGATAGAATTAAAGCATATGGAGAAAATTAATTTAGGAAAATAGGGCTGATTTTCTCAAAAACATTAGTTTTTCCAAAAAAGAACCCGTTGAGACCATATCGTGTTCTTGTTCTGGGAAACACAGGAATCAGAAAACAGGCGCAGGTTCCTTGTAATCTCTCCAGATGATCATAGCAGATTTTGTTCCAGAGTTCTTAAATAGCTGACTTTATCGATTAGCTTCATAAGCTCCTTTTGGGATGTGAGTCTCAAGCCAGGTATAAAAGCTTCGGAAGAGGTTGATTTTGCTGCAGACCGAAAACTATATCGCTTGTGTCCTCTTTCGGTTTGTTCATTAAGCCAAGATTGAACTTCGAATAAAATAATCTTTTTATATTTGGACCGACTACATGTGGGACTCCTTCTTTCTTTTGGGTTTCTTCAAAAATGTCGAACACTATCAACTGTTATGATTCGGCTCTGCTTATTTACATTGACTTTGACGAACCTGCAGCATAAAAAATCTTATGCATTGTATCGACAAATTAATCCTATATATATATATATATATCGGTTTCCCCTGGGAAACCGATTTCAACCATAAGGGGTCGATATCGACCACTTTGGGAATCACTGGTCTAGAATATTACTGCAGCGCCGCTCCGCCACAGATCGGCCTTATGACTTTTTTGGTGGCAAAAATCGTAGCTAGTATACGAATAGTAAACAGAAAATCGTCATAATTTTTTTTCAGTTTGAAGCAAAATTCCAAAGCTATATACATACATATTATGCTTATACTTGTGAGTTTCGAGAAAAAAAAAACACACTGTGTTTCAGAATTTTCAGTTGAAATTCGACTTTCTCCACTTTCTCCTACCTCGAAAATTGTCAAAAGTAAATACCTAACTGGAGTAAAAACAGGGAGTCTTTAAGTCAAAATAAAGTTACAGCGGTGCATAAAAGTAAACAGATAATACATTTTGGAAACATCTGCACATGTGTATGAAAAGCCTTTTTATCATTTTGCCGCATACTAGAGTAAAAATATACTATTGCAATGGTACATTTTAAGTCAAAAGTTCAAATAAAGTTTGTAAAGTGAATTAAAATAATAAAATTTAAGATTTAAGAAAAGTGCTTTACAGGGTGTTTTAGAATTTCATTTCAAAAGAGAATTATACAACGTGTTCTACATACGGTGCTGCAAAACCTCTTAGCAGACAGGTTTGGTAAAGACAAGAAAAAATCGATCGCATGGGAGGGGTCTATCTATCTCCGATCAGGCGGAACTGGGTCTTATAAAAAAAACTCAATCGTCTAAAAAAATATAAAAATTAACTACCATATAAATATATATAAAATATAAAAATTAACTAACCATTTATTTCCAGAATTTATAGTTTTTTTAAAGCAAATGCTTTGTTCTTTAAATAACATTTTAGTTTTAATTGATTTAGTAAATAGTTTTTGAGTAATCAAGTTTCAAAATCAAAATTTAAAAAAAAAATGTTTTTTTTTTCAAATTAAATTTTTACAAAATTTAGGCTCAATAAAAGCTAATTTTTTTAAATAATCAATGCTTTTATTAGTTGCTAGTCAGACATAAGGAATTAAACGTGAAAATCTTTCGTAGTTCTTGAAAAATTAATAAAATGCAAGGTAGTTTTTTCCAAAAAATCCAATTTTTGTTGGTTTGTGGACTCTGAGACTTGATTATCGACCTGGCAAACAACAACGTTCTTTTATTTAACTCGCGCGACTTTTTTACTGTCTTGGCCAAACCTATCCGTTCTTAGCTAAACATCTTTAATATAGCTACAATTGCTTTTTTTTAACATGAAACTTTTTAACATTTGAAAAAACCGACTTTTTATCAAATCTGTTCACTTCTATAGTACTTTATGCAGCTAGATATTTGAATATAACTTAAGAAATATATAAGAATTTGTTATCCGTTGAGTTTCATGAGGTTCGAGGACTCGTAAACCTTTTTTCTGCTCAACTTAAAATCGAAAAACTGTGCAAAAAGTAGTGTTAAAAAAAAAAATTTATTTAACAACTTTAAAAACTTCATATTTTTTTTTTAATTTTAATTTTTTTATTTTTTTTTTTATTTTTTGGTTACCTACATAATAAGTGAATAATCAGTAAAAATTATTATATTATTAATTATACTTTTAACACCTTTGTCCTAGTCTCCAGTATCCACGCTCAAAGCAAAACTCTTAAAATTAAATTTTTTATTTTTTTTTTCAATTAATAAAATTCTTTTAACTTTGAATCGCTCTACAACCAAACCTTTCATCCCAATGAAATATATTTTTCGTTTTCTAGAGCTGAAACATTTCTTAATTCAGGCAATTAAAAAACTTTGCATTGTAAACATACCTTCTTTTGCAAGAACCATTGCCTACGTGTCAAAAAATGAAAATATGTTCATGGAGTTTCATAAAATTTCGAGCATCGTGGAAATACTTGGAAGTAGTAAAGGCATTAGCCCGCCAGACACTACCACATACCACTAAAGGAAATCTACCATAAATAAGGACTACGAAAGAATCAAGAGTTTTAACTTGCACAAAGAGAAATGCTAGTCACTCATTCTGTTTAGGCAGGTATATATCTGTGTAGTACAAAAAACACAGTCAAAACGTGCAAGGATTGCCTGCAACAAACTTGCCTAAATTGGCATTACCAATGAGGCAAAGAAGCATTATGGAATTATGGTTGACAGCTGATGCAAAAGCAGTAATAAGACGGCTTTCAAAATTCGCTTCTAAAGGATAAAGGAAAGGGAATCTAATAATTGAAATAGATGTTCGGTTCAATGAAATTTTTTGTACCAAATCTTATACAAACATACACTATGTGTCTGTTGTTGGATTTTTGTGCATATTGCAGTTGTATTTTAATCTGTTTCCTCAATATTAAAATTTAACTTTTTATTTATAGAAAGAAGGTGTGGAATAACGTCATACTACTTAAAACCAATTGATTGAAGCATCTAGGTTCTAGGTTTTACTCTTATAACTTTCGAAAACCGATAGTATAATAATTATAATCAAATCCCAGATATTCTACAAAGCATGTTTAAGTAAAGGTATACGAAACCCAAATGTGCTGTAGGGCAATGTTCGAATTTACCCCTGGCCTGTTTACATTTGCTTCCTATATTTCAAAAATATGGGGTTTAATGGGGACATCTTACTTTTTTAAGTGCTTGGAACCTGAAAATGGCGTTAGAGTAATCAGACTAGAAAATTGGAGTTATTTTACAGATATTATTCTCCGTCGAAATTGTAAATACAATTTCTTGCGCCGGCCGTGAGCATGGTATTTCATATTCTCTTCATTCTTTTGTCTGGGTTGGTACAGTTTATTCTAAATTTTCAATTACCCCAACCAACCTTATGTGTTTTCTAGTTTCCCTTATAAAGGAAAATAAGGTAAATGTTTACGATCGCTTAAGCTTACGATCGAAAGCTTAAGTTTAAAAGTTTTCTTTTTAGACGAAACATTATTTTTATTTTGAAATTTGTTTGACAGTATAATCATCTTAAAGATGGTTTCTCTTTTTGAGATGATGACTCAGCCTACTATAAATCCTCCTACGCAGTGAGTTTGATGCTCCTTCTCTGAACCACTGTCTCAAGTTTTGTCCAACCTCGTAAGTATTTGGTATATTTCCGATGTTTAGAAATAAAATAAATTCAGGCACAACAGAGCGGGGTGCCCTAGGCCTAGCGCACTTCTCAGAGCCATGCCTTGTGACAGAATGGAGGGAACCTACAATTTTTCTACCGAATCCGAACGGCTAATCGAGAAAGCACTTTTCATGATGGTGAGAGGCACATAAGTCTTCTCCTGTATTACATCGCATGGTTTGTTGTGCCTCTTTCTTTGGTAGACGATTATTGCGCATATTGCAAACTTTCATTGTGTAGTCTACTTAAGACATCTTCATGGAACATAAAGCAAAACTATGTCTCCGTTTTCACACATGGCTCCTGATTGGACGAAGGGTTAAAGTCATTCATAAGACGGTCACACTAGAAAAAAAGCTCTCGGGTAACACTTCTTTGACAATCTGGGTGACATTTCAAGCCTCCCACTGAACAACATCTTAAAACTCATCAACACAACAATTACAACAATTTTCTTCATTGAGACTTAAAAACAGCATATAATACATTGTATCTTAATATAACTTATAGCCGGAGCTTCAAGATATACCTGGCTAGAAAAATAAAATAGTATAAAGAATTTAAGTTTCTTAATCTAAATCAAGTAATTATATGTAGTTACATATAATTTCAACGCATAATGTACATGCTTGCTCCCGGCACGCTTATGCTTGAAACTCATCCAGGAAGCACAATGGCTCCATTGAGATTTGAGTAAGGAGTCACCCCATCCAACCTAACCTAATCTATGTCTCTAATGTATTTCTTTCGGATATCGCTTTTCGCGAGGAAAGTCGTTCTTTGAACGTAAAACTCAAAATATAAGAATCTCTAACCTGGTTTTTAGAAAAATTTTGCCTTTAAAGAACTATATTTTTCTTCGGCATGAATTTCTTTCATATCCAATATTGATATATGTATAGTATATTATAGAAATAAACGATTATGTTTCATAGGTTCTTTCGATTAATCCAAAAAAATCCTTTGCAATTTTTTCTATATAATTTTTTTCTGTGACTTTATTTTTACTGCAGATAGTAAGTAATAATTTTGCACGTTTTCCTATTAGGTTCCGTACCGTATGCCCTTATAAGATCACGTTGGTGTCTCTCGAAAACTCAGTTATGTAGAAATGCCACATGCTCTACCTCAATGAAAGTTCGTACAATAAAAGTTTTACAATGCTTATACATTTAAAACCCAAGGAAGACTATTTCTAACAGAGGACTATATACAATACATACATTTACAAACTTCGAAAATGTCTGATAAAATCCAAAAACTGTGAAAGATAGCTGATAGGTGCTAAAATTAAAAATTGATATGAACCAAACCTCTTTCGATTTTCAAAAAAAAAAAAAAAAATGCGTGAATTTATTAATTATTATTATTATTAATAAAACATAATGGAGAGCCTCGTCATATTAATTTTTTTTTTTTCAATTTTCTCATTAAACGAAACATCAGTTAACAAAAAGCAACGATCTCCGCTCCGATTTGCTTGCAACAAGATTCTTATCAAATTATCAAATTCGTTTCCGTTTACATCGAATTACAGTACAGGCTGCGCTATCCTTTAATGCTTTTATTCTGAATCAACCGCTCAGAGACAGCACAAAGTAACATACCAAACAACCTATGTGCTTTCAATTATAACAAGCAGGTCAGGAAAGAAATGAAAAGTCTTTTGTAACAGTTACAAATACGTGGTTGAATTGAAATTAATTTCATTATGTTTGTTACAAGTCCGAACGAGGTTGTCTTAAGCGTTGTTGTATTCGTAAGGAGATGGGAGTTTGCATACATGGTTACGGTGTCCTTGGTCCTTGGGGGTTGCAGAGTAATTTGTGCAACATGAAAAAGAAAGAAAAACTGAAATGAAGGTAAAGTGCCCGCAGGTGCAATTAAGCTCAACACGTTACTTATGTTGGTGTATTCCTTTTGATTTCGATGTTTTCAAAGTTTGGTCATAAAGTTACACCGTTGAGTATAAGCTTTGTACTTATATCGCCATTCTATGCCTGTCCTATTGCATTAGGAACCATATTCATCAAACGAAAACAACACCTCGTCACTCATCACAGCAGTTGTAGAAATAAAACCAGATCATAAACCAGTCTGATGAAAGCTATGTTGAAAGAATACGAAGTGATATACAGGGTGTCCCGTAATTCGTTTTACATACTTTGGGATATGATTCTTGGTCATATTCTAAGAAAAAAATTGTTCTACTGTAAAGTCCGTTTCTCAAGTTTGACATCACTTTTTGACAATTTAAAAAAAGGCTAACTTTGGTTTACCCTGACCTGTGTTAAATTCGATATCTCTGTCAATACTGATGATAGAGACCTAATCTTAGACTCAATTTTTTGTAGAAATAACAACCTTTAAGATTGTAGTTAAATTAGGCTTCCATAGGTTTAGGGTTGCCAGATTTTCTATTTTAAGTGGTGTTCAAATTTTCTTCCCAAAACAAAGTTTTGACTTTGAGGTCATTTTTTTGGAGAAAAGGCCTGATAAACATAGAGTTTCTTTATTTTTTACAGATGAACAAAACAATAATAAAGAAAAAACTCAGCATTAAAATAGCTCAAAAACCCATACATTTTATGATACTAAGAAAAATACGAAATGGGAAAAATTAAAAAAATAATAAAAAAAAGTTCTTGCTTTGAGGTTTGTTTGAATAAAACAATAATATGATCACTTTTAGTCGTTTTTTTATGTATTTAATACAAATACAATTATAACAAGTGCTCAAAGCCCCATCCTTCGTTTTAAATCCATGCCAGAGCCCGTTTTTGGATTTCATTGTGGGTGTTTGCTGTCGATAACTCTTGTCTTACTTGTAGTCTTGTAATCTTTGAAACTGTATTTAAATTTGACTCCTATAGGCTAAGGGTTGCCAGATTTTCAGTTAGTATAAAGTTCCTGGTATCCTTTGTTGTGCTTTTCTTCAATTTCCATTACAAAACTCATATAAGAAAAAAAATGTCTGCGTATTCTTCTCTCGTAAATGAAAGCATTTCAAAAAACTCTCTGATCAAACTGAATCGGTGATTGTTAAAACAACATAAGTGAAATTTTTATTTTTTTGTAGGAGAGACAAAAATGTTGTGTTTTCTACCCATAAGCAATGAAAATACACAAAAAGAACTATTTTCAATAATCTGTTACTTTTAATAATTATAATTTTTATTATTATTTTTGCGTATTTTCATTGCTTAAGGGTAGAAAACACAACATTTTTGCCTCTCCTACAAAAAAATAAAAATTTCACTTATGTTGTTTTAACAATCACCGATTCAACTGCAATCGTGACTTAATTTGACAAACTAATGAACAAATTTGTTTTCTTATTCTTTTATACGACTTATTTACCAATTGAACATTCATACCCCAAATTTAAAGCAAACATCCACAATGAAATCCAAAAACGGGCTGTGGCATGGATTCAAAACGAAAGAGGGTGCTTTGAGCACTTGTTATAATTGAATTTGTATTAAATACATAAAAAACTACTAAAAGTGATCATATTATTGTTTTATTCAAACAAACCTCAAAGCAAGAACTTTTTTTTTTTTTTAAATTTTTCCCATTTCGTATTTTTCTTAGTATCATAAAATGTATGGGTTTTTGAGCTAACTTAATTCTGAGTTTTTTCTTTATTATTGTTTTGTTCATCTGTAAAAAATAAAGAAACTCTATGTTTATCAGGCCTTTTCTCCAAAAAAATGACCTCAAAGTCAAAACTTTGTTTTGGGAAGAAAATTTGAACACCACTTAAAATAGAAAATCTGGCAACCCTAAACCTATGGAAGCCTAATTTAAATACAGTCTTAAAGGTTGTTACTTCTACAAAAAATTAAGTCTAAGATTAGGTTCCTATCATCAGTTTCGACAGAGATATCGAATTTAACAAAGGTCAGGGTACACCAAAGTTAGCCTTTTTTTAAATTGTCAAAAAGTGATGTCAAACTTGAGAAACGGACTTTACTGTAGAACAATTTTTTTGTTAGAATATGACCAAGAATCATATCTCAAAGTATGTAAAACGAATTACGGGACACCCTGTATTTACTAAGATATGATGGCGCGAATGTATGTATGAAGCCTATGATGGAAATCAAACAGAAAGGCCATCCTGAAAGAATCAAGTGGTATAACGAATCATGTCTAACAATAATAGGTTAGAAGAAAACAGCAGTCCAACAATGTAGGTAAACAAAAACGTGATAGCGGAATACAGAACCTTCAGAGAAAAAACCTTATGTTTATTCAATTGTTCACTGCCAACCCCTGCCCTGATCTACTTGATGCGTAAAATTGGCTAACGTTAGTCCTTTACAAAAAAAAAAAGGTAAGAAGGATGAAGTTGAAAACTAGCAGCCTTTAAGTGAATCATCTGCAATTCTTGAACCGTGTTTGTTACGTGAAAGTTCGTGGTTCGAATCCCAGAAACATAAAATTGTTTTTTCGTGGGTATCTCTTTTTCGAGAGAAACTACCATACTAACTCAGTCGTTCGGAGTATTCTCAAAATTTGTTTTTAAGTTTGCTGCTAACTCAACGCTTCCATACAGTATATTAGCCCCTCCAGAGCATGAGAATAAAAATTCTATAATGTTAAAATTTTTTTCGTACTCGTTCGGTTGCGAGAATCCTCAAACATCTCCTCTGGTCCAGATGAAGAGGTGCTCTTCTACGCTGGCAAAAGCACTGCGTTAACTTTTCTCTCTTTTTTATTCTTCCGAACTCTTCCCGAGTAGATAAAAAATCTGTTCCATCGGTTTTGAACGGGAAGCCACAGGAAAATTTTCACTTTGGGTAACTGGAGCGGTTGTCCGCTTCTTAATGGTAGTTCTGGGTTTCTGAATCTTCTTGGCATTTTTGCCAACCCGACGCTTGCGTAGATCAACTACACAAGAGTAGCAATCATTGATGTGATTAGTTGGCTCCCTCTATATTCTTGGTACTGTGAACTTCATACATTTTTTTCTCTTCTCAATACCAAGATGAAAAAAACTAGCATACATATGTAAATATACACATTACTTGTAAATTCTTAACATATCGTAGTTATTTTTTCAGATTAGTATTATTATTATTATAAATTCTTTCATTATGATAAAAACTCGAACAATTTACAACATTACATTGGCATTATAACATAACATTAGCATGGCAAAAAAATATTTTCCGTCTGCCTGAAAATTGACATTAACGAGGTTTAATAAAATCGAAGTAAAAGTTTTGGTTAATAATACATAAGTATACAATTTAAAAATTAAACAATATAGCGTATACGAGTAAAAGAATATTTACAATTTATAAAAAATAAATTAAATTGTTTCTATTTTACTCAATGAAACTGTTGCCGTAACCCAAGTGATCAGCAATGCACAGTTCCCAAAGAACAGGCAAATTAAAATACCAACTTGCAAAACGTTATAAAGTACCTACTGTATTTAATTTCGATCAAGACAATTTGATATTACAATAAGTGTGGACTGTAGATGTTTACTCGTTGTTGGTCGCTAACTGAAGAGATCGAATTTACATTGTCACCATCGTAAAATACAAAGTATTACCAAAATTGGCATCATCATAATGCAAAGGGATTAGAATTAACAGATAACCAAAATGCGCAAACAAGATAAGAAAACATAGGGTATTATACGACAATGTTTGGCATTACAACAAAAAATATCCAGAAGTAATTAATTTTGTAAGACAATTAAATACAAATAATAAAAAACACAATAGCTTTAAGATGCGTTCCTGAACACGCCGCCCCTCCCTGAAGGAATTCAGGAACATCGAAGAATAGCCAGCTTCGTTATCGGTCGTTTGAATATGCCATTTTTGGTGCGTACAGATACCACACGTACGAGATCATCATTAACGGGATGAAGTTGCTCAATTCATCCAAGAGCCCATCGTGATGGTGGCATATTCAATTCCTTAATAACCACTAGGTCCCCAATGTTGAAATTCAGCGTCTTCATTTTCCATTTGGGGCGTTGTTGAAGCGATGTGAAGTACTCAGTGTGCCAACGACGCCAAAACCCCTGCAACATGTTTCGAATGAGCTGCCATCTTCCCAATCGGTTTGGTGGGACTTCCAGATAACTGGGCTCCGGTATCGCAGTATATGGTCTGCCTATAATAAAATGAGAGGGCGTTAAAGAATTTAAATCAGAATCAGATATAGAACAAAGAGGTCTAGAGTTTAATAATGCTTCAATTTGAGAAAGTAAAGTACACATCTCCTCGAAAGTCAAAATATTATTTCCTATCACTCGCCGTAGGTGCTGTTTTACACTTTTTACCCCCGCTTCCCAAAGCCCCCCAAAATGAGGGCTATGTGGTGGAATAAACTCCCATCCGATGCTATCAGCTGCCAATGTTGAAGATACTAGACGGTTATGTTCTTCGGATCGCACCAACTTGCACCATTCGCACAAGGTTATCGCTGCTCCTTGAAAATTGGTACCGTTGTCCGAGAAGATGACGCTGCATTTCCCTCTCCTGGCTATAAACCGTCTCAAAGCCGCTAAGAAAGCATCTGTGGACAGGTCACTGACGACTTCCAAATGCAACGCCTTTGCCGCCATACAAACAAAGAGCGCAAAGTAACCTTTCACGAACTTTGGATTCCTTCCTTTGGCGAGTCGCAGGGTAATAGGTCCAGCATAATCACAACCCGTTCGGTCGAAGGCAAAAGATGGCGAGAGTCTGGAAAGAGGCAAATTTCCCATGAGTTGGGATGACGTGGTTTGACGTTGCCGAAAACAAGCGATGCACTGATGAACGACTTTTCTTATCATGTTTCTGCTTCCCAGAATCCAAAATTCTTGACGTACTAATGAAAATAGTTCCGAAACACCTGCATGTAGAAACTTTAAATGAGCGTCCAGAAGAATCAATTTGGAGAACGGATGACCTTTTGGCAAAACTATAGGGTGTTTAAGACTGAAAGAAGCAGCAACAGCATTGGTAATTCGTCCTCCAACACGCAGGAGCCCGGCATCATCCAGAAACGGTGACAACGAGGAAAGTTTAGAACGACTAGAAACATGTTTTTTACTTCGCAAGGATTTTATTTCTTCGTTAAACTCGCTTTGTGCCCATAATAGGCATTTTTGCTAAGCATAAAGCAGCTCTGAAGAACGCAAAATGCCTTTTACCCTTTCCGCTGATGTTAATTTAATATTCCTGGCAAGACGAACAAAAACAGCAACAATCCGAATGACTCGCGTCCACGAAGATACTCGTTTTCCTAACTTGTCGAGCAGACGCTCTTGCGTACACACAAAATTTACCACAACCGACTGCTTCCTAATCTCAGGCACCTCATATGGTTCTACTTCGATAGCAGAAATCGGCCAAGAATCCAAGTCCATGGAAAGCCACTCTGGACCATTCCACCATAATTTCAAATGCAGCAATTTACTAGGCTCGACACCTCTCGATGCACAATCAGCCGGGTTTTCCACAGAGCGAATATAGTTCCAATTAGAACGCGGGAGAACAAGCTAGCACAATTTGCGAATCACAAAAAACAAAAGTCTGCGCAGGTTTGATATCTAAAGAAGAGCGAATAAGTTTTACAAGACGACATAGCAGCAGCGCTCCACAGAGCTCAAGTCTCGGAATTGTTAACTGCTTGACCGGCGCCACACGGGTTTTTGAAGCAACAAGTTGAACTTTGATGACTCCGCTTTCTGAGATGCTGCGGGCGTAGACTACAGCTGAATACGCCTTCTCGGATGCATCTGAAAACCCAATTAGATCAAAATGCTTTGAATTAGAAGTAAAACGCCTCAAAATTTCCATCCTTTCAAACAAAAGAAGATCCTTTCGATAGAGAATCCATTTGTCAGCAATTCCTGTTGGCAGTGGATCATCCCATCCAATTTTCGTCTCATGCACCCATAACTCCTGGAACAGCATTTTAAACAAAATGGTGGCAGGAGCCAGAAAACCCAAAGGGTCAAAGATTTTCGAAATCTCGGACAACAACGTTCTCTTAGTGGGTGCCAACTTGGATTCTTTCGCTAAAGAAATTTAAAAGGAAAACATATCACGGTGAGGATTCCAAACCAATCCAAGAACCTTCGTACAATTTTCAGCGCTATTCAAATCTAGCGAAAATGTTGGATCGCAATCTAACCCTTGCAAGACTGGCCAACAATTTGAGTTCCTCCACAGGACAACAATTCTACAAGCTCTTTCTTCAATTTTAAAATATCTGCTACAGAATCCGACCCTGTCAGGATGTCATCAACATAAAAATCATGCAATATCGAATGCGATGCAACTGGAAAACGATCCGCATAATCTAAGGCAAGCTGTCGCAGAACACGCATAGAGAGAAGTGGAGCTGGAGATGTACCGTAGGTGACCGTGCAAAGTCGGTAATGACCAATGGGATCATTTGGACTTTCTCGCCACACGATTCGTTGAAAATCTCGATGTTTGATATCAACCCAAATCTGCCGAAACATCTTAACAATGTCGGCACAAAACACATATTTGTGAACTCTAAAACGCAAACAAACATTTATCAAGTTCCGCTGAAGTGGAGGTCCTGTATGCAGCATTTCGTTCAAGCTGGAACCATTTCCATCTTTATGTGACCCGTTAAAAACAACGCGCAGTTTGTTTGTTATCACAGCGTGATGAGGCAAATAGAACACCTTTCCAGAAGTTGGTTCAACTTCAGTATCTGGGATGCGCTCCATGTGCCCTAGCTCCTGGTAAGTTTTCATGAAACGACCATACTCCAAGCGTAGATTTTCCTGGCGAGAAAAGCGACGTTCCATAGCAAACAACCTTGACAATGCTCCAGAGAGAGTGTTACGGAACGCAACATCCTTTTGGCGAAACGGTAGCTCCACGATATATTTGCTATCCGGAGAGCGAGAAAAGGTTTTGCAAAAATGAACATCTGCAAAATCAACAGAATCTAAAGAATATGAGCTATTAGACAGCTCTTCAATTTCCCAAAACGATTTAAGGATATCATCAACATCCTGCACAATTCCAACAGGTAAGGAAACAATTTCCTTAATTGGAGTTTGCCCTGTTATCACCCATCCAAAAATGGTATTGTGGGCAATGAGTTTACCGCTTTCATCAGTAAGGCGGCCATCAAGCAAAATACTCCAAGCCTTGTCCGATCCTAGCAAAATATCAATAGGACCAGGGACTGTAAAACCTGGATCGGCCAGTTTCAAATCTTTCCACAGTAAAGAGTTGTCAAGCTCCAGAGGCCAACGATGTGTTTTTGAAGTTATTTGATTCAGAATAAATGCATCAACATACATTTCATTTGAATCAAAGCAAGATTTGAGTTGCAGAGTCACGATCCCCTGGGTAACCCCAGTCTCAAGTGAAGAAATTCCAGAAATAGGAAGACGAGCATGACGACGTTGAAGATGTAACCTTTTAACCAAACTTTCGGTTACAAAAGAAGCTTGGGAACCTGTGTCGAGCAAAACGCGACAAAGGTGCTTGTTACCATAAATATCCACTATTTGTACCACAACGGTAGGCAAAATACCCGAAGGCCTTGATTGATTCTGAATATGGTTACTGACAATCGATAAAGAGGCAGCTTGAGATGTCAAAGGCATTTCTACATTTAAGTTGCTAGCTTCACTAACCGGCGGCGGCGACGAATCGAGATGCACGAGAACATGGTGACGTATGCTGCAATGAGGGCAGCGGGTTTTCGAACGACACCTCGACGACGAATGATTGCTTCCTAGGCAATTATAACAGAGTTTTTGATCCCTAGCAAAGCTACGACGGGTAGTAACGGGCATACTGAGAAATTTCGAACACCGCGGAAGAGTATGACTTTCTTTACACAAAGGACATACGGAGTTAGTCACGGTAAGGCTTTTGATGTTGGAAGAACTACCCGATCGCGTATTTTGTTTGTTCACACGGATTTTCGACTCACTACCTTTTGCGGCGCATGCTTCTAAAGCATCGCATCTTTTTTCTAAAAAACTCATAAGTTCTTGAACGGTTGCTATTTCCGATTTATCATTATGCAGAGCCCATGCTTTACGCGTTTCCAAGTCGGTTTTATTAAGCAAAACATAAATCAGCCAAGGATCTCTGCTTTCGGATTTCAGAGCCTTCAAGCCTCGAATCACTTCGTCTGACTTATCAGCTAAGCGACGCAAATGTCCACTATCCGCGATTTCTACCGTAGGCATCTTTAAAAAACTTTCAATATGCGCATTTATTATGTACAACGGCTTATTATAGCGGCGCTCAAGTTTTTCCCATGCAAGCAAATAATTGGGATCCGTTATTTCAATATCGTTCAACAATTTTGCGGCGTCATCAGTCAAAAACGACTTCAAATAACGCAATTTTTGAACACCCGATAGCTTTTCTCGACAACCGATGCTCCCTTGGAACACATCCCGAAATTGGGGCCACTCGCGATAATCCCCACCAAAAGATGGTATTTTAAATTTCGGTAACTCAATTTCATCGGTAATTTTCTTTTTAGAGTTTTCTGGTGAGACGGCATGTTGCGTAGATTGTTCATAAAAATAATCTTCGTTAGCTTGTTGACGCGGAGGAGGAGGTGGAGGAAATGAAGGAGTATTCTTACGGATGGCTTTCATAAAAGCGCTTTTTGCATCCAGATACCTGCTTTCGGTTACCTCAAAATCGTTTTCGGGATCAACGTATCCCTCACAATCACAATATTCATAGAATTCATGTTAGGTGGAAGTGGCTGTCAGTCAATGAGTACATTGCCTAACACACTTAGGCCACAAGGGCCCATTGTGATAGAATTCATGTTGATTTAAACAAAACTCTTTCCACGTTTCCTCTAACCGAGATAACCTAGTTTCTAAGTTGTCAATGTCCTCATCTGTGCTTTCTAAAATATATGAATGCGCGCGCTTGTTTAAGTTTATTCATAATGCAACTAATTGGAATCAAAGTCTTAACCGAACACGTGCACGCAAAATCTTTCCAATATCAATTTCACTAAATTGGTTCTTTAAATGTCTTTTGAAAAATGCACCAAACAATATGTACAGCAATCCCAATAGCCTAACCAACAGCAAACAGCAGATTCCAGAATACAGCAACCAAATTTCAATAAATTGATACAATTTGATATTACAATAAGTGTGGACTGTAGATGTTTACTCGTTGGTGGTCGCTAACTGAAGAGATCGAATTTACATTGTCACCATCGTACAATACAAAGTATTACCAAAATTGGCATCATCATATGCAAAGGGATTAGAATTAACAGATAGCCAAAATGCGCAAACAAGATAAGAAAACATAGGGTATTATATGACAATGTTTGGCATTACAACAAAAAATATCCAGAAGTAATTAATTTTGTAAGACAATTAAATACAAATAATAAAAAACACAATAGCTTTAAGATGTGTTCCTGAACACCAAGGTATGAATAATAAAACTATAAAGGATATTCAAACTGCACTGACCATTTAAAATATCTTTGGCTTACCTGCTTCCTAACGATTTAGAAAGCTCTTTTCAAAGTAAAGCCTTCGCACTTCTTTACAATTGGTATCTTTGAAAGTTATGATGTATTCTCTTACGTTCTAATGTGTTTTTGCAGTTACCACACTAGAATTTAGGGTAGCATATTTTGTCTTGACTTCGAATAGTAAGATTATAATAAGCTTTATAAGCTTCACAAAGTCTAATATCTGTCAAAAAAAAAAATGGCATCGTTTCTCGGTTATGCTCGCCCGCATGCTGTCCAGACTACCCGCCGCTCCCCCCTTTACGCCCTTAATCCCTCCACAACCACGCCTCATGATTGTTAAAATCGTTGTTCCTCACACGTTCTGTGAAAATCTTAAAATATTTTTGTTTCATAGTAAAATGCCTAAAAGCAGACTTTATTTGTTATGAATGGAGCCTGTGGTTACTTTTAGTTGTAGACAATCGGAAAATATTAATTTAATAACAAACTCAAAAAAAAAACGTTACGTTGGGTTGAAAAAATGAAAAGTGTAAATAAGTAAGAGTTCAGTAATTTGCTGAAGAAAACAAGTTGCGAAATATTAAAATACTTACTTACTTAGGTGGGCATTACAGTTCGGGGTGAACCTGGGCCTCAACCAACATCCTTCTATAACGATTTCGATTTCGGGCGAGCTCTCTCCAGTTTCGAACTCCAAGTCGGTTGAGGTCTTCATCCACTTGATTGCTCCACCTAAGACGAGGTCTTCCCCTTCCGCGATTTCCCTGCAATGTGCTTTCGAACACCCGACGAGCCGGAGCGTTTGGGTCCATCCGCTCTACATGTCCCAACCATCGTAACCTCGCGATGCGTACTCTTTTGGCTATGCGCCCATGTCGAGGTACCGCTAATACAGCTCGTTGTTGTATCTTCTTCTCCACACATTGTCTTCGCATACGGGACCAAAGATCATTCGGAGAATTTTTCTTTCGAAACGACCAAGAGTTTCCTCATCCGCTTTCGATAAGGTCCATGCTTCCGCGCCGTACAGCAGGACTGGGATGATTAAGGTCTTATACAAGGTCACCTTGGTTTTTCTGGAGAGGGTTTTGTTTCTCAATTGCCTTCTTAACCCAAAGAAGCAACGGTTGGCAAGAGTTTTTCTCCGTCTGATCTCCGCACTGATGTTGTTGTCCGTGTCTACAGCGGATCCTAGGTAGACGAAGTCCTGTACTACCTCGAAGTTATGTCTGCCTATTGTGACGTTTTGTCCAATTCGTCGATGTTCTGTGTCCTTGTTTGATGACAGCATATACTTCGTTTTGCCCTCATTAACCATCAAACCCATTTTTGCCGCTTCTGTTTCAATACTCGCAAAAGCACCTATGACATCAGGCTTTTTTGTTCCCATTACGTCAATATCGTCTGCATAGGCGAGTAATTGTACAGACTTTTGAAAGATTGTTCCTCTGGTGTTGACGTTTGAGTTTCTTACAATCTGTTCAAGTATGATGTTGAAGAAATCGCATGACAGTTTGTCGCCTTGCCTAAAGCCTTTTTCGACATCAAAGGTCTCGGTGAGTTCTCTACCGACCTTGACGGAGCAGCGTGAATTTTCCAAAGTCATCCTGCATAGTCGTACGAGTTTTGCAGGGATGCCGAAATTAGACATGGCTCTGTACAGCTCGTCTCTGTAGATACTGTCATACGCGGCCTTGAAATCGATAAAAAGATGGTGAATATCGATATTATATTCTCGGGTTTTTTCCAAGATCTGCCGTAATGTAAAAATTTGGTCTATTGTGGACTTCTCTGGTCTAAAACCACATTGATAAGGACCTATCAAGTTGTTGACGTGGGGTTTCAGACGTTCACATATTACAGCAGACAAGATCTTATAAGCGACGTTAAGGAGGCTTATCCCTCTGTAATTGGCGCAATTGTGAGGGTCTCCCTTCTTTAGGATCGGGCATACGATACTGAGGTTCCATTCATCGGGCATGCTTTCTTCCGACCATATCATGCAGATCAGCTGGTGCATGCTCCTTTCCAACTGATCTCCAGCTGCCTTGTTCGGCATCAAGGCCATCTGCACCTGCAGTCTTATTTGATTTAAGTTTGCATATGGCAAGCTTAACCTCTTCTAGGTCGGGAGGACGGCATTCTTGATCATCGTCCAAGCTGAATGAGGCAATCTGCCTGACAGCGGAATTTGTGTCCTCATCGCCGTTAAGCAGTCTGCAGAAATGATCTTTGCAGATCCTCAGTAGCGACTGTGACTCTATAACTATGTTTCCCTGCTGGTCTTTACAGGCTTGAGTTCGGGGTTCGCCACCCTGGCAGGATCTTTTTAACTTTTGGTAAAACTTCCGAATCTCGTTCCTGTCATGGCACCTCTCAATTTCCTCAAACGAGCTCTTCTCATGCTGCTTCTTTTTCTTTTTGAGAAGTCGGTGTTCTTCCCTTCTTTTCTCCTTGTAGAAATATTAAAATATGAATTCCTATAATCTAAACATCAGTTTAACGTCCAATACCAGGAAAACGCCTCTGAAAACATGTTTCATTGAAGGAAAGGAGTATTTCTCGGTTTGACCGTAAATCTACGGAATTTCAATGAAAAACATTATTATATGCATCTTACTTCTTTTCCAAAAAACACCCTTCACATGATCTAATGAACATGTTCAAAGAAAATTTCATTTGTGATTTTCGAGATACTTATTTAATATACATACATACTCGTACGTCGTACCTATCTGATTTTATATGTTTTTTCGGGGAGAATCAACTAAAACCTAAGATCTTTATTACCTCTCGGCCTAACTTAAACATCTTCAACATATTTCTCTGCTGTGGAAAGTCTGCAAAGCTTTTATTATTGTATATGCTTTAAGCACATAAAAAAACGGTTGTGTTTTTTTGTTTCAAAATTAATTTCTTTCGTATTAACTTTATACCGCACTGGTTTCGAGATTCTAGTTGAGTAATTGATGTGACCTGCTGTACCTATCAAGCATACAACCTCTTAAAGGAGGTGGTACATTATTTGGGCCCAGGGCGTACATCTATGAGACTAGTACCAAATAAAAGCTTACGTTCAGCCCAATCTATCGGCCAAATATTTGTGACTTTAGCCTTGGTGATTTTGACATAATTGGACTCGAGATTGAGTGCCGGAAATGGGAAAAATCCGACATTTTTGCAAATAATTACGTATATCACGAAAAGTATAGCACGTCGGAAAATGATTTAGGTGTCATATGAAATATCATAAAAATATCTTTCATTTCATGAAAAAAACATTTTTCAAAATGCCTTATATTTCCAAAAGAGAAACCTAAAACTTTTTTGAAAAGATCCATTTTCGTTGACGTTTGCCAGCCAATATCTCGATAAAATCAGTGATGACCTGTATTTTTTTTTTGCACCACTGTAATCCTTAATTGTAACCATTAATTTGATATACAATTACGCTATCATACACAGAGCGTATCACATACATTATACACAATCCTAAAAAACCAAACAGTCCTCATTCCAACGAAACAGTTACAATAGTAAGCTTTTATTGCGCTCGAACTATGTGCTGCGTTTGGATCGCTGTTCACCAAGATGTAAGTAAGATAAACTTTTCTACTTACATGCCTGGATTTGATTCGCCCTCGCAATGAAAAGTTATTGTTGCCTATAAGACTATAATGAGCAGTAGAAGTAACTCACATCCGATCTTCGCAAACTTCGATTGTATAAGTTCCCTGGTCTTTTAAATGTTCGTCACAGTACGTCACAGACTGAACGTTCCATAATCATCTCTGAAAAAATGTTTCATTATGTTAGCATCAGATACAATTGCAGCATAAGGCCCTATAACATCCAGGATATATCCATCACAGCATGTGATCACAAAGGGCTTGACCAGATTCTGATACTTATGTAGGCTGTATGATTGTTTCTGGAAGCCATAGTTTGAACTTTTTTGAAGGTACACATACATATGTTCCCTTGCAAATGACTATAGATGGACGATCTTTTTCATTTATGTTGATGTTTCAAAACAGTCCGTTAGGAATAAGTCTATTCCTTCTGGATACTTCCTGAACAGTTATACACCCCATATGTACACCCTGTATGCTGAAAACCCAAGTTAAATGGCATAAAATAATCCATCAATGCTGTGTTTTATTTGTTTTTGTGTCACTACATTATTTATTCACTAGCCAATAATTAGTTATCAACGAATTAGGCCTAACTGTCGCAGACTTGTGACATTATGGAGTATGTTTAAGCTTGGTACCTAGCTATTGTTTTATTTACAGAAGCCTCAATTTAGATAGCAATTAAACATCTTACGAGTTTGATGCGCTATCTGACTCCATAATAAGAATTGTTTTCCCTTATCCTCACACTGAAATCGCAATTGCGGGCGATTTCAATGTACACAATTCTGGTTGGCTTCGACATTCTGGCCAGACAACACCCGAAGGAAAATGTGTTGAGATCTTCGCTGAGTTTAACGAATTAATTGAACTTGTTGATGAGCCCACTCGGGTTCCAAATATTGAAGGCCATGCGGCCAACACTCTTGACCTATTTCTCACTTCTAATCCCGAAAAATACAGGGTTATAGTATCATCTGCTCTAGGCAAGTCGGACCATTGTGTCATATCGGTAGATTTTTAGTTTTCCGTCACGGTAAAAAAGATAAAGTCCTTAAAAGAACTGTGTGGCAATATAAGAAAGCAAAATCGGACGGCCTGAATAATTTCTTTCGAAGTTTTAATTGGTCATTGTGCTTTCTCGACGGAAACGTTGACGCATCGGCTGATATGATATCTAACGTAATTCTCAACGGCATGAGAAATTTTGTTCCTTACAAAACAAAAAGTGTGATACCCAAAGATAATTCGTGGTTTGATTTAACCTGTAAAGGCGATTAGGGATAGAGAAAGTAGTTTTCGAAAATTTAAAGACAACCCTTCAGTAGAAAACCGAAATTTGCTCAAACATGCCAGAAATACAACAACAACATCATCATAAACAACCCCCACAAAGGAAGTTACATCATCAGAAACAAAATTCAGGCTCTACTGTGCAGAGAATACTACGTTCAGGGTCTAGGCCAACTTTCGCAACTGAATCAAATACAAGTCGACTGGCCACTAGCGTTGCTTTGGATCTTCCAACAGATTCCATTATGGATGAGGAAAGCTCTAACTCGTTGGTCAAACCTTCGACACTATCATCTGCCATGGATCTCGATACGCCACAGCCCTCTTGCTCTCATACAATTAAAGTTATTAACAGCGCAAATAGATATTCGACAAACAGTGGTCTAAAAGTCGTAGGAAATGACTCCTCTCACACGCTTCTGCAAGTTGTACCTAATATGAAAACAAAGTGGTTACATTTGTCTAGATTTGCCAATAATACTTCAGAAGAATCAATAATAGCATACGTCGCAGATAAGCTGAAAATCCCACAAACCTTAATCAAGTGTAAGAAGCTTTTAAAAAAAGACGAGGACTCAGGCAAGCTATCTTTTGTTAATTTCAAAATTGCTATTCCGGAAAATGCCTTTCATCATGCTCTCAATCCCTCTGTTTGGCCTATGGGAGTAGAAGTTCGTGACTTTATCTACACTCCAAAAAACGATGCCAGCTATGCATTCCCGTCAACTACATAGTAATCACCGAAGCTGATATCCCAATTGATCCCTGCAATCTACCTGCTGCCACTTCTACCGTCGGAAACTCAACTCCTGCCGCAACTATTGATGTTGGCGTACCAGAAATAGTTGACTCATCAAGAATTGTTCCTGCTGGAATATGTTCAAATGCTCCCAACTCTAACAATCTCTCCATCTATTACCAAAATGTCGGAGGAGTTCGAACTAGATTGAGTAAATTGTATGTATTTTTCGCATCTCATGATTATCATATAATAGTGCTCACTGAAACTTGGCTTAAAGAAAATCATCTTACTTCTGAAATATGTACTATATAATTGTAATCAATTTGTAGTTTTTCAAAAAGATCGATGTTCAATTACTACTGGTTTTGATCGAGGAGGAGGTGTTATAATTGCAGTCAGAAGGAATTTTGTTTGTAGTCAAATCGAACTTGTTTCTGATAGTAATCCATCTTCCTTCGATGTTGGCCAGCTAATAATAAAAATAAAATTGAATAGAAACCTAAACTTGTACATTAGCGGTAGCTATATTCGACCAGGTAGCTCACTAGATTTGTATAATTTACATTTGTTAAATTGTCAATGATTTCTAAATAACCTAACAACTTCTGACCATGTAATGATCTTAGGAGATTTTAATCTTGGTGAAATAAGATGGGAAACAGATCAAGATGATAAGATTTTAGTTCCATTCAATGTTAATTCTGACATAGAAGCGTTAGCTGTGGATTTTTTTAGTCAGTTTAGTCTTATACAGTTGAACAGTTTTTATAACAGCCTGAATCGTATATTAGACTTAATTTTTGTGGATAAAGATTTGGAAGCTTATGTAGAAAAGACTGATTTCCCAGTTATAGAAAACAAAATTCATCACATATGCCTTACTGTAGAGTGTAAATTCTTAACTTATATTAGTGATGTCATTGATGTACCAGAATTTAATTTTGATTATAAACGTGCAAACTTTGAAGCAATTAATAACTATCTATCTGCAATTCCATGGGATCAAATTTTAAATAATTTAAGTCTTAGTCACGCGTTTGAAAAATGCGTTATGTGTCTTGATGAAACTTTTGAAATGAATATTCCTAAAAAAAATCGTAAGTCAAATAAATTCTAATCCACCCTGGTTCAACAGAAGGTTATTAAATCTTAAAAACAGGAAAAACAAAGCTTACAAAGCTTACAAGCAAAACAGAGATAATCATGTTCTTAAACATAATTATACTCGGTGTCACCTTGAATTTGATTGTCTCAATACCTTTCTGTTTAACGATTATATAGTCTCTGTAGAGTCTAAAATTAAAATAGACTGTAAACACTTCTGGAAATTTATAAACACCAAACGATAATCTATAGGACTTCCAAGCTGTATGAAATATTTTGATAACTTGTCTAGTGATATAAATGTCATATGTGATTTTTTCGCCGATTGTTTTAGTTCTGTCTATCTGCCCTCTTCTTCCTGTGAACCTCCTGTTTTCTTCCCTTCTAACGTTATTGATATTGGTAGCATCGAATTAAGTGTTTCTGAAGCTTTGGAAGCCTTAAATGGCCTTGATATAAATAAAAGTGCTGGGCCTGATAACATCGCCCCTATTGCAATGAAAAATTGTTCGATTTCATTGGCCTTGCCGCTCTGTTTGATTTTCAATAAATCCCTTAAAAGTGGCCAGTTTTTGGATTGCTGGAAAGTTTCTTTTATAACTCCTATTCACAAGTCAGGATCGAAGCAAAACGTGATCTACTATAGGCCAATCTGCAAATTATCAGTCATCCCTAAAATGTTTGAAATGCTAATTTGCAAAAAATTGAGCTTCCTTGTTAAAGGTATAGTGTCCGAATTTCAGCATGATTTTGTGTCTGGGAGATCTACTGCTACTAACCTTACAATGTTATGTGATTCTGTCATTAATGTGTTTGAAAATAGTTTTCAAACTGACATTATTTTTACGGATTTTGCTAAGGCATTCGATAGAGTCAACCATAGTATACTAATTTTTAAACTTTCCAAATTAGGCTTTCATTAAAGCTGTTTAAAAATGATTTCTGCCTATTTAGATAAAAGAATTCAATATGTTAGATTAGGTAATCATAGGTCAAGAAGGATAAATGTGACCTCTGGAGTACCTCAAGGAAGTCATATTGGTCCCTTGCTGTTTATCCTCTTCATTAATGATATTCCAGTTTATTTTAATCACTCGAGTTACTTCTTACCTCTTGTATGCCGATGATGTCAAAATTTTATCATTGACATCAAATCTATATCTCTAGTAAGATCAGTGCTGGAATATTGTAGTACAGTTTGGAATCCTTACTATAATGTACACTCGTTACGAATAGAAAGGGTTCAAAAGAGTTTCACAAGGTTTGCTTTTCATAAACTTAATTGGAATACCGAAGTACCATCTTACGTATCTAGATGCCTGCTTATAGATATTCAAACGCTTGAGCTAAGAAGAAAGTATTTTGCAATAATGTTTATAAAAGATCTAATTAGCAATAGAATTAACTGTTCTCTTTTATTACAACAAATAAATTTTCACTCTCCGCCAAGAGCACTTCGTTCTAATTTTCATTTTCGAGAGAATTTTTCCACGCAAAATTATGGTAGAAATAAACCGTTTGCACGTTGTATAAAAAAAGTGGTACCCGTGGTGTGATGGATAGCATGTCCGCCTGTTAATCCAGACGTTCGAGTTCGAATCCCAACAGAGGCACAAAATGTTTTTTCCACGGGTATCGCCTTTCGCGAGGAATTGGCAAGTCCTCCGTTAGTATTCACTGCCATGAAAAGCGCTTTCTCGATTAGCCGTTCGGAACCGGCAGAAAATTGTAGGTCCCCTCCATTCCCCCACAAGGCATGGTTGTGAGAAATGCGCTAGGCCCAGGGGTTCCTTGTTCTGTAGCGCCACTTTATTTATTTTTATATTTTATTTACGTTGTATAAAAGAAACAAATTCTGTAATTGAAACAATAGATATTTTCTCAAGTAACTCAAGGAATGTTTTCAAAAAGAACTTACTGTCCGCTTTACTATTGCGACCTGTCACATAAATTTTAGTGTTTATTATTATTTGTTATTTAATTTTATATATATACATTTATTTATAATTCATAGTAGTCTGTAAGAGCTTTACTCTGTTTGATGAATAAACTAAACTAAACTAAACTAAATATCTGTAATGCTGTTATACAAAGGGCCAAGTTTTTGCATGACCAAAAAGGAAGGCAACAAATACTGTGGTGTCCAAAAGGAAGCAAAAACTATTGGTCTTTTGTTAAGAACGTAAAGAATTCGACCACGTCATCAGTCCCAACACTCGTTTTCAATGACTCTCCGCATGTCAGCTCCATCGATAAAGCCAATTTGAAAGCCAATTTGAAACTTCAAAGCATTTTGGAAAAGCAACCCAAAAAGAGACTCAAGCAGCAGCGATAATAAGAACCAGGAAGGTTCTGGAGAAAGTCCAGTGCAACAGCAGCAGGTTACTAACAACCTAATATTTGTACTTAAGGTAGAGATATGGCTACCCATCTCTAACGCACTGACTAGTTATCAGTCAACGTTTACTATAACGTCATCATCATCAGAATTGGGCATTTGAAGCCTTTTTCAATATAAACGGCCAAGAGCCCAACGTAATGGCTGAGTGCCCACCGTAAAGGCCGAGTGCCCAACCTAAAGTGCTTTACCTTAGCAAGAAATGACTCTTTATAGAATTATCCCCATTCCCCCAAATCTGCGCGAAGGTTCACCGAAGTAGTTTAGTAGTTTTCGCATAAATTGACGAATCCTCGTTAACTGAATCCTAGCTTAAATAGTTTTCTTGCACAGTGTAGCTTGGGTCGGTTGGGCCGAGGGAATTTGTTAAAAGTAATGGTTTTTCAATTTTCTATTCTGGAATGGATTGAAATGGAACAGGTCTGGATTCGTTCATTCAGGCGAGTTGTTGCGAATCTCTAACGACCGAGAGATTCAGCAACAAAGTTGTTTAGAAAAAAGCGATGGATGCGTTTCGCCTACGGCGCAGACTCCAGCGAATTTGCTTAGAGTACTGCAGATACCCCGTGACGAATCTCCACGACTCTGATTGGTCTAAGTGAGTGGAATTTGCTGAATGCGCCGATGAACGAAGAGACCGCCAAGAAGATGGCACTTCTTGGTTGACCTCTGAAAAGGACATACATATAGTGCCAGAAAGTTTTGAAAATTGAAAAAGTGTTCGGAGAATTTATAATCGAGTGTTTAATCTTTGCAAGTAGTGCAAGTTTAAATTGTTATAGCGTTTGTTTGGCAGGAAGGCCCAACTAAACAGTGTTTTAAGTCTGTGCAGGAAAGCTCCAAGCAGGCAGGAATTCAGGAGAGTCAGTGCCAGTACGGGCAAGAAAACTCAGGCAGGATTCGTCAACAGAAAAAGCTAAGTACTTTCCTATAAAAGTGGAAAAGTGTTAGTAGTGCGTTTGTTTTGTTTTGACTATTGAGTCATATTGCTTGAATCGGTAACCCTTCGCCTTTCGTAATTAATCCTGAGATTGCAGGACGCGCGACCTCCATTTAACCTTTTTATCTGTTCGGGAAAATTCCCAAAGAGTCGTTTGTTTGCGGATGCATTGTGCACATACTTTGTTGTTTGCATTTTAACCTGGGTAAAACCTATCTTCGATCATTAAATATCATACCATTTAAATTGTTAACTGGCCCTTTGCCAGACTTTGCATACTTTGTACACCAATTTGTTTATGAAAACATTTCGGGTTTTCTACCTATACCCGTAAAGGTTTCCTGAATAAAACATATTTTATTCCTTTTGGAAATCGATCGCGTTGTTATTATTCCATTTGAAGATCATTTTCAGTGCTAAAGTTGGTTTGGAAATTCCAAACAAAAATTTGCTGGCGCCCTTAAATTTGTGAAACACCCTACTTATGTTTTGATAGAACATTGTTTATATCATTAATTTCTTTCGATATCAATTCATCGATTTTCTCTAATTAAAACTACCTACGGACCTTCCCTTGCTGAGCAGCTGGCATTGGCAGCATATTATCTTGCTACCTGTTGCATTCTTTTCCCATCGAAATCCACCCAGCTGTCATTTGACAGATCATCTTAAAATTAAAGTTTGATCAACATCGCCGCGGCACATCTGTGTGCATATTTTGTTTAACATTTTATTAACATTCGTCTGAGTCAATAAATCATACGCACGATTAATTAAAGTATGAGTTTAATAAAATCCAAGTTGTGGATTCATTTAGATTCGTTTTGATTCGGTTCGTCGGGAAAGAAGTGCAACAATTGGCGCCCAACGTGGGCTCGATGATGTTTTGAAGAATGCCGACGAGTTGAATTTAACCAATGCTCAACTGCAGAACCAGAGTTAACTCACAGCTATTGAGAAGCAACTTGTCGCTCTGACTCAGGTCGTCTCAGACATCTCTAGCGACAATCGGATTGAGCAGAGAGTTAAATCATTCAAAACCGAAATTCGCAAAACTCTGAGCGAATGTCTATCCTCGTTACAAACTTCTTCAATCCATCAGCTGAGTTCTCTGAAAACTGCCGTAAACTCTGTTGAATCTCATCTGCAAACGATCTCACTTAACCCCACTCCCCTTCCGTGTCAACATGATTCATTGCTCTCTGAACTGGCTGATAGATTCGTAGACGTTACCAATGATCTTGCTTTAAATAGAGTATTGATCACAGATCTATCCGACGAAGTAAGAGCGGGTTAGTTCAAAAGCTATACACCTGATCAGCAACCGGAAAGACCAACTGAACCCAACGTGTCCATACTTGATGAATTAATAGACGCCAACCTCACGACAACAACATCTCACACAGCTCCTACAGCCCCCTCCGTAGCCGAATTGGAACCAAACTTTTCCCCTCCCACCGAGCCCACCATAAACCGTTTGGGATCCTCTTGGACTATTTCTGAATGGAATACAAGGATCACAAAGCTAAACAACAACAACACTTCAATCTTTACAGTGAGGAACACACCTGTATCAGCTGACACCGTGTGGCTAGAAAGTTTCTTCCTTCGAAACTACACCATAAAGATTTCTAACATCCAGAAGATCTCTACTCCGAACTCTACATCATTTCGGATTAGCATTCCCACATCTCACGAATGGCTGTTTACAAATCCTTTTGGAAATACCATGAAAATTGGAAAGATGGTAATTGCACGTTGTAAGAACAAAAGTAATAAGCTTAGATTTATACCTGTTCCCAAGCCCGCTAAAACACCTTCCAACCCTAATTGGTCTTTTTAAACAAACATAATGCCAAGTTTCGTTCCCTCTTTCCAAATTCCCTATATTCCTCAGCATGTCAAAGCTCCACAACCCAGGCCACAACTCTAGCCACAACCTAAGCCACAACCAAAGCCCCATAAATCAATTCAATCCAAAATGTAACCCAAAGACGCCACTTATCCATCCACGCTTCCTAAAAGGGTGTCTTTCAATATTGAAACTACTCCATCTAATAATTCTACTGTTCCAAGCCCACAAATCTCTGCTCCTTTTCCAAAACGTAAGAGGACTTCGCTCAAAAACAAGAGCAGTCCTTCAACAATCCCATGCTTTGCCTTTTGAAGTCTTTGCCCTGACTGAAACTAATCTTATCCCTTGCATTTATAACCAGGAATTGATCCCATCTACTTTCAATGTTTATCGAGATGATGAGGTCTTGTCTCTATACCAGGTTTTAAAATTTTTAGATGTGATAGGAAAGATAGGATTGGTGGCGGTTCTTGTATATATTTACGTGAGAATTTATTGGGGTCGTACGTTTATATCTCATCTGAGAGTCATATCAATTTTGTTTGCGTCGAAGTGAAGACATCGGTAGAAAAACTATTGCTTGTCTCTGTTTATTGTCCTCCTCTTATGTTTAGGGTGGATTACATCTCTGAGCTTGAGGAGACTTTAATGCGTCTTAATCCAAAATATGATCATATCTTGATTGGAGGTGACTTCAATGTTAATTTTTTGAATGACAGTGTTCCTACACGCCTTTTTACTCATTTTTGTGAGAAACTTGGATTATCCGTGGTGAATAATCAATGGCCAACATGTTTCAAGTCATGTACGAATCCGTCTCTTTTGGATATGTTTCTAACTAATTCTAAATCTAAAATCTTATGTAATGACCAAGTTAAACCAACTTCAGAGTTTATACATGATTTCATTTTTTGCTCTTTTGGTCTTGTATTCGATGGAGGTAACCAAGTAAAAACAATTAGTTACAGATCTTACAGAAATTTTAATTTTGACACAGTGGCGAGTAACTTCTATGGACCCGAATGGGACGATATTTTGTACATGCCTGACCTTAATGCTAAAGTTACTCTTTTCAATAACATGATTCTGAGTTTATATAATTTATATGTTCCAATTGTAACTAAGCAAGTCAATCGGAATAAATGTCCGTGGTTTACAAATGAAATTAAATTACTCATTAGAGAGAGAGAGCGTTTCTACCGACGATTCAAGAGCAACCCTACTGCGTACAATAAAAGACAGTACGTTTTCTCACGTAACAGGGTTAATACCACAATAAGGAATTCAAAACGATCAAAGCACCCGTGAGCTTTGGAACAACCTAAAACTGATAGGTATTAAAGAAGATAAAAACAAAAATAAATGTCCTTTCAACCCTGAAGTGATGGTAAAAGCTTTAGTTCCAAGTCACTCAAGTTCAACAATTCCGCAAAGAATATTTGATATGCCGGATACTGAATGCTCGTTTAGTTTTACCTCTATTGAAGTAGCCGAGATTGTAAATTCTATTAATGCTGTTAAATCCAATGCTATTGGCTCTGATAATGTTTCACCGAAATTTATCAAACTTGTTTGTCCCTTAGTTTTGAAATATTTGCTTCATATTTTTAACTTCTTTTTATATAGTTCAGTGTTTCCGGACCAGTGGAAGAACTCATATATTATCCCAGTTGCAAACAAATCTAACCCTTCTACACCATTAGAGTTTAGGCCTATCAGCATCCTTTCATTTCTGGGTAAATTACTTGAAAAAATTATGCATGACCAGATACAGTTCTCTCTAAATGATAGGCGCTTGCTATCTGTGTGGCAATCGTAATCTCCATAGCTGTGAATCTGCAGCAATTAAGGTTACCAATGATATTCGATTTGCACTTGACTCGGGGAAGTTTGGAGTAATGGTTCTCTTGGACTTCTCTAAAGCTTTTGACAGTATTGACCACTCAATACTTTTCTCAAAACTTAAAAATAATTTTGATTTTTCCAACTCCTCGCTGAAACTCATGCGTAGCTATCTGGTTGATCGCGTTCAATGTGTTAAAACGGAAATCGGAACCTCAAATTCCTATGTTACTAATCTTGGAATTCCTCAAGGCTCAGTGCTGGGTCCGCTGTTATTTTCATTGTTTATAAATGACCTTCCGGATGTTATTTCTAATTGCCAAGTTCATCTAATTTTAATTTTAATTTAATTTTTTAATTTTGGTGGGGGCATAATCCCCATTTATTCGGCTTAATACAAGCTATTACTTAATCTAACTTACAGACTAAAACTTAATAGCTAAAACTTAACTAGTTGTAGGGTTTAGGAGACGGAGCTTTAGGCAAGGAGTATTCATATTGAAGTCAAAACTAGAACAGTGAGAATTGACATTCCTCAGCATTCGGGAGATGGGTTCATTGGAGCCGTAGGAGGTTCGATGGGTGGGAAGATAGAAGAGACGGGGATTTCGTGTGTTACGAGGGTTAGTATTTAGAAAGATGGATTCGGTAAGGGCTGGACAGTCAATGGTACCTGTAAATATTCGGTGAATGAAGAGAATGTCAAATATTACTCTTCGATCTTTCAGCGTATTGAGGTTGAGGAGTTTGATTCGGTCTTGATAAGGAGGCAATATCAAAGGATTGCTCCAATTAAGACCACGAAGAGCAAATCGGAGGAAACGGCGTTGTATACTCTCAATTTTGGCAATGTGCACTTGCTGGAAAGGCGACCAGACTTGACAAGCGTATTCAAGAAGCGGACGAACAAATGAAATATAAAGGGAGCAACGAACAGACATTCTTTGGCAGAGATGGGGCTAGAAGCAATGTAAAACGATTGGTCATCTGACAAAGTCCAGTTTAGATACGGCAAGTTGAAGTCACCGAAAATAAGGATCTCATCATCGGGTTCGCATAAATCTGAAATGTCGTCAATCGTTTTGACTGCAAATTCATAAGATTCGAGGGGTTGCGATGGTAAAATATAAAAGCAGATAATGTAAAGCGATTTATGAGGTAGTGTAACTTTGATTGAGACAAAGTCAAGGCTTGGGGAAGAGGATGTTGAGAGAAGAGATGAGTCGATTGAATTGATGACAGCTATCAGGACACCACGACAAGGAGTGTCATCTGTGTCACGGTCTTGATCGTCGTCTCGATAAACATTGAAAGTAGAAGGGAACAGTTCCTGGTTGTTAATGCTAGGGATAAGGTTAGTTTCAGTCAGGGCATAGACATCAAAAGGCAAAGCGTGGGATTGTTGAAGGACTGCACTTGTTTTTGAGCGAAGTCCTCTTACGTTTTGATAGTAAAAGGTAAGAGGTAGATTACTAACGAAAAAACTTGTCATGGTCAGCTCTACTACGTTGAAGGTGGGATATACGCTTTGAGTGAACATATTGACCAAAAGCTTCTAGATCATTAGCGACCTTTTCGGGGGACAGATTAAAAAGTTCATGGTATTTGATGTATAGTTTTTTAAGGGTGGGAGCATCAGTGGGGAGACCTTCCTGCTGAATAGAGACAATGACACTGGTTTTGGTTTTGCCTTCATAGCAGACTATGTCTGACTTATCATGAAGGTAAGCCAGGAAAATCCGAATGTTTTCGTATGTCTTTTTGTCTCTAAGTCTAGACAGGGCATACCGTGATTCAGTTGAATCAATAGATTGCTGGGTAAGTTTGACTGTGGGAGGCAAAAGGGGGTCGAAACTGGAAGTTGAGGTGGACGGTGGTTCAGGTGTGCTAGGATTAATTATGTGGGAGCTAATAAAATTAGGGTATTTTGCTCCAGATGTAAGGTCGAAGCATGGGAAAGGTGAATTATCCAGAGAAGAAGGTGTTGAGAGGGTTTGATTAGAGGGTAGAGATGTAAGGGGAGATGTGGGAGTTAAATTAAAAGAAGGAGGAGTTGTAATTGAAGGTTGAGAGGGATTAAGGGAATGAGAATGTACAAAGTTACTATACGGCCTGTTGGAGGGATTATGAGTTGGAGGTTTGGTAGAGGGATGGGAGGCATTGGTATCAATTTTAAAAGAAACTCGTTTGGGTTGAGGGGACGGAAGAAGCTTAGGGTTAACAATTGGTTTTGCATTTGAAAAATTAGGCTTAAAATTAGACGAAGGTCTTTTACTTGATACAATTTTACGATTATTGACAGGCTGTGCCTTCTTTAATAAATTCGATAGAGACATTTGGATTTTGCCAACCTTAAATACAGATGATGTGGCCATTTATATATTTCGTCGAATTGGTTTAATGGATGACTGCTTTACTAGATTGAATGAGGACTTAGATTGTGTATTTGATTGGTCTAGTAGTAATAAATTAACACTTAACCCGACTAAGTCTGTTGCGATGTTATGTGCTAGAGAAGAGCTAAGCCCTGAAGACTTTCCTCCGGTTATTTTGCACAATGAAGTCATTTCGTTCGTTAAAGATGTTAAGTACTTAGGCTATAAGATAAACTACAATTTGAGCTGTTGCAAAGCAATTTCTGACTCCATTAGGAAAATTTACTCAGGACTGCGTAGTTTACGATCTTCTTCTGATCTTCTCTTACCAAATTTAAGAAAACAGCTTGTCAAATCTCTTATTCTTCCGTACTTTACCTACAACTCGTCTGTTTATCCATCTTTAGATTGTAACTATAGAAATAAACTGAATGTAGCTCTCAATGATTGCGTTCGATATGTTTATTCTATCCCTAGATACATTAGTGTTTCACATCTACGTAATGATATGTTTGGTCTTGGTTTGGATAACTATTTAAATTTTAGATTGCTTCTGAAGCTCCATGATGTCATCCATCGTAGATGCCCTACGTATTTAATTGAACCGCTCAACTTTTTGCAATCGCAGAGAGGATTGAAACTTCTTTTACCTCGTTTTACACGCAGCATTGCTGAACGCTCTTTCTATGTTTCTGCAATTCGTTTATGGAACTCAATTCCTAATGAGTTGCAAAGCACTACTTCACATGCAGCCTTTAAGAGAAAATTATTTATGCACCTTTCTAATACTACTATTTCTTAATGCTACTTTCTTTTATGATAAACTCCTTTTTAATTTACTTTTTCAACTATATATTTGCTATCATTATACAGGGTGTCCCGTAATTCGTTTTACATACTTTGGGATATGATTCTTGGTCATATTCTAAGAAAAAAATTGTTCTACTGTAAAGTCCGTTTCTCAAGTTTGACATCACTTTTTGACAATTTAAAAAAAGGCTAACTTTGGTGTACCCTGACCTGTGTTAAATTCGATATCTCTGTCAATACTGATGATAGAGACCTAATCTTAGACTCAATTTTTTGTAGAAATAATAACCTTTAAGACTGTAGTTAAATTAGGCTTCCATAGGTTTAGGGTTGCCAGATTTTCAATTTTAAGTGGTGTTCAAATTTTTTTTCCCAAAACAAAGTTTTGACTTTGAGGTAATTTTTTTGGAGAAAAGGCCTAATAAACATAGAGTTTCTTTATTTTTTACAGATGAACAAAACAATAATGAAGAAAAAACTCAGCATTAAGTTAGCTCAAAAACCCACACATTTTATGATACTAAGAAAAATACGAAATGGGAAAAATTAAAAAAAAAATAAAAAAAAGTTCTTGCTTTGAGGTTTGTTTGAATAAAACAATAATATGATCACTTTTAGTCGTTTTTTTATGTATTTAATACAAATACAATTATAACAAGTGCTCAAAGCCCCATCCTTCGTTTTGAATCCATGCCAGAGCCCGTTTTTGGATTTCATTGTGGGTGTTTGCTGTCGATAACTCTTGTCTTACTTGTAGTCTTGTAATCTTTGAAACCGTATTTAAATTTGACTCCTATAGGCTAAGGGTTGCCAGATTTTCAGTTAGTATAAAGTTCCTGGTATCCTTTGTTGTGCTTTTCTTCAATTTCCATTTAAAAACTCATATAAGAAAAAAAATGTCTGCGTATTCTTCTCTCGTAAATGAAAGCATTTCAAAAAACTCTCTGATAAAACTGCAATCGTGACTTAATTTGACAAACTAATGAACAAATTGTTTTCTTATTCTTTTATACGACTTATTTACCTATTGAACATTCATACCCCAAATTTAAAGCAAACATCCACAATGAAATCCAAAAACGGGCTCTGGCATGGATTCAAAACGAAGGATGGGGCTTTGAGCACTTGTTATAATTGTATTTGTATTAAATACATAAAAAAACTACTAAAAGTGATCATATTATTGTTTTATTCAAACAAACCTCAAAGCAAAAGCTTTTTTTTATTTTTTTTTAAATTTTTCCCATTTTGTATTTTTCCAAGTATCATAAAATGTATGGGTTTTTGAGCTAACTTAATGATGAGTTTTTTTTTCATTGAGAAACTTGAGAAACGGACTTTAGTGTAGAACAATTTTTTTGTTAGAATATGACCAAGAATCATATCCCAAAGTATGTAAAACGAATTACGGGACACCCTGTATTTATATAGTATTATTATTATTACTTTTTTTATTTTTTTTTTCCTTCTTTTAATATTTCTTTTGTGAAACTCAATTTTATTATTAAAGTCGTATTTGATGCTCTAAAAGATTTGAATCTTAACGTATCACTGTAAATTTTGTATTATGGAATAAAACTATGAAACTATGACTCTCCTAGTCGTGGTGTCCTCATTTCTCTCACCAATACAATTGATTCATCTCTTCTCTCAACATCCTCCTCCCCCAGCCTTGATTTTGTCTCAATCAAAATCACTCTACCCCATAAATCGCTTTACATTATCTGCTTCTATATTTTACCATCGCAACCCCTCGAATCTTATGAATTTGCAATCAAAACGATCGACGACATTTCAGATTTATGCGAACCCCATGATGAGATCCTAATTTTCCTTATCCCGCCTGAACCTCCAGCTTCATTCGATTTCCACAAAGCAAACTTTCGCAAAATTAATGATTATCTAAATAGAACTCACTTTAATTTTGATAATCTAACCGTAGAAGATGCCACATCCGCGTTCTACAGAGAAATACATAAAGCTATATCCCTCTTCGTTCCCCTTTCTAGACTTAAAACTTCTTCTACTTCCCCTCCGTGGTATAACCATAGGCTCCGTACTCTAAGAAATAAAAGGAACAAATTGTGGACAATCTTCCTTCGTATACTCGATCTCCTACTGACTATTCAGCTTACCTTGGCTCTTATTTACATTTCTGTGAGCTTTTCAACGCCTTTTACCAACGCTATTTAATCGAAATGAAATCTAACATTATTAATGACCCTAAGTCTTTTTATAAATTTGTCAACCACAAAAGAAAATCTGACGGGTACCCTTCCTCCCTATCCTTCAATAATGAATCCTCATCCGTTGCACTCGCCGTAGCAAACTATTTCGCAAATTACTTCAAACAATCTTTCACGGACGTTTCTTTTGTTCCTGATTCAGATTATTTCTCGTTTTTACCGAATTTTTCTTTTGATCCATTCCTTCCACGTTTCTTTGACTCCGACCTAATTGAAGAAAAGTTAAATCATCTAAATGATGAGTTTATTCCTGACCCCGATGGTATACCTGCCATATTTCTTCAGAAGTGCTCCTCAACTCTTTCCCTTCCCCTCTCAAAAATCTTTAACTTGTCCATATCCCTTGGTATTTGCCCCCAAGCTTGGAAAACGGCGTTTATAACCCCTATACACAAAAAAGGTCCTAAGTGCGACGTGAAAAATTATCGTCCCATCGCTAAACTATCGCATTTACCCAAAATTTTCGAAAGCATATTTTATGAAAACTTAAGTTTTCGTTGCAAATCTCTCATTTCCCCTAGACAACACGGTTAATTTTGTTAATTTTGGTGGGGGCAAAACCCCCATTTATTAGGCTTAATACAAGCTATTAACTTACAAACTAAGAAACTTAATAGCTAAGACTAACTAACTAGTTGGAGGGCTTAGTAGAGGCAGGGAGTATAAGCTATTAACTTACAAACTAAGAAACTTAATAGCTAAGACTTACTAAGTAGTTGGAGGGCTAAGGAGACGAAGTTTTAGGCAGGGAGTGCTCATATAGAAATCAAAACAAGAGGAGTGGTAGTTGACATTTGTCAGCATTCGGGAGATGGGTTCATTGGAGCCGTAAGAGGTTCGATGGGTGGGAAGATAGATGAGACGGGGATTCCGGGTGTTACGACGGTTAGTATTTAGAAAAATGGATTCGTTAAGGGCTGGACAGTCAATGGTACCTGTGAGGATTCGGTGAATGAAGAGAACGTCAAATATTTCTCTTCGATCTTTCAGCGTATTTAGGTTTAGGAGTTTGATTCGGTCTTGATAAGGAGGTAATATCAGGGGATTACTCCAATTAAGACCTCGAAAAGCAAAACGGAGGAAACGGCGTTGTATGCTCTCAATTCTGGCAATGTGCACTTGCTGGAAAGGCGACCAGACTTGACAAGCGTATTCAAGAAGTGGACGAACAAATGAAATGTAAAGGGATCGGGTTACGTAAGGGTCTGCAAATTCTTTGGACCATCGCTTCACGAAGCCAAGTGCTGAATTTGCCTTAAGGATTATATCGTCGATATGTTTGAGGAAATTCAGCTCACGGTCGCAAATAATCCCAAGGTCCCGGATCACCTCAACGGTGGAAATGATTTGACCGTTTAGAAGATAGAGACGGGGAGTAGATTTGATGCGTTTACGTGAGAAGGTTATTGATTGGCACTTGGAAACATTTAGCTCCAGGCAGTTTTTGGAGCACCATATTGAAAAATTGTCGAGGTCAAGTTGGAGGTGGGAAGAGTCTTCAGAAGAAGAAATGATCCGGTAAAACTTAGTATCTTCCGCATAGAGAGAGATAGAGGATGGAAAGTTTAAAAAGAATAAGTTTGTGAGAGATTTTATCGAAAGCTTTACTAAAGTCAGTTCAAATTACATCGACCTCTTTTCCATTCTCCAAGGCTGAGAGGGAAAATGAGACAAAGTCAACGAAGTTTGTTGTTGACCTTTACCAACGCTATTTAATCGAAATGAAATCTAACATTATTAATGACCCTAAGTCTTTTTATAAATTTGTCAACCACAAAAGAAAATCTGACGGGTACCCTTCCTCCCTTTCCTTCAATAATGAATTCTCATCCGATGCACTCGCTGTAGCAAACTATTTCGCAAATTACTTCAAACAATCTTTCACGGACGTTTCTTTTGTTCCTGATTCAGATTATTTCTCGTTTTTACCGAATTTTTCTTTTGATCCATTCCTTCCACGTTTCTTTGACTCCGACCTAATTGAAGAAAAGTTAAATCATCTAAATGATGAGTTTATTCCTGACCCCGATACCTGCCATATTTCTTAAGAAGTGCTCCTCAACTCTTTCCCTTCCCCTCTCAAAAATCTTTAACTTGTCCATATCCCTTGGTGTTTTCCAACGGCGTTTATAACCCCTATACACAAAAAAGGTCCTAAGTGCGACGTGAAAAATTATAGTCCCATCGCTAAACTATCGCATATACCCAAAATTTTCGAAAGCATATTGTATGAAAACTTAAGTCTCCGTTGCAAATCTCTCATCTCCCCTAGACAACACGGGTTCCTCAAAGGCAGGTCAACAACAACAAACCTCGTTGACTTTGTCTCATTTTCCCTCTCAGCCTTGGAGAATGGAAAAGAGGTCGATATAATTTCAACTGACTTTAGTAAGGCTTTCGATAAAATCTCTCACAAACTTATTCTTTTTAAACTTTCCACCCTCGGTTTTGAACCCATTCTGTTGAGATGGATTTCTTCTTATTTAGAAAACCGTTTTTACAGCGTTCGGTTCAGATCCACCTTATCCAGCCGCTTTCTAGCTACATCCGGTGTTCCTCAAGGCAGCCATTTAGGCCCTCTCCTCTTCATTCTCAGTATTAGCGACATTGAAATGATCATCAAACACTCCTCTATCTCTCTCTATGCGGACGATACTAAGTTTTACCGGATCATTTCTTCTTCTGAAGACTCTTCCCACCTCCAACTTGACCTCGACAATTTTCCAATATGGTGCTCCAAAAACTGCCTGGAGCTAAATGTTTCCAAGTGCCAATCAATAACCTTCTCACGTAAACGCATCAAATCTACTCCCCGTCGCTATCTTCTAAACGGTCAAATCATTTCCACCGTTGAGGTGATCCGGGACCTTGGGATTATTTGCGACCGTGAGCTGAATTTCCTCAAACATATCGACGATATAATCCTTAAGGCAAATTCAGCACTTGGCTTCGTGAAGCGATGGTCCAAAGAATTTGCAGACCCTTACGTAACCCGATCCCTTTACATTTCATTTGTTCGTCCACTTCTTGAATACGCTTGTCAAGTCTGGTCGCCTTTCCAGCAATTGCCAGAATTGAGAGCACATTGCCAGAATTGAGAGCATACAACGCCGTTTCCTCCGTTTTGCTTTTCGAGGTCTTAATTGGAGTAATCCCCTGATATTACCTCCTTATCAAGACCGAATCAAACTCCTAAACCTAAATACGCTGAAAGATCGAAGAGAAATATTTGACGTTCTCTTCATTCACCGAATCCTCACAGGTACCATTGACTGTCCAGCCCTTAACGAATCCATTTTTCTAAATAGTAACCGTCGTAACACCCGGAATCCCCGTCTCTTCTATCTTCCCACCCATCGAACCTCTTACGGCTCCAATGAACCCATCTCCCGAATGCTGAGAAATGTCAACTCCCACTCCTCTTGTTTTGACTTCTATATGAGTACTCCCTGCCTAAAACTTCGTCTCCTAAACCCTCCAAGTACTTAGTAAGTCTTAGCTATTAAGTTTCTTAGTTTGTAAGTTAATAGATTAAAACTTCGTCTCCTAAGCCCTCCAACTAGTTAGTTAGTCTTAGCTATTAAGTTTCTTAGTTTGTAAGTTAATAGCTTGTATTAAGCCTAATAAATGGGGGTTTTGCCCCCACCAAAATTATATTAAAATTAAAATTGCTGGCAGCTCAATTTGCTGCTAACTCGACATTTCCTGATAGCACATTGGCCCCACCTGAGCTTGAGTCTGTAGATTCTGTGATGAAACAGATTTTTTTTCGAACTCGCTCGGTTGCCAGAGTCCTCAAAGATCTCAATATACATAAATCCGCTGGTCCAGATGGTATCTACGCTGGCAAAACCACTGCGTAAACTTTTTCATTTTTCCTATTCTGCTAGGAGTTTCCGGAGCAGATGGAAAACTGCTTTTGTCCAGCCGGCAAATCTTCCTCCCCATCCAATTACCGTTCAAATGCACTAACGTCCCTTCTTTCAAGGTCATGGAAACGTTGATAAACCGTCAACTTATGAAATATCTTGAAGAACGAAAGCTTCTTAATAACAGTCAGTACGGCTTTCGTAGCAAACGGTCCACTGGTGATTTTATGGCTTATCTCAACGAAAAGTGGAACCAATCCTTACATTGTTTTGGAGAAAGTAAGATTATTGCACTTGATATTTCTAAAGCATTTTATAGAGTTTGTCATCAGGCTCTTTTATCGAAAATGCGTGCTTTTGGTATCGATGAGTCTCTTCTTCGTTGGATTAGAAACTACCTTTCCGACCGTTTAATACAAGTTGTATTCAAGTCTGACACCCACTTCATAAATGCTGGTGTGCACCAGGGCTCCGTTTTGTCTCCGATTCTCTTCCTTATTTTCATAAATGATCTCCTGTCTGAAACTTCTAAACCTCTCAACTGTTTTGCTTACGACTTGACCCTTATAGCTTTTCATATTCGTTTCCAAATTCACGTCCCTGCTCTTCGGATGTGGAACTGGAACGGCTGCGTATGACAAGCTCATTTAATTCTGACCTTGACAGCATTCTTACATGTGGTCATAAAAACCGAGTAGAATTCAATGCTTCGAAAACTCAATGCTGTCTCTTGTCGTTGAAGCTTAACATTCCCCTATTGCCATTTTCCATGAATGGTACCTGCATCCAAGAAACCCAAAAGCTGTCAGTACTGGGTATGTGTGTAAACGATAATCTTCGTTGGAATGACCACATATTCGAAGTCGCCAAAAACGCTGCTAAATGCTTTGGCTTCTTGAAACGATGCAGGAAGTTCCTCACCTCTTCTGATCTGGCTTCAATTTATAAGGCGTTCATCCGAGAGATTCTTATTTTAGTCGCACCAGCCGTATGTGGAATGCTTTACCTGGCTCTGTATTTCCCCTGCATTGCTATTCGCAAGGGTTCAAAAACAATGTGCATCGGTGTCTCCTATTAAATCCTCTCCTATTTTCCTAAATGCTCGCACTGTGTTGTATCACATAATAAGGGTATTCATAACCACTTGATGTGCGCGTTAATTATAAAAAAAAAAACAAGTTTTTAAGATTTGTTTTTGGATGACATTTTGATAGATCTAAATGAAGATTAGTAATTATTTTATTTGTAGCATTAATTTGTATTCTTTTTTTATGTTTTGTAAAAAAAGAGTAGATATTGCCAAAAATTAAATGAAAAAATGCATTTGCTGAGGAACATATTTTTTGTTTAATTTTTTTTAGGAATTGTGTATAATGTACGTGATATGCTTTGTGAATGATAGCGTAATTATAAATCAAATTAAAGGTTATCAATTAAGGATTAAAGTGGTGCAAAAAAAATATAGGCCATCACTGATTTTTTCGAGATATTGGCTGGCAAAAAATGTCAATGAAAAAGTTTCTTTTCAAACAAATGAAAGATATTTTTATGATATTTCATATGATACCTAAATCATTTTCCGACGTGCTATACTTTTCGTGATAAACGTAATTATTTACAAAAATGTCGGATTTTTCCCATTTCCGGCGCTCAATCTCGAGTCCAATTATCTCAAAATCACCAAGGCCAAATTCAAAAATATTTGGCCGATAGATTGGTCTGAACGTAAGCTTTCATTTGGTACTAGTCTCATAGGTTTTCCCTCCTTGGCCCAGGCTCCATAGAAAAATGAGCCTTCTCCTTTCTTAGTCTAGAATTGATCGGTTGTCTAAATGTGAGGTATTGTCTTGTCTTATATAGTGAAGAAAGATGTTCTTGAATTTGTGCGCTGTAGGTATAGTACCTCACAGAAACAAGAAGAAGAACGGTATTTGTATTTTGTACCAACTACCGACATCCACATTCAACCACCTTATTGCTTTGTGCAAAAGTTAATTGAAATAAAAATGACTTTTCACCTGTTATATCTACTTATCTTTTTTAAGTTTTAAGTACGTACGTCGCTCATACTTGCCTTTATTTTTTATAGGCGCATGTCCTGGTCATGCCCTTGTGGCAATGCTGAATATGTGTGCTTCAACTCACTTAGTTCTAAAAAGTTTAATGTAGAATAAAGATATGTAGGGTAGGTGTACCAGTACCCGGCCAGTCACCAGTATCCGGCCACTTTCTATTAAATACGAAATAGTAAGAAAATAACACGTTATTTGCATGAGCAAAAACATTGTGATTATTATTCCAGGCCCATGTAATGCTTTGGTAAAGTTTGTCTGATCTGCCCTTGAAAGATCCATGGCAAAAAAATATTTAGTTTGTGAAGTTCGTTGTGAGAGCAGGAAGTGCTAGTTTGAGTTCGCGAGTGCTAGTAGAACCGATAAGCAAAATAAGTGAGTTTCAGTGTTCTTTGTAAGTATACAAATCAGTTTTGTGTTTTTTTAAATAAATATTATGTTTATTGATCGTAAACTACAAAAAAAATATAAATTTTTTGCTTTAAATTACTAAAAATGGGGTGGCCGGTTACTGAAACATAAATTTCTTATGATGTTTTAGTACCTGGCCAGGGTGGCC
The DNA here is from genome assembly GCA_949752695.1 of Melanostoma scalare. Classification (NCBI taxonomy): domain Eukaryota; kingdom Metazoa; phylum Arthropoda; class Insecta; order Diptera; family Syrphidae; genus Melanostoma; species Melanostoma scalare. Next base: position 125,267,939 of record OX456986.1, on the reverse strand, counting down.
GGGTACTAGAACTTTACCTGAAATCGAATAATATATTTTTTTCGCGTTTAAACGTATGATAATACTTTTGCCTACCTCCACAATTCAATAAAATGTATTAAATATGTCAAGTTTTAGTAACCGGCCACCTCTTTTTGTCAAAGGTTTACTATGGCCGGGTTTTATAACAAACCGGCCACCCTGCTAATTCATACTATTTGTTATAGAAAATGAGTCAAGAAATAGTTGAAGGAGAACCACAAGAACTTTCATGTACTTAAAAAATCGAACTTGATCTAAAGGAAGTACGGAAAATAATAAGCCATAGAGAAGCCACTTCCAAGTATGAAAAAAAGAAGATGAATGGAAGCTCAAAAATCATCTGGACCCAAGAGAAATTCTTATAGGTAAGCGATACTGAAGAAGACGGTTTAAGAACAAAGGCTGCGATATTTGTCCCTTAAGGTATCATCTTAAATGCTAGGGTTAGGTTAGGTGGAAGTGGCTGTCAGCCAATGAGTAATATCTACATACATTGCCTGACACACTTAGACCGCAAGGGTCCATTCTGATGCCACAGAGATCAGTAAGTTAATCACCTACTGATCTCAGAAACCCGATGTAAGATTAACGAGCTGATGACCAATTAATCTTTCATTACGGGAAACGGGACTAGCCGGTTATTCACCTGCTAGTCGAACCACGCGGAACTTTTAATGTATTTTGAAAAACTTTAAGGGTCTATGAAGTAGTGCATGGCATGAGCAAAGAAGGTGTTGAACGGTTTCTTCCTCTTCTTCGTCCATGCAGCTTCTGCAGATATCATTGGAAAACACACCAAGTCTTTTGGCGTGTCTTCCTATTAGACAGTGTCCCGTAAGAACACAAATGGTAGACCCTAGATACATGCGGTTTGTTATCCTTGAAGCGTCTTAGACAAAGTAGGAGTTTATGAAGATGCTATGAACATGAATTTTGTTTGTGATATTTGCCTGGACTTAAATACATGAAAATATACCTGATTTCTTTTATACTATAAGACATATCTTTAAGCTTACACTGTATCTTTGAAAGTGCTAGACTTAAAGTTTTTTTTCTGAAAGAAATATTATTTTGTTTTACGAGTTTAATGTTATTTTAAGTTTTTCGTCTAGTTTTTTGATTAGCAAAGATTCCTGAATATCGTTTTGTAAGAATTTTTTGTTTGTTTTCAGGAATTGAATGATGTTTTTTTGTTTTTTTTAATGAATAAAGTTCCTATTTTGTTTAGTTAATTTTTAAAAATAACTTTATTTATTAAATAATTTTAATTAACAATAATGTCAGCCAAATTGTAGAAGATTGAAATCTTCTACCTATTTATCGTTCATGTAAAAAATAACTTTTTTTGCTTTGTTAGTTTTAATTTTATATTTAATATTTTAAGTAAGCTAGGAGAAGCTTATGCAATAAAACTTAAATTTAATGAATATAGAATATTTTTTGAAAAAAAACCTAGTTATTTATTGATAAAAGTGTTTAATTTCAATGGTTTAGTTAAGATTTGCTACAAAAGAAAAGACCTGGCCGGATACTGGATCAAAAGTGGCCGGTTACTGAAAATTGGTGGCCGGGTACTGGTGAAAAGTACTTTTTTTATAATAGTTGTTCCAGTTTTAATATTATTAAGTTTACAACTTTTATATTATTTTTGTTTGATTGAAATTTTAAATAAGATTAGAAAAAAATGGACTCCAAAATCTCATATCATAAGACGAATTTGTTATAGGGCCCCAAAGTGAGAAAATGCGTTAGGTGGCCGGATACTGGTACACTTACCCTACATGTAGTGTGAGCTATGCTATGAAGAGAATGCAACACTAATTATAAAAAATCGTTGTTGGTACTACATACACCCCTTCAAGAGTTTGTTAGTGCTACAGAATGTTTATATACATGCACACATATAATATACGTATACAACTAAACATACATACATATATTTATGTATAAATATTTTTTTTAATCTTTTTCTGACCTCATTTCTGGCTCGTATGACCCTTGAAGTAAAGGAAAAATAACTTATTCTAAGAACTTGCACACACGTTTAAATAATACAACTTTGAGCGAATATTTTGAACAATAGAATATATTTCCTTTTTTTTTCCTACCCTTTGCAATGGTGTCGTCTTCAAGGACCTCACACTTTAATCTGTTGGTGTATGAATACAATCTTCATCATGCTAAGGAAAACCTTAAAAAAAAAGAAAATAAATCAGCGCGCACAAGTTGCAACTACGTCGTTTGTTTTCATATTTTGTTCTGTTATCAATGGCTGGTGATGAATTACCCACTTCAGACGATTTTTTTACCACCGTTGGATAGTAAAATACTCTTATTTTTTGTTCTTGTAAGGATCTGGAAAAAGGCACTGAATACGACAAGAGATGATTTTGTGCTCAGTTAAAAAAAAACTCATCGTAAGCACTTAACTCTGACAATATGTTCTGAATGCAAAGTTTTAGCTCTAAAATATAACAAATTCGATATATTGAAGAAGAATTGATGATTTTTGAAAGTACCTTAATACCTAGATTCATCCACTCTGACTGTTAAACTAAGACGTTATTATATCTTTGTTACCTTGTTATATCTTTGTTACCTATATTTCTTTTTTTCTTAATTCTTTTGGCTTTATTGGCTTAACTGTAAATAATCGAGGCACATCATTATAAAAGAAAAACTTCTCGTTAAATTATTGAGCGTTTTCTTGCGTTTATTCACAGCCTCATTGAATGAGGTACTCCCAAATCTTGGGTTGAAAGCTTTTAAGGGTTTTCCGATAAAGTGAACTTATTGCGAGTAAACGAGAGCTCTAAGACCCCCCTGAGTGTAGGAGATTCCAATAGGTCCTGGTCCTTCTGGTTGTATGTTGCTTGTGCACGGGGTAAATTACCTAACCATGTAAAATTTTTACGGCTTCGAAACAACACACAGCTTCGGACTACAATATGTAATAATTTCACCGTTGACGATCTTAGTAGATATGTGAGAAAAGCCAGAAGACTTCCGGATCCAGGCGTGGAATATGTGGAAGCCCTAAATTTTTACATTAATACAAGCTTATTCTTAATCTAACTTAAAAACTAGAAAAAAACTAACGTTAATTGCGGAGGGTGATTTAGAAGATGGGGTTTTAGGCAAGGGATTCTGAGGTTGAAGTTAAAACTGTTAAAACTCAAATTAACATTACTCAGCATTCGTGATACAGTTTCATTTGAGCCATATGACGTTCGACGAGGAGGTAAGTAAAAGAGGCGAGGGTTCCGTATTTTGAGAGGATTAGTATTAAGGAAGATAGAGCGGTAAAGGGTTGTGCCTTGTGCAGTCGACGGCGACGGTTCCAGAAAAAACACGGTGAATGAAGAGAATATCGAATATTTCTCTTCGATCTTTCAACGTATTCATGCTGAGAAGCTTGATGCGATCTAGGTAAGGAGGAAGAATCAAGGAATTATTTCAAGTAAGACCTCTCAAAATAAATCGAAGAAAACGGCGCTGAATATTTTCAATTCAAGAAATGTGAACTTGTTGGAAAGGGGACCAGACTTGGCAGGCGTATTCAAGGAGTTGGCGAACAAAAGTAATGAGCAAAGATCGGGTTACGTAAGGATCGGAGAATTCCTTTGACTAACGATTAATGAACCCAAGTGCTGAATTGGCTTTAAGTATAATATCATCAATATGTGAGATGAAACTAAGTCCCCGGTCGCAAATGATCCCGAGGTCACGAATCTTATCAACTGATGAAATGGTTTGGTTGTGAAGGAGATAGCAACGGAAAGGAGATTTGATGCGCTTACGAGAGAAGGTAATAGGTTGACACTTGAAAATTTTTAATTCCAAGCAGTTTTCAGAACTTATTTACTTACTTACTTTGGTGGGCATTACAGTTCAGGGTGAACCTGGGCCTCAACCAACATCCTTCTGTAACGACTTCCATTTCGGGCGAGCTCTCTCCAGTTTTGCACTCTAAGTCGTTTGTGCTTCCGAAAACCCGTCGAGCCGGAGCGTTTGGGTCCATCCGCTCTACATGACCCAACCATCGCAGCCTCGCGATATGTACTCTTCTGGCTATGCCCGTGTACAGCTCATACAGCTCGTTGTTGTATCTTCTTGTCCACACATTGTCTTCGCATACGGGACCAAAGATCATTCGGAGAATTTTTCTTGCGAAACGACCAAGGGTTTCCTCCTCCGCTTTCGATAAGGTCCATGATTCCGCGCCGTTAAGCAGGACTGCTATGATCATGGTCTTATACAGGGTTACCTTGTTTTTTCTAGAGAGGGTTTTGTTTCTCAATCGGCTTCTGAACTCCAAAAAGCACCGGTTGGTAAGAGTTATTCTCCGTTTGATATCCGCACTGATGTTGTTTTCCGTGTCTACAGCGGATCCTAGGTAGACGAAGTCCTGTACTACCTCGAAGTTATGTCTGTCTATTGTGAAGTTTTGTCCAATTCGTCGATGTCTGTGTCCTGTTTGATGACAACATATACTTCGTTTTGCCCTCATTAACCATCAAACCTGTACAGACTTTTGAAAGATTGTTCCTCTGATGTTGACGTTTGAGTTTTGAACAATCTTTTCAAGTATGATGTTGAAGAAATCGCATGACAGTTTGTTGCCTTGCCTAAAGCCTTTTTCGAAATCAAAGGTCTCGGTGAGTTCTTTACCGACCTTGGCGGAGCAGCGTGAATTCTCCAAAGTCATCCTGCATAGTCGTACGAGTTTTGCAGGGATGCCGAAACTAGACAAGGCTATGTACAGCTCGTCTCTGTAAATACTGTCGTACGCGGTATTGAAATCGATAAAGAGATGGTGAATATCGATATTATGTTCTCGGGTCTTTTCCAAGATCTGCCGTAATGTGAAAATTTGGTCTATTGTGGACTTCTCTGGTATTAAACTACATTGATAAGGACCTATCAAGTTGTTGACGTGGGGTTTCAGACGTTCACATATTACAGTAGACAAGATCTTATAAGCGACGTTAAGGAGGCTTATCCCTCTATAATTGGCGCAATTGTGAGGGTCTCCCTTCTTTAGGATCGGGCATACGATACTGAGGTTCCATTCATCGGGCATGCTTTCTTCCGACCATATCATGTAGATCAGCTGGTGCATGCTCCTTTCCAACTGGTCTCCAGCTGCCTAGTAAAGTTCGGCATCAAGGCCATCTGCACCTGCAGTCTTATTTGATTTAATTTTGCGTATGGCAAGCTTAACTTCTTCTAGGTCAGGGGGACGGCATTCTTTATCATCGTCCAAGCTGAATGGGGCAATCTGCCTGACAGCGGAATTTGTGTCCTCATCACCGTTAAGCAGTCTGCAGAAGTGATCTTTCCAGATCCTCATTAGCTACTGTGACTCTACTACTATGTTTCCCTGCTGGTCTTTACAGGTTTGTGCTTTTTGTTTGGCTGCATTTTCCTGCCAGCATTCTTCATCGAACCATGGGTTTCGTTTTGGTCGCCGATTGAAACCCAGAACCTCAGAGGCAGCGGTTCTGATGGCTTCATGGCATTGCTGCCACTGGTCTTCAATGCTTAATGCTGACGGCATGGGATTCAAGGATAATTGAAGGGACACTCGATTGGAAAAGGCATTGGCAATCTCTTGCGATTGTAGCTTTCCGACGTCATATCTCTTCACAGCGTTAGTTCGTGCAGGTCGTGAACAAGATTTCCTCATTCGTACCTTGGCTACAACAAGGTAGTGGTCCGAGTCAAAGTTGGCCCCTCGGAAAGTTCGGACATCCTCCCCCTCGGAAAGTTCGGACAGCCTCAGTCCGTTTTCGGAGGTTTTGTCGTGGAGGCTATGCTTACCGATTGTATTTCCAAAGACGTCCTCCTTCCCTAGTTTTGCGTTAAAATCGCCAAGAACGATTTTCACGTCATGTCTAGGGCACTGCTCATATGTTTCTTCGAGGAGCTCGTAGAAACAATCTTAGGAATTGTCGTGTTTCTCTTCTGTGGCTGCGTGAGCGCATATTAGGCTAATGTAGGCGAATTTAGCCCTGATGCGGACGGTCACTATTCGCTCATTAACTGGATTTTGACTAATAACCTTATCCCTGTTTCTTCCTCTAACGACAAATCCGCACCTAAATAAGCGCTGTTTCTGTTGTCTATGATGGCAGTCGCCATAGTAGATGTTGCAGTTTTTCATCTTCTTTATGACCGGTCCACTCCATCGCACTTCTTCAATGTTGGTTATGTCTGCTTTGCAGCAGTAAAGGGCGTCCACTAGCTTTCCGGCTGCACTTAGTCCTTAAGAGATCTTATACGTTCCACGTGCAGATTCGGAGGTCTTTGTCCTTTTTACGTTTGCTTGGCTCGTCAACTATGAAACCATTATTGTTGTCCGAGGCTGTGTGTTGTTTCGGAACCACAAGTTTTTTACATGGTTGAGTAGTTAACCCCACGTACAACCCCCAACCTGGACTGCCAGGTCCTTTTGGGATCCCTTCGGACGTAAAGGGCCGGAATATCCAGTGTCAGTACCCTGCTGCAGTAGTGTGAGAGCTGCCGTTGGCTCACCAGGAGCTCATCCGCCACCATCTCTACTTCAATACCCTGCCCAAGTATTTAAAAACTCTGAAAGACCTTTAAGCCAAATATGTTGGAGTAGCTGCCTCAGGGGTTTCTGCTTTTTTGACTGCTGAAGTCCACCGTTGATTCTGTCATTCGAATTCATCCGCTGGGACATTCAGTCATGGTTCGCAGAGCATTATAGATCACAATTCTTTTGTTCCGCATTCCTTTGTCAACATTCGCACTTACTAGTTTAGCAGGTCAGCTCCGGACGAAGCATCCCAATGACCAGGTATAGTAAAAACAATTGACGAGTATTATAAGTTGCAACATCTGGTCGCCGCCAAGTTGACACCAGTCATAGCCTAACCGAATAGCAAACGTCCAACCATAATAATAAAAAAATAATAATAATAAAAAGTCAATTTTAGAAAAACAAGACAATTTTTTATAATGTAGGCCCTCTTGACTGAAAAGAAGGTATATAGACGACTTGAAAACTATCGATAATGTCGATAGTATCGATAGCTTTTGTTGCATCTTATACAAAACACTGTACACTGTACAGTACATCGGCCGATACGAAATACACAGTTGTACATAGTGTGCATTACCAATCATCTCCATACTTATTAAAAGTGTGATCAAACTGTAACCCTGCAGTCAACCCAAGAGGAAGAAAGTAATAGAATTCACTCGTTTTTTATGAGCAAAACGATGTTGTTGGTTTTACTTGTGTGCACGCCAACATGCTTTTCTAATTACTTTTAATTTATTGACTGTACACGTATACATAGCCAAGATGTCAAACAGTTTAAAAAAAATTGATAAGGAATGCTTAAAAATTAAGGTAGATTTTAGCGTACAGTATTTTACAAGAAAAAAGAAATTAACTTATAGGAACCATACCACCTCTGTGACTGTCACCAAAAACACAAGTTAATGGTCTTTTATGAGCTTTGCAAATGGTTGCATGGCTTTTACTTTCCAGCGACGCGACGGTCTGTTGCTGATGGTTGGCCGTCGGTATTAACCTACTGGTAACCAGGTGTGCATAAGTACTACACTTTTATTATACGACTTAAAGTTGAAAATTTTAAAGTGCCATGTAAAAGCTAGAAGCAATTAACTCATAAGGCCACAGAGAAAAGATGAAAATATTTTCGCACTGCTATTTGCGAAACTTTACTCAAGAAATTTTAAGGTATAGTGTCCAAACTCTTAACTGTTCGGGAAAGTGTCTTTTCATATATACTATTTCCAGTAACGCTCGGGATGAGTATAAGATATTCCAAGTTCAAAAAACGATGCCTTAACTACCTCTTGAAATGCACTACACTCTTTGTCACTTATTTATAGATAAAACAATTTCTTTTAGAATCACTTAGCATGGAGAAGTAGTGGTGTGAGAAGGACACAATACAGATGCCAAACTTAAACAGGCTCACACGTCTGAACTCTGGAGATCACCGACCGGCGCTGTAAAAGAGAGATTGAGCATGTCGAAAAAAAGAAAAAAGATTACACGAAATTTCGTAAAACTTAGGTCATTATAGAACCTTAAAACGTCATAAGGGGATTCATTCTATGGAAAACAACTACTCTTAGGATAACACAGCGAATGTCAAGCTCACGGTTGCTATGCTGCAAAATTAACAACATAATGATTTGAGTTTCTTTTCAAAAACATACTTTATAAATGCAGCTTTATATGTTAAACAACCATAACAGTAAAAGGCATTATGTCATAAATTTCTACTTCTGTCATTAATCATTTCGTTGCAATAAATAAAAGCGTGATGTTCAAAAAAAAATGTGCAACCGTGCATGACAGAATTCGGATGAGATGACTTATAAAAGCAAGGTATGTACGTAGCTACCTACTATACAATATCTTTATATTCGTTTTTGATAAACATACATAAATAAACATGAATGATGACATCACCATAACAAAATTTTTAGTACAGGACGGAATAATAAGTATAAAATAAACTTTTTGTCGCTAAAATTCTTCGCAGGACAATTTGTCTAGAAATAAAGCTCGTAAATAAAATAACACATGTTGGTCATTGCCTATTGGGAAGTGTGCAAAAGATCTAGATATGTAGGTATATATGTTGTGTATGTTTTTTATATTGCAAGATTTATGTTTGTTCCATATGTAGGTATAGTATATGCACCTTCACAGGATGTAAATGTATCTATTTCTATATACACATAATAAGACTCCAAACATTAAGAAATTATATAATAAATATAGTAGGTATAGCTAAGCGAATCACTGTTAGAATTTGGGAAAAGAGAACATATAAACAATCTTCAGAGGTGTAGATATTATGATAGTGGCAATATGCATAAACAAATATGCATTTATTAATATCTAAATTTGGGCAGTAAACGTCTTTAGAAAACAATCCGATTGAACTTGCTGACCCGCCCGGTGTAGCTCAGGCCCTAATTTTATCAAACTGAAAGTTAAGTGAAGCAGTCTCCAAGCTTTCATTCTAGTGGCAGAGTGGGGATGAATATAGTCTATGCAACTCAGGCGCAATTAAGCACTCTAACGATGACAGGGTTTTTGGAATAGGTCCAGTGTTTTCCCGTTCCAGTTCCCGGATATGTTTTAGCTCCCATTCCGCTTCCGTATGGGGATGAAATATAGTCTATGTAACTTGGGAATAACACCGTATTATAATACTGAAAACCCGCATGAATGAAAGAATAATAAGATTACGACACGCGCATGTGTTGCTTTTTTGTCATTTAGCTGTGACGTATGAAGAGACAAAAAAGCGTTAATTCAAAAGGAACATCCGTGTAATATTTTTAATTCAAAAGTTGTTAGTCATGAGAAGCGATCATATGGCACTATGGAGCGGTTAAAGAATGCTCCTAGACGCCCCTAGACGGTTCTTTTCGTCCAATGGAAAGCGACATATAAGTGGCACTTTAGGACCGGCACTCATTATCCGATCACAACGCAGCGCCTAAGCGTTTTAAAACATTTAAACAGACCCTACTTGTTCGAGGAAAAAAAAAACACAATTATTTACTAAAACTTTTACTTATTTTAGTCTTTGTAGTCCCACCTCGGATCTCTTCAGTTTCTTCAAATTTGCAAACTTCTATTTTGTTATATGAATTTAATTTATTAAAAAATGCAAATTCTAACGTTTTTGCTCCTTATTAGCGAAGGTCGTGCCGAAGGGAAAGACAATATTTTTTTGACTGCCGGACATTGCCATTCCATAGTGCAAAAGGTCTCAATAAGAACAAAATGCTGATAGATTATTGTATGGGTGACCAAGAACCATTGCAACAATTCAAAAAATAATCGTTGAAAGGAGTTTCGGAAACCAGTTCATAAGCCATGGGGTTGTTTTCAGACAACAGTGAAACTATCCTTTTTACTCAGTGCTATTGCTTCTTCGACTGTGCGAAAGCTGTACAAAGAAATAATTGGGGAGGTTTCCCCTGTTGGAAAATGCTCCTGTGGAAAATCGAACACCACAGTACTTCCATTGTATCTGGTTGAATAGTTTTAGCAGTATGTTCAGATATAATTTTTCGTGGTTTCTCAAGTAACTGGATGAAAGATGAGTTTTGCATTGCTTCTTTGATGTACGGTCTAAGTTTGGCTCAGATCTTTTCAGTAAATCATTCCACAAATGATTCTTGGACAAAGACACATTTAATGGCATAGGTATTTAGAGGTTCTTCCAAAGACTTGGTGAGGTAGTATGATGACGCATCCAAATCGGAAAAGTTGACGACAATCATAGCCGAAGGTTCACTTTCACTTGATGGAGTCATCTTCTATGACCAGAATAGAGATAAGTGGAGATAAGAAATAAGAACGAATTGGTTTTTCAACATATGTATGTACTCTGAAGTCTTTTACGGGTACTTGATCATACAATTGGCCGCAACACCGAAATAAAAGCTTATCTTACTTACTTACTTAAGGTGGCGCTACAGTCCGGGTCGGACTAGGGCCCCAACCAACATGCTTCTCCAGCCAGCTCGGTCCCTAGCTAGCTGCATCCAGTTTTGCACGCCAAGTTGGTTGAGGTCCTCTCCTACTTGAGTCGCGGTCTTCCTCTACTGCGCCGTCCCTCGGGATTGGATTCGAAGACTTTCCGGACCGGAGCGTTGGTGTCCATTCGCTCTATATGACCCAGCCATCTAAGCCGCTGGACCTTGACTCGTTTGACAAGGTCAGTGTCGCTGTACAGCCCGTACAATTCGTCGTTAAATCTTCTTCTCCACTCTCCATCTATGCAGACGGGACCAAAAATCACCCGAAGAATTTTTCTCTCGAAGCATCCTAAGGCGTTCTCGTCTGCCTTTGACAAGGTCCATGCCTCTGCGCCATATATAAGAACCGGGATGAGAAGTGTCTTATACAGGGACACTTTAGTTGCTCGAGAGAGGACTTTACTACTCAATTGCCTTCTTAGTCCGAAGAAACAGCGATTGGCAAGAGTTATTCTTCGTTTGATTTCAGCGCTGGTGTAGTTGTCTGAATTAATAGCGGCGCCTAGGTAGACAAAGTCCTTAACTACCTCAAAGTTATAGCTGTCTATCGTGACGCTCTGTCCAAGACGTCGCCGTCAGTGTTGGGTGTCGTTTCTTGATGACAGCATATACTTGGTCTTGCCCTCATTTACCACTAAATCCATCTTCTTCGCTTCCGTCTCAATGCTCATAAACGCGCCATTGATATCACGCTGCGTTCTTCCAATTATGTCAATATCGTCGGCATATCCGAGCAATTGAACAGATCTTTGAAAGATTGTGCCTCTTGTGTTGGCGTGGGAGTTTTGCACTATTCTTTCAAGAACGATGTTAAAGAAGTTGCATTACGGTGCATCGCCTTGCCTAAAACCTTTTTTGACATCGAATGTATCGGTGAGATCTTTTCCGACCCTGATGGAGCAGCGTGCGTTCTCCATCGTCATCCTTCACAATCGGACAAGTTTGGTAGGGATGCCAAAACTAGACATGGCTCTATATAACTCCTCTCTATAGATGCTGTCATATGCGGCCTTAAAATCGATAAAAAGGTGGTGGGTATCGATTTGAAGCTCCTGGATTTTTTCCAAGATCTGCCGTAGTGTGAAGATTTGGTCTATGGTGGACTTTCCTGGTCTAAAGCCGCACTGATAAGGACCTATCAGGTTGTTGACGAATGGCTTCAGACGTTCACACAATACGGCAGAGAGGATCTTATATGCGATGTTAAGAAGACTGATACCTCTGTAGTTGGCGCAGTTCAGAGGGTCTCCTTTCTTGAGGGCCGGGGAAACAATGCTGAGGGCATGCTTTCTTCCGACCATATTTTGCAAATGAGCTGGTGCATACTCCTGACCAGGTCATCGCCTGCCGATTTAAACAATTCGGAAGTGAGGCCATCAGCTCCAGCAGCTTTGTTGGACTTTAGCTTGGATACTGCTGTCTTCACTTCGTTCAGGTCGTGTTGGCGGAATTGTTGGTCTACGTCGCCTAAATCGAATGGTTCTATCTCTCTAACAGCGGAATTGGGTTCATCATCGCCGTTATAGAACTTGGAGAAGTGGTCTTTCCATATCCTCAGCATTGACTGCGGTTCCACCACGATGTTCCCTTGATCGTCTTTGCAGGCTTCGGCTCGGGGCTTATAGCCCGAGGCTGTTGTTTTTTCCTTCTGGTAAAACTTCCGAACCTCGTTCCTGCTGTGACACCCTTCCTCGATCGCGCGCTCTCTCTTTTTCCGTCTGAGAAGCCGGTGTTCGTCTCTCCTCTTCTGCTTGTAGAGCTCATAAGCAGTTCTAGTCTTTTTGTGCAGTTGTGGTGGCCGTGTGAAACCAAGCACTTTAGAGGCGGCATCTCTTATGGCTGATTGGCAGTGCTGCCACTGGTTCTCTATAGCTATAATTTGCTACGCGTTTTGGCCCTAATTCTAATCCGAGTCTCCTTGACCTCATGATTGTGTCTGATACTTCGAACGTTCTCTTACAATACCAATTATCCCTGGATGGTATATCTGACCATGATCTGATTTTTTGTACATGCGACATAAATTTTTCCCGTGTGTTAACCCCTTTGTCATTTCAGTTCAGAGACTTACTTACTTACTTAGGTGGGCATTACAGTTCGGGGTGAACCTGGGCCTCAACCAACATCCTTCTATAACGATTTCGATCTCGGGCGAGCTCTCTCCAGTTTCGCACTCCAAGTCGGTTGAGGTCTTCATCCACTTGATTGCGCCACCTAAGACGAGGTCTTCCCCTTCCGCGATTTCCCTGCAATGTGCTTTCGAAAACCCGACGAGCCGGAGCGTTTGGGTCCATCCGCTCTACATGGCCCAACCATCGTAGCCTCGCGATGCGTACTCTTCTGGCTATGCCCATGTCGCGGTACAGCTCATACAGCTCGTTGTTGTATCTTCTTCTCCACACATTGTCTTCGCATACGGGACCAAAGATCATTCGGAGAATTTTTCTTTCGAAACGACCAAGAGTTTCCTCATCCGCTTTCGATAAGGTCCATGCTTCCGCGCCGTACAGCAGGACTGGGATGATTAAGGTCTTATACAAAGTCACCTTGGTTTTTCTAGAGAGGGTTTTGTTTCTCAATTGCCTTCTGAACTCAAAGAAGCAACGGTTGGCAAGAGTTATTCTCCGTTTGATCTCCGCACTGATGTTGTTTTCCGTGTCTACAGCGGATCCTAGGTAGACGAAGTCCTGTACTACCTCGAAGTTATGTCTGTCTATTGTGACGTTTTGTCCAATTCGTCGATGTCTGTGTCCTTGTTTGATGACAACATATACATACTTCGTTTTGCCCTCAACCATCAAACCCATTTTTGCCGCTTCTGTTTCAATACTCGCAAAAGCACCCATGACATCACGCTTTTTTCTTCCCATTACGTCAATATCGTCTGCATAGGCGAGTAATTGTACAGACTTTTGAAAGATTGTTCCTCTGGTGTTGACGTTTGAGTTTCTTACAATCTGTTCAAGTATGATGTTGAAGAAATCGCATGACAGTTTGTCGCCTTGCCTAAAGCCTTTTTCGACATCAAAGGTCTCGGTGAGTTCTTTTCTGACCTTGACGGAGCAGCGTGAATTCTCCAAAGTCATCCTGCATAGTCGTACGAGCTTTGCAGGGATGCCGAAACTAGACATGGCTCTGTACAGCTCGTCTCTGTAAATACTGTCATACGCGGCCTTAAAATCGATAAAGAGGTGGTGAATATCGATATTATGTTCTCGGGTTTTTTCCAAGATCTGCCGTAATGTGAAAATTTGGTCTATTGTGGACTTCTCTGGTCTAAAACCACATTGATAAGGACCTATCAAGTTATTGACGTGGGGTTTCAGACGTTCACATATTACAGCAGACAAGATCTTATAAGCGACGTTAAGGAGGCTTATCCCTCTGTAATTGGCGCAATTGTGAGGGTCTCCTTTCTTTAGGATCGGGCATACGATACTGAGGTTCCATTCATCGGGCATGCTTTCTTTCGACCATATCATGCAGATCAGCTGGTGCATGCTCCTTTCCAACTGGTCTCCAGCTGCCTTGAAAAGTTCGGCATCAAGGCCATCTGCACCTGCAGTCTTATTTGATTTAGGTTTGCATATGGCAAGCTTAACCTCTTCTAGGTCGGGAGGACGGCATTCTTGATCATCGTCCAAGCTGAATGGGGCAATCTGCCTGACAGCGGAATTTGTGTCTTCATCGCCGTTAAGCAGTCTGCAGAAATGATCTTTCCAAATCCTCAGTAGCGACTGTGACTCTACAATTATGTTTCCCTGCTGGTCTTTACAGGCTTGAGTTCGGGGTTTGCCACCCTGGCAGGATCTTTTTACCTTTTGGTAAAACTTCCGAATCTCGTTCCTGTCATGGCACCTCTCTATTTCCTCAAACGAGTGCTTCTCATGCTGCTTCTTTTTCTTTTTGAGAAGTCGGTGTTCTTCCCTTCTTCTCTCCTTGTAAATCTCGTTATACTGATCGTAAGCAGCCCTTGTTCGTGTTTGCATAAGCATTTGTCGTGCTCTTTGTTTGGCTGCATTTGCCTGCCTGCATTCTTCATCGAACCATGGGTTTCGTTTTGGTGGCCGAGTGAAACCCAGAACCTCAGAGGCAGCGGTTCTGATGGCTTCTTGGCATTGCTGCCACTGGTCTTCAATGTTTAATGCTGGCGGCATGGGATTCAAGGATAATTGAAGGGACACTCGATTGGAAAAGGCATTGACAATCTCTTGCGATTGTAGCTTTCCGACGTCATATCTCTTCACAGCGTTAGTTCACGCTGGTCGTGAACAAGATATCCTCATTCGTACCTTGGCTACAACAAGGTAGTGGTCCGAGTCAAAGTTGGCCCCTCGGAAAGTTCGGACATCTAGAACACTGGAAGAGTGCCTTGCGTCGATCGCAACATGGTCAATTTGGTTGACGGTTAATTGATCTGGGGATCGCCATGTACCTTTATGAATTTTGAGATGTGGGAAGCGCGTACTACTTACAACAAGATTCAGCCCCGCAGCAAAATCGATTAGCCTCAGTCTGTTTTCGGAGGTTTTGTCATGGAGGCTATGCTTACCGATTGTGTTTCCAAAGATGTCCTCCTTCCCTAGCTTTGCGTTAAAATCGCCAAGAACGATTTTCACGTCGTGTCTAGGGCACTGCTCATACGTTTCTTCCAGGAGCTCGTAGAAACAGTCTTTGGAATCGTCGTCTTTCTCTTCTGTGGGGGCGTGGGCGCATATAAGGCTAATGTTGGCGAATTTAGCCCTGATGCGGATGGTCATTATACGCTCATTGACTGGATTTTGGCTAATCACCTTATCCCTGAGTCTTCCTCTAACGACAAATCCGCACCCAAATAAGCGTTGTTTCTTTTGTCTGTAGCAGTCGCCATAATATGTAGATGTCACAGTTTCTCATCTTCTTTATGCCCGGTCCACTCCATCGCACTTCTTGGATGGCGGTTATGTCTGCTTTGCAGCAGTCCAGGGCGTCCGCTAATTCTCCAGCTGCACCTAGTCCGTAAAGAGACCTTACGTTCCACGTGCAGATCCGGAGGTCATTGTCCTTTTTTCGTTTGCTTGGGTCGTCAACTTTGAAATCATTATCGTTATCCGAGGCTTTTGGTTGTTTCGGAACTGTCCTTTTTTAACGTGGTTGGGTAGTTAACCCTACGCACAACCCCCAACCTGGAGGGCCAGGTCCTTTTTGGATCCCTTCGGACACAAAGGGCTGGAATATCCAGTGTCAGTACCCTGCTGCAGGGGTGTGAGTGCTGCCGTTGGCTCACCAGGAGCTCATCCGCCACCATCTCTACTTCAATACCCTGTCCTAGTATTGAAAGACCCCGAAAGACCTTTAAACCAAATATGTTGGAGTAGCTCCTTCAGGGTTTTCTGCTTTTATGGCTGCTGAAGTCCACCGTTGATTCTGTCCTTCGAATTCATCCGCTGGAACATTTACACGAAAGCTCTCGTAGACCACTGAGATTCGTGCAGTCAGTCATAGTTCGCAGAGCAATTATAGTGTTGACCGATCACAATTCTTTTGTTCCGGATTCCCTTGTCAACACTCGCACTTACTAGTTTAGCAGGTCAGCTCTGGACGGAGCATCCCAGGTCCCAGTGGATACCGCTTGGAGGTATAGTAAGCACAATTGACGTGTACTATAAGTTACAGCATCTGGGCGCCGCCAAGTTGACACCAATCAGAGCCTACCCGAATAGTACAACGCCCATCCGCCCAGTTCAGAGACTATAAGGCTATAAATAATGTTGCACTGCAAGCCGATGCAATGTTTTTCCCCTGGCATTTATGCCGTAGTTTCTCTGACCCCAATGACAAAGTGGATTTTATCCAATCGTTGGTGTTTGAATTGTTCGACAAACATGTTCCCCTTAAAACTGTGTCTGTACGGAGCAAAAGCTGTCCTTGGTTTACATCTGACGTGCATAGATCAATTAAAAATCGAAGGAAATCGTACGCCAGATGGAAGCTTAATCCCTTAAACTCTAACTGGGAACTATTCTGCCGTTCTCGAAATGAAGCTACGTTTATTACTCGCAGAGCTAAGAAATGCTATTTTATGTCGAAATTGGATTCAAGCCAGTCCTCTCGTAAGCTGTGGAGTAATTTACGGTCTATTGGAATCGGTAAGAAGGAGACACCTCTCAACTTCCTTGATCTCAATGAACTAAACAACACCTTTGTTATGAATGATGTCCAAGAACTTAATTTTGTCCCCTCCAACGAAATGTTGTTTGAACCTTCAACGGCATTCGAGTTTGAAGTGGTATCAGAATATGATATTCTCGAAAGCATTCGTTCTATCAAATCTGACGCTTGCGGAGAAGATGGTATTCCAATTAGTTTTTTAAAAAGGATTCTGCCACATGTATCCAATGCTTTGACACACTTGGTTAATTTTTGTATCGCTTCTTCGTCGTTTCCTGAGAGCTGGAAAAAAGCTAAGGTCATCCCTGTTGCTAAGAAACCGAATGCTTGCTCTAGCTTAGACTTTCGACCCATTAGTATTCTTCTGTGTTTGTCAAAGGTTTTCGAG
Source organism: Melanostoma scalare (assembly GCA_949752695.1). Classification (NCBI taxonomy): domain Eukaryota; kingdom Metazoa; phylum Arthropoda; class Insecta; order Diptera; family Syrphidae; genus Melanostoma; species Melanostoma scalare. Next base: position 125,250,808 of record OX456986.1, on the reverse strand, counting down.
AAAATTCTAGCGTCGCAGATTTCTAGTTACCTTAAAAGGTTTAATTTACTGTCTCCAGTGCAATCTGGTTTTCGTGAACAGCATAGTTGTGAGACTGCTATGATAAAGGTCCTTGACGATATCAGGGTTCAATATGATCTAGACAATGTGACTATTCTCTGCTTACTGGACTTCTCAAAGGCTTTTGACAGAGTTAACCATGATCCACTTTGCAAAAAGCTGAAATACTACTTCGGCTTTCACGAGAGAGCAGTGCAGCTTATTAGGAGTTATCTTTGCAACCGTAGCCAAAGAGTCAACATTGGTCAGATGCAATCTCAGTCTATGAATTTGAAAATGGGTGTTCCTCAAGGTTCTATTTTAGGACCAATATTGTTTTGCATATATATCAATGATCTTCCTAGTGTCTGTTCGAATGTACTCCTACATCTTTATGCAGACGATGTACAACTGTATATATCTCGTCCAATTGGCTTACAAGAAGATTTGGTGTGTAGACTGAATGAGGATCTCTCTGCAATTTCCAGTTGGTCCCTTGAAAATGGTCTCACACTTAACCCGTCAAAGTCTCAACTCATTGCAATTTCCAAAAAGAATATTGATACTTCTTCTTTGCCTCCAATTTTTCTCTCCGAAACCCAGCTTAGTTTTGTGGACACTGTAACCAGTCTTGGTATTAAAATAAATAAATCGCTTTCTGTCGTAAATCATGCCAACCATATAGTCGGAAGAATTTATGCTGGCCTGCGTAAGCTCTGGCTATTTTCTGCCTTAACTCCAGTAAACACTAAACTACGGCTAATAAAAACATTACTTCTACCCTTAATTACATATGGTCATACTGTTTATTGTAAACCCGATTCCCATTCGCAACACAAAATTCTTGTCGCTTTTAATGACATGGTTAGATACGTGTATGGTATTCGAAGACACGAACACATATCACATTATCATCAGCTTGTCCTAGAATGTTCCCTTCAAAATTATCTTGATGCTAGATGCTTAATTTTCCTACACAAAGTTATGCAGAGTAAAACACCTCTCTATTTGTTTGACAAACTTAGATTTGCTCAATCATCTAGAACATTAATGCTTTCGGTACCAACATATTACTACTTGAACTCTTCACGGCTCTTCTTAGTCCACGCCACAAGCCTATGGAACTCTCTACCAGTGACTATTAAAAAATTAATAAATGCTACAAATTTTGAAAATGCCCTTGCTTCCCACTTCTCACAGCATCCATGAAATTTTAAACAGGCTCTTTTTTGTTTTCGTTCTTTTTTCACTGTTCTTTTTCTATATTTCTACTCTATATTCTATTCTATATTCTATTCTTCTCTTTATTCTATTCTACTCTAAAAAAAAAACCATTATGTATTATTTTGTATAATTAGGTAATTTTGTTGAATAAGTGAAATTGTTATTTACTACCCAATGTTAGGTACTATAAAAGACTAAGTCTTATTTTTACATTTGAGTTGTTAATAAATTGAATTGAAATTGAATTGAAATTGAATCTAGTATTTTTCAAGTTCCCGAATATGTTTCCGTTCCCGAGGGACTTAAGGGTATGAAAAATAGATAGTAGCCAATTCTCAGACCTACTGACTATGCCTATAAAATTTCCTAATTTTTTTTTAAACTCAGCCAAGCCGTTTGAGAGGAGTATGGTAACTAACATCCTATTAATCATATTATTTGTAATTTATTATTTTAATTTTTTGTTGTAAAAACAGATTGAAAAAAAAAAAACAAAATCATTGTTTGAATTTAATTTTTAATTCATTATAGTTAAGAATAAAGAAATTGATACTTTTACTATATTCCAATGCTTTTTTTTCATATTTACTTACCTTTTAAACCTTCCCTGAACTTTCACAAATAATTCAAAACCAAAATTTGCCAAATCAGTCTAGCCGTTCTCGAGATTTAGCCAGACTAACGAACAGCAATTGATTTTTATAAATATATATAGATATGGATAAGGATATAGATATTAGATTAGATACAATATATAATATAATATAATAAGTATAAAATAAAGACAATCAACATTAGAAGATGCACTCTTGAATTTTCGTTCTAAGGTTTTCAAAAGATTAGATGACAGAAAGTGTACAGCAGACCTATTTGTAGATATAATAAAGGCATTCGATATGGTCAACCCCAAAATCTTAGTAGAAAAGCTAGAGTGTGTTGGCATTAGGGGTTCTATACTCTTATGGCTTACGTCTTACCTGGAGAATCGATCTCAAAAGGATAAAATCAATAAGATTAGAAGTAGAAGGAATACAGTTATATGGGCGTGGGCGTGCCACAAAAATCTGTCATTCGACAATGTAAATGCTAAAGTTTCAGAAAGAGATCTTGTTCTAGCAGTTCGCACAGACCTCTGAAGACGTATGTCGGTAAATGGCACGAACAAATGAATCAACTGGAAGCTGGTTGATGATTTCTTCTCCAGCATCTGGGTATGCCAGATGAACCAGTCTTTCGACGTCTGCTTGAAGCTGCTGTGTAGTTTCACCCTTTGGCTGGACTCTGTTATTGAGTTGGACTCAAGTGGCTTTCGCCGGAGCGTTTGGCTATAGCTCCCACGAGAGAACGGAAATCGCCGCTTGAATAGTTTGCAGTAATTCACCTGCTGGTCCTCTAAGAGCAAGGGTAAGCGCTATGAATTTGTCATCGTCGTCCCAGCCATTTGTTGTCGCAGATGCCTCAAATTGTCTCTTGTAAACTGGTGATGAAGATGACTGTCCATCAAATGTTGAGGGTCCATCTGCTTTTCTTTGGAAACTCTCCAGTAGATTCTCCAATTTTGATTTTCTGGACCTGGTCTAATTCCTTGGTCAGGACAGAAAAATGATTATCGCATCGGCTCTCTAACAACAGAAAGTTGTTTTTCCACACCTTCAACGAGTTCGTCTAGGGCACATACATTTCTCTCAATGATGCCCAATTCGTCTTCTAGAATGCTTTTCTGATCTTCCAACACGTTCTGCTGCGCTTAAAGTCTTTCGAGAATATCTTGTTCCTTCTTTTGCTCGTTTCGTTGTCTTTAAGAACATTCTGCTGTTCCTTTTTTCGCTCGTTTCGTTGTTCTAACAAAAGTTTCATCATGAATGAAAAATCTATAATTTCACTTACTTCCTCTTCCACAGCTTCTGATTCAAAAACAAAAGTTTCCACGTCTTCCCCATGCTGTTGCAAGTAAGTTGTAAAGCACAGGACGAACTCATTTTTGATCCTGCTCTGGAAAGCTTTCGTTTACCTAACTCACTTTTAAGCTCAATGCTCTTTGAACAACTTACTCATTTTCATTGTATTTCTTTTTTTTTTTTAGTTGTCTACACAGTTTTTTTTTTTTTTTTATTCGCGCACACTTCATTTGTCAAACTAGTTCTATTTATCAAAAATAAGTTTTATATAAACTTCTGACACCAATGCAACGTTCGCTGAGTTCGAGAGTAAAACTTTGCTTTCACTTATTATCCGCCTATATAGACCGCTTTTATTTGATATACAATTCAATTAACAACCACAATAGTTCAATCTTTAAACCATCACTTTATAATAAAAAGTGACTACTTGCATCACCAGCCCTTTTATATAGGAAAGCTTGCCACATACGAAAACTTTCCAGCAGTTTCGACAGTTTGTGTTCTAGCTACTCTTTCGATAGCGTGAGCTGTAATTCGGAATCCGATTAGATATGAAGGTTGATTATTGAAAATTAATCGGCACTGATTAGTGATTACTGCGAACATAACTGACTGCCCGAATCTCAGTGGTCTACGAGAGCTTTTGCGTAAATGTTCCAGCGGATGAATTCAAATGACAGAATCCGTTGATTCTTCAGCAGTCAAAAAAGCAGAAACCCCTGAAGGAGCTACTCCAACATATTTGGCTTAAAGGTCTTTCAGGGTATTTCAATACTAGGCCAGGGTACTGAACTAGAGATGGTGGCGGATGAGCTCCTGGTGAGCCAACGGCAGCACTCACACCCAAGCAGCAGGGTACTGACACTGGATATTCCAGCCCTTTATGTCTGAAGGGATACAAAAAGGACCTGACCCTCCAGCTTGGGGGTATTGCGTAGGGTTAACTACCCAACCACATAAAAAAACCTTGTTCCGAAACAACAAACAGCCTCGGATAACGATAATGATTTCAAAGTTGACGTCCCAAGCAAACGAAAAAAAGACAATGACCTCCAGATCTGCACGTAGAACGTAAGATCTCTTAACGGACTAAGTCCAGCCGGAGAACTAGCGGACGCCCTAGACTGCTGCAAAGCAGACATAACCAACATCGAAGAAGTGCGATGGAGTGGACCGGTCATAAAGAAGATGAAAAACTGTGACATCTACTATGTATGCTACAGGTATGCTACAGGCAACAGAAACAGCGCTTATTTGGATGCAGATTTGTCGTTAGAGGAAGACTCAGGGAAAGTGATAAGCCAAAATCCAGTTAATGAGCGATAATGACCATCCGCAGCAGGGCAAAATTCGCCAACATTAGCCTAATATGCGCCCACGCCCCCACAGAAGAGAAAGACGACAATTCCAAAGACTGTTTCTACGAGCTCCTCGAAGAAACATATGAGCAGTGCCCTAGCACCAAGTGAAAATCGTTCTTGGCGATTTTAACGCAAAACTAGGGAAGGAGGACACCTTTGGAAATACAATCGGTAAGCAAAGCCTTCATGACAAAAACTCTGAGAACGGACTAAGGCAAATCGATTTTGCTGCGGGCTAGATCTTGTTGTAAGTAGTACACGCTTCCCGCATCTCAAAATTCATAAAGGTACATGGCGATCCCCAGATCAATCAACCGTCAACCAAATTGATCATGTTGTTGATCGACGCAAGTCACTCTTCCGGTGTGTTAGATGTCCGAACTTTACGAGGGGCCAACTTTGACTCGGACCACTACCTTGTTGTAGCCAAGGTACGAATGAGGATATCTTGTTCACGACCTGCACGAACTAACGCTGTGAAGAGATATGTCTTATGTCGGAAAGCTACAATCGCAAGAGATTGCCAATGCCTTTTCCAATCGAGTATCCTTTCAATTATCCTTGAATCCCATGCCGTCAGCATTAAGCATTGATCCAGTGCCAGCAATGCCATGAAGCCATCAGAACCGCTGCCCCTGAGGTTCTGGGTTTCACTCGGCGACCAAAACGAAACGCATGGTTCGATGAAAAATGCTGGCAGGCAAATGCAGCCAAACAAAAAGCACGACAAATGCTGATGCAAAAGTGAACAAGGGCTGCTTACAATCAGTATAACGAGATTTGGAAGGAGAAAAGAAGGGAAGAACACCGAATTCTCAAAAAGAAAAAGAAGCAGCATGAGAAGCGCTCGTTTGAGGAAATCGGGAGGTACCATGACAGGAACGAGATTCGGAGTCACAGCCGCTACTGAGGATCTGGAAAGATAATTTCTGCAGACTGCTTAACGGCGATGAGGACACAAATTCCGCTGTCAAGCAGATTGCCCCATTCAGCTTGGACGATGATCAAAATGCCGTCCTCCCAACCTAGAAGAAGTTAAGCTTGCCATATACAAAATTAAATCAAATAAGACTGCAGGTGCAGATGGCCTTGATGCCGAACTTTTCAAGGCAGCTGGAGACCAGTTGGAAAGGAGCATACACCAGCTGATCTGTATGATATGGTCGGAAGAAAGCATGCCCGATGAATGGAACCTCAGTATCGTATGCCCGATCCTAAAGAAGGGAGACCCTTACAATTCCGCCAATTGTAAGGGACAAGCCTCCTTAATGTCGCTTATAAAATTGTCTGCTGTAATATGTGAACGTCTGAAACCCCACGTCAAAAACTTGATAGGTCCTTTGTCCTTATCAATGTGGTTTTAGACCAGAGAAGGCCACAATAGACCAAATTTTCACATTACGGCAGATCTTGGAAAAGACCCGAGAACATAATATCGATATTCACCATCTCTTTATCGATTTCAAGGCCACGTATGACAGTTTTTTTAGAGACGAGCTGAACAGAGCCATGTCTAGTTTCGGCATCCCTGCAAAACTCGTACGACTATGCAGTATGACTTTGGAGAATTCACGCTGCCCCTTCAAGGTCAGTAGAGAACTCACCGAGACCTTTGATTTCGAAAAAGGCTTTAGGCAAGGCGGCAAACTGTCATGCGATTTCTTCAACATCATACTTTTTTTTTTTTTTTATAATTAACGTGCACATCAAGGGGTTATGACTACCCTTATAATGCCATTAAACACAGTGCGAGTATTTAGGAAAATAGGAGAGGATTTGAAAGGAGACATCGATGCACGTTGCTTTTCAACCTTTGTGAATCGTAATGCAGGGGAAACGCAGAGCCAGGTAGAGCATTCCACATTCGGGTGGTGCGACTAAAATATGAATCTCTATACTTGACTGTACGATCGAAGTTGGGCTCAAGGCAGAACTGATGAGCATTCCTAGCGAGGTGGGTGTTGCGGCTAAATTGTTTCAAGGGAGGAATGCAGCTGGCTATTTCACTAGAGCACTGTTTGTGGAAAAAGCGATAAAAGAGAGAGAGACAGGTGACGTTTCGACGATGTCCAAGAGAATCAATCGATTCTACGATTGAACTATCACCTTTCAATCTTAACGCTCTATTTTGTACCCTATCAAGTAGGCGCAAAGATGTTTGAGAAGCACCTGACCAGATATGAGAGTTATACTCCAGTTTTGGGCGGATGAAGGCCTTATAAATTGTAGCCAGATTAGAAGGGGTGAAGAACTTCCTGTATCGTCTCAAGAAACCTAAGCATTTAGCAGCGTTTTTGGCGACTTCAAATATGTGGTCGTTCCAACGAAGATCATCGTTTACACACATACCAAGTACTGACAGCTTTTCGGTTTCTTCGATGCAGGTACCATTCATGGATAATGGCAATGGGGAATGTTAAGCTTCAACGACAAGAGACAGCATTGAGTTTTCGAAGCATTGAATTCTACTCGGTTCATAAGACCCCATGCAACAATGCTGTCAAGGTCAGAATTCAATGAACTTATCATACGCAACCGTTCCAGTTCCACATCCGAAGAGCAGGGACGTGAATTTGGAAACGAATATGAAAAGCTGAGGGTCGAGTCGTCAGCAAAACAGTTAAGCGGATTAGAAGTTTCAGACAAGAGATCATTAATGAAAATGAGGAAGAGAGTCGGAGACAAAACAGAGCCCTGGGGCACACCAGCATTTATGAAGTGGGTATCAGACTTAAAGCCATTCAACACAACTTGTATTGAACGGTCGGAAAGGTAATTTCTAATCCAAGGAAGAAGAGACTCATCGATACCAAAAGCACGCATTTTCGATAAAAGAGCCTGATGCCAAACTCTATTAAATGCTTTAGAAATATCAAGCGCAATAATCTTACTTTCTCCAAAACAATGTAAAGATTGGTTCCACTTTTCGGTGAGATAAGCCATCAAATCACCAGTGGACCGTGTGCTACGAAAGCCGTACTGACGGTCATTAAGAAGCTTTCGTTCTTCAAGATATTTCGTAAGTTGACGATTTATCAACGTTTCCATGACCTTGGAAAAAAGGGACGTTAGTGCAATTGGAAGGGGAGGAAAATTCGCCTTTTTTAGGGACCGGCTGGACAAATGCAGTTTTCCATCTGCTCGGAAAAATCCCAGCAGAATAGGAAAGATGGAAAAGTTTACGCAGTGGTTTTGCCAGCTTAGAAGAACACCTCTTCAGAATAACGGCGGGGATACCATCTGGACCAGCGGATTTATGTATGTTGAGATCTTTGAGGACTCTCGCAACCGAGCGAGTTCGAAAAAATATCTGCTTCATCTAAGAATTTGCAGACTCGAGCTCAGGCGGAGCCAATGTGCTATGAGGAAGTGTCGAGTTGGCAGAAAATTGAGCTGCTAACAAATTGGCTTTGTCGATGGAACCGACATACGGAGAGTCATTGAAGACGAGCGTTGGGACCGATGACGTGGTCGAGTTCTTAATGTTCTTGACAAAAGACCAAAAGTTTTTACGTCCTTTTGGACACAATAGTATTTTTTGCCTTACTTTTTGGTCATGTAAAAACTTCGCCCTTTGTATTTGAGCATTACAGACATTTCTAGCCCATTTGAACAAATTTCGGTTTTCTACAGTCGGGTTGACTTTAAATTTTCGAAAACTACTTTCTCGATCCCTAATCGCCTCTTTACAGCTTGAATCAAACCACGAATTCTCTTTGGGGATGATACTTTTTAATCTGTGAATAACAAAATTTCTCATGCCGTTGAGAATTACGTTAGATATCATATCAGCTGATGCATCAACGTTTCCGTCGAGAAAGCACAATGACCAATTAAAATTTCGAAAGAAATTATTCAGGCTGTCCCAATTGGCTTTCTCGTATTGCCATACAGTTCTTTTGGGGACTTTATCTTTTTTTACCGTGACGGAGAACGAAAAATCTACCGATATGACACAATGGTCCGATTTGCCTAAAGGAGATGATACTACAACCCTGTATTTTTCGGGATGAGAAGTGAAAAATAAGTCAAGAGGGTTGGCCGCATGGCCTTCAATATCTGGAACCCGAGTGGGCTCATCAACAAGTTGAGTTAATTTGTTAAACTCAGCGAAGATCTCAGCATATTTTCCTTCGGGTGTTGTCTGGCCAGAATGTCGAAGCCAACCAGAATTGTGTACATTGAAATCGCCCGCAATTGCGATTTCAGTGTGAAGATAAAGGGAGACAATTCTTATTATGGACTCAGATAGCGCATCAAACTCGTTAGAGGTTGAATTGCTATCTAAATTGGGGCTTCTATAAATAAAACAATAATGAATGATTTGCTTACGGACGGTGAATTTTAACCACATGAAATTAAAGTTCGTATTAGAACATAGGCCGTATTGTGGTAGAAGTTGGTAAGCAATATCATGTCTAACATATACGGCGAGGCCATGGGAGGAAAAGAATAGTGGCACTAAGCTATATCCAGGCAGGTTGAATTCTGAGGGATCAGAACCAACACCCACCTGTGTTTCACTTAGTGCCAAAACAGCTGGCCTGCATTTTGCAGTGTGAGCGTACACAGCAAAGAAATTCGATCTTAGCCCACTAATGTTGCTTAAATCGACCCGAAATCTACCCGACATTACAATTCACAAAAACACATAAAACAAAATATCAACCGTAGACGCTAACTAAGGCGAATCAACAAGTGTATATCCTATAAGAAAAACAAAATCAAATTACTAGCGGTGTTATGCCCAGCTAGCAACTTGACTTTAGTTCACCAACGGTATCAACATCGTTGATTGACTATTCGCCTAACAAACGCACAGTCTTATTGACTGCACACACTGCCCAGATAAGATAAGAGATTATCAAATCAAAGAAATGTGTGCAGTCACTGGGACTGCGAGAGTGATGTGGAGGAGGAGACGATGGACAGGTAACGCACTTAGTGTTTGGGCTATTGAGTAGTACATGGGCTTTTTTTTTTACACTTTCACAGCACTGATTATAATTGCACTCGATTTTATTTTCGCGGCGCGGCTGGAGAGATTTGTAATATCGTTGGTTGTTTAAGTTGGATTTTTTTTTTTTTTGTTTTTTTGGGTGGTTGGAGGTGGAACAGGTCGCGAATTATTCGGGCACTAAGCGCGGTGCGTGTGGCTACGGTGAATAGCTGATCGACACATACTGGAAAGGATTGTAAGAAACTCTAACGTCAACACCAGAGGAACAATCTTTCAAAAGTCTGTACAAGTACAATTACTCGCCAATGCAGACGATATTGACGTAATGGGAAGAAAAAAGCGTGATGTCATAGGTGCTTTTGCGAGTATTGAAACAGAAGCGGCAAAAATGGGTTTGATGGTTAATGAGGGCAAAACGAAGTTTATGTTGTCATCAAACAAGGACACAGAACATCGACAAATTTGACAAAACGTCACAATAGGCAGACATAACTTCGAGGTAGTACAGGACTTCGTCTACCCAAGATCCGCTATAGACACGGAAAACAACATCAGTGCGGAGATCAAATGGAGAATAACTCTTGCCAACCGTTGCTTCTTTGGGTTAAGAAGGCAGTTGAGAAACAAAACCCTCCCTAGAAAAACCAAGGTGACCTTGTATAAGACTTTAATCATCCCAGTCCTGCTTAACGGCGCGGAAGCATGGACCTTATCGAAAGCAGATGAGGAAACATTTTTTCGTTTCGAAAGAAAAATTCTCCGAATGATCTTTGGTCCCGTATGCAAAGACAATGTGTGGAGAAGAAGATACAACAACGAGCTGTATGGGCTTTACCGCGAGATGGGCATAGCCAGAAGAGTACATATCGCGAGGCTACGATGGTTGGGTCATGTAGAGCAGATGGACCCAAACCTTCCGGTTTTCGAAAGCACATTGCAGGGAAATCGCGGAAGGGAAGACCTCGTCTAAGGTGGCGCAATAAAATGGATGAAGACCCAAACCGACATAGAATGCGAACCTGGAGAGAGCTCGCCCGAAATGGAAGTCGTTATAGAAGGATGTTGGTTGAGGCCCAGGTTCACCCCGAACTGTAATGCCCACCTAAGTAAGTACGTAAGTAAGTAAGTAATCGGCACTGATCATAAAAAAACAATCAATAATTACTCTCACAAAATTCAATCGAATCGTTGCAGTCGTTTTCTAAAAAAATAAGTATTATCATTTATGTTGTATCTCAAATACCGATATTTGAAGACTTATAAACTCAATTCCAAAACCCTTCTGTCATTTATCATCGTCTAGTCATGTTCTAATGTTATCAGAAAAAAAAACCAGCTATCAATATTAAGTTAAGCTCTTACTGAGCCATTTTTACACCAAAGTCTAATTTTTTGAGCCATCGACACATGGCAATGTTTATCCTATAACTGTGTTCGATTTATTCATGGTATCTTCTACCTTAAGAAGTATAAACAAGGCAATCGAATTTACAAAGCCTGTAAAAGATTTGTCCAAAAAATATCTTTTCGTTTTGTCTAAATTGTTTCTTGTGTTATACCTACTTATAAAATCTTCAATAAAATATATTCCACAACAATTCAAAAGTTTCTACCAAACCATAAAGAAACAGCTAAATGCGAAACATAAAACTTCCTTTTCTTTTGAATCATGAGAAAATGCTTATGATAGCCGTACCTCGCTATGTCTCCGCCATAAAACGTATACTACCGCGAATATTTTTTAGTATTTGGCTTTCACAATTTTGTGATTATTTTTGAGTGTGCAATCCCTTCATGTAACAACTTTTACTATTGCCAAATATTAACGAACAACAGAAAGCAAAACGATTTATTTTACCTTTGAATATGAGCAACCACTTCGAGGATTTCATGGTAAGTATTTGATAGCGGATGCAGAGAAGAAGATCTTCTCTAAAGCGTTTAAAAAAGATAAGTACCTACCTAGTTGAGGGCATTGAGGTATCCAAATGTAAGCGAGTCTGTCTCGGAAAATAGGCGTGAAATGAAACTTTAAGCACTTTTCATCATATTGCTGCCGTGGAAACATCTGTGTTGTACTTTGCTAAAGTTTATAAATTGGGTAATTTTTCACAATGCTCTTTTCTTAGCCTCCTTCCTCTACCCACAAAACAATTCTGTCCTCTTCAAATGCACGAAAGAACAGCTATCCTCTTCCATTTTTATTCAAAAAGACAACATCAACGTCAACATTGGGTATTCTTCAGACGCACGACGATGGTGACGGTTTAAAGTTTAAAGAGTAGATTGGTCGGCAGGCGGGGAAGAAAGGTATATCAGAACATGAGAATGGTCCATGTTCACTTTCAAGAGGTAAAACTGATTTACTGCATAGCAACACAGTAAGAGCAAATATGGGAACATTTTATGGAAAGAAATAGGGCAAATTATGCAATTTTATGACCGAAGCAGATGTTTCAAAATTTTATGTAACCATTTCGTGTTTCTATAAATATTTCTATATTTATGTAACTCTTAAATAACCCTCAAACCATTCTAACCTTAACCTATTAGAGCAGTCACATAAGTATGTACTTTAAAAAAGTAAGGAAGTTCGTAAATAAAAAACATTAATCACATCAATGAGTTATGAATTCTGTTCTAATGTTATTAAAACATAGTGAGAGCATTAAAGTGCCCACAGACACAACACTTGTGTTTGAAACCGGTGTCTGACACCGATATGGCATTCCGCCACACACGCCACACCAAATCATACACAGTCGTATTTATAAAATTTGCTTAGAACATCCTTAGACAACTGTCCTACTAGACGGTGTCTAAAGAGTTGGACAACCCTTAGCCAATTTCGTATTTATAAATGCTTTCCAACAGTTGTCTAAACAATTTCTCAAACTGTCAACTTCGAATGAAAAACTAACTGGTGGCGTTCATGATGTATCCGTGCAGTACCATTTTTTGTGTTTTGATATACGAGTGCAACAATGCTCTGAAAGAGTATGGCGTAGCACTTGAACAAGACCAAAAAAGCATTTGACTTTGAGTTACAGCTTTTCCAAGTCTCATAAAACGATTAAATTTGTGCAATTTATAAATTAAATTGTTGAAAGTAGTATTTTTGCACCTCAAACTGCTTATTTTTGCGATCTTAGAGCTCTCAACAGTGATTTATAACATGTTCAACAAAATTGTTTTTTGCTGTAGCAAATGCCACTTTAGCCATAGTTTAAACAACCAATTTCGGGGTCTAAAGTTAGACGTTCCTTAGACAGCGATGAAAGTGTTTATAAATACGATTTGGAGTTGGACACTGTTCTATGAGCTGTCCAAAGTTAGACATACTTTGGAATGGGATTATAAATACGACTGACACACTTTAGCTGTGAAAGTGATCTTAAGGAGAATTAGAAAAACTCCTCCCGATCTCAATTCGTATGCAACTAATAGTTATTAGTAAATGTTCACGTACATCCCCACACATATGTATATCACACTAATCGAGATACCAACACGAACACCAAAACTCAAAAACTTTTGATTTTTACTCGTTCCGTGTTGATACTGGTGTGCGTACCAGACCAGCACAAACATAGCACGCATTTCGAGACTTGAGCGTACACACCGTTTCGGACACAAGTGTTGTGGCCTTGAACCCTCCTAGGAAAGTTGGAGAAGATTAAGTAGGAGACACTGATGCACATTGATCTTAAATCTTTGCAGATCATTATATAGGGGAAAAACAGAGTCAGGTAGAGTATTCCACAAAGAGCGCCTAAAATATGAATCTCTTAACTTAACTGTACGTCCGAAGTTGGGCTCAAGGTATAACTGGTAGGCAATACTAGCAAAGCGGGTGTTGGGCTTAATTGTTTCAGCTGAAGAATGCAACTGGCTTTATCGCTAAAGCACTGTTTGTTAAATCGATCCTGCGAAGGAACCATCCCGAAACCTAAGCAAACCAAGGTGCACACCAGCACATCCACCAGAAAAGATTTGTCCTTTAGCGAAGTGCTAAAGATCAAAACCATAGTAGCCATAATTGACAAGAGCAACGCAGATGGCGCGATCTCTTTTGATCAGTGGACATTGGACAATGATCATGAACAAGCTAGCTCCAGGCCTCCTATTGGGCTCTCATGATGGAAAATCCAGGGGAACCTGCAACCTTTGAGGATGCAAGTTGGTACCAGGGGCGAGTCAAGCTCATTGCCTTTGATGGAGAGATCGCATAGCCTGTACAATCTTGCAGTCAGCCGCTTAAAAGGTATCTGGCCTGATGCAAAGCTCGAGGTTGTAGCTTAGGAGGAAATCGCATGCAGACCAAGAGCTCGCATCAGAACACCAGCTGAACTCTCCGACAAACAGATCATCCTCAAGATGATTCAGTATGGTAACCCATCCCTACCTACTCTTGACTGGAAGGTAGCAAAGTCGGAGGAATCAGACGGTCCCCAAAGATCGGCTATTATAGTGATCAACAAGGATTCGATGGCCCGATAGATGATCATGAAGGAGAATAACTCTTACCAACCGTTGCTTCTTTGTGTTAAGAAGGCAATTGAGAAACAAAACCCTCTCAAGAAAAACAAGGTAACCCTGTATAAGACCATGATCATAGCAGTCCTGCTTGACGGCGCGGAATCATGGACCTTATCGAAAGCGGATGAAGAAACCCTTGGTCGTTTCGAAAGAAAAATTCTCCGAATGATCTTTGCTCTAGTATGCGAAGACAATGTGTGGAGAAGAAGATACAACAACGAGCTGTATGAGCTGTACCGCGACATGGGCATGGTCAGAAGAGTACGCATCGAGAGGCTACGATGGTTGGGCCATGTAGAGCGGATGGACCCAAACGCTCCGGCTTTGCGAAGCACATTGCAGGGAAATCGCGGAAAGGGAAGACCTCGTCTAAGGTGGGTCAATCAATTGGAAGAAGACCTCAACCGACTTAGAGTGCAAAGTGAGTGAGTGAACTGTAATGCCCACCTAAGTACATAAGTAAGTAAGGTTCCATCAGCATAGCTTATACACTGAACCAAAAATGGTTGTCATATTGATGAATTTGTTCATCATATTGATGAAAAAAGTTGTTATTTTTCAGCCAACGACCGTAATCATCAATATGATGATTTGGAAAACCGCTGTCATCACATTGACAACCGCGTTCATCGTATTGACTACCGCTATTATGATCATACTAAACCCTGTGGTCATCATATTGACTACCGAGATTGTCAATATGATGATTATGGTTGTCAATAAGATGATTGTAGTTGTCAATATGATTATTGTGGTTGTCAATAGGATGATCGTAGTTTTCAATACGATTATTCCGATCATCGATATGATGATCGCAGTTGTCAATGAGAATATTGTGGTTGTCAATAGGATGACTGAGTTGTCAATATGATTATTGTGGTTGTCAAAAGGATGATCGCAGTTTTCAATACGATTATTCCGAACATCATATCGATGATCGGAATAATCGTATTGAAAACTGCGATCATCCTATTGACAACCACAGTAATCATATTCACAACCACAATATTCTCTAAAAAATGAGTTAAACTTTCCAATCCTCATTTTTTAGCAAACAAATACTTACTATTCAACACTTTAATTGAACCATTTAATGAACTTCCCTCCTGAAATGCAACCGAATTTAAATATAAAAATACATTAAACATTATATGTGTTTAGATATCTATTTATTTAGAAAAAAATTTATTATTTAGCGCATCAAGCAGTGGGTACAATTTTTGTGGTAAAGCTTTTTTGGATTTTTTTATATAAAATTTTTTTTATAAACTGCCACACGTTTTTATTAAAAATAAAAAAACATTTAAAACAGATGTCTACAGCACGAAAGGCAGTACTAATTTTAAATTTATAGTAATCTAAATAGAATACAAACTCATTTGACCCAAGCAGATGTATGACGAAAGGCTGAATGGTTTCCTCACGATCTTTCAAGAACTTTATATGGTCCTCCAATTGTTGGACACTTTCTCCCTCGAAGAGAAAAGAGATTTGCGAATCCCTAATAGTATGCCTCGAAAAGTGATACTTTTGGTCGTTGGAACGTGGTTTTTTAGTTTTTGGAACGTGTTTGGAGGGCACCAGATAGTAATGCATACTATTAACGACAAAGCATACAAAATCATCTGAAAGTTTGAAAAGATATAAAAAATTATACCTAAATGTAAATTGTGTCCATCATTTTGACATTTACCTTTCTCGAAATCAACATCATTAATGTTTTTGAGGGCATCAACCGTTCTCTTGTCCTTTATACTAAGCATGAGAAGTTCTTTTAATTTCTGATACAAATTTTCCCAAAGAGAGAGAATTGATCGGTCAACAGAATGGAAAAGTCCTTATCGATCTAAGCAAAACAAAAAAGATCAAATTAGATAAAATAAAAATTCAATATTCAACAAAACCTATGTGGCCAGAAAAAATTGTTTTTTTTTCCATCGGCCTGAACAATATGCTATTTTCAGAAATAGAAGCATAAACAAATTTTTGGAACACACTTTTAAAAACATTTTATAGAACATTCTATGTTTGAAATGAAAGTTATTAAAGAAATCTTATTTTATCTTAAAATCAATTGAATCGATTAAAAAGCACAAAGAATGTATAAAATAATGTAAATGTATAATAAAATGGTCCACTTACTTTTCAAAATATCATAAAAATGCTCTTGATTCCAAGTGGAAATGAAAAGGCTTCGCAATTCGATGTCATCTTATTGTCTTGTTCCGATGCGATGTTTCGATTGAAATTAGGTGCTTACGCTTGACATGACGATTATATGTAGCTATCAATGCTTTCGAAACACTGGGCGCACGATCTTTCAAAGCACTTGAGTGAGCTGTTTGAGGATAATTCATGTTTTTTTTTTTAATGTTTAATGAGTTCACTTAAGGCATTGAATTTATGACGAAAAATGAAGCACTCCATTTCAAGGAACGATAAATACTTGATATGATAAATAATATTAAATTAACTACACATTCAAGAAAAAGAATTACGAAATTACTAATTACTCACCTGATTACTATATATTTATTATTAATCACAAATTTATCTTCCGTAAACTTCTTAGAGATTATATAGTTGATGCTGATACTAATTTTTCACTTCACCCATTTTTCACAATAGTGGTTGTTAATAATTAATTCGGTACACACAAAATTGGTATTGCGACACTACTACGTCAACTTTTACGAATCGAATGACGCGCTTTACTCAAAATATAGATTAAAACAACATTTTTTGCCGTTGTATTTTTGTCTGGGTTTTCATATTGATGATTGCAATTTTCAATGCGAAAACTGCTAAAATTAGATCATCATATTAACAACCGCGATTGTCAATATGACAACCGCAAAGCGACGATCATCATATTGACAACCGAAGTTGTTAATATGACAATTTTTAAGCAGACAGTTTTTGTCTTTAGATTTACCGTTTTGTTTCGGTCTTTTGCTTTATTTTGGCAACAACAACTGCAAGGAGGTGATCATCATATTAACAACCACGATTGTCAATATGACAACCGCAAAACGACGATCATCATATTAACAACCGAAGTTGTAAATATGACAACGGTCTTTAGCTTTATTTTGGCAACAACAACTGCAAGAAGGTGATCATCATATTAACAACCACGATTGTCAATATCACAACCGCATAGTGACGATTATCATAAATTGTTGTCAATATGACAATTGCAAATCAACGATCATCATATTGACAATCTTGATTTTCATATTGAAAATAACGATCATCATATTGACAATTGCAAATTGATAACCGAAATTGATGACTGCAATCATCAAATGCAAAAAACTGGTTTTCATATTGATTATTTTGTTCATCAATATGACAATTTTCAGTTAACAACCACCGATTGTCAATATGACAACCAATATTTTTTTCAGTGTATCTACAGTTCAATGTTTCCAAACAAAGAATTTCCAGAATGTTGCATGGCGAAAATATGCATCCATATTTATGTACATCTGTGCAAAAACTGCTTCCGAATGATTTTGACAAGAGACTCGAAATTTGTAACTGGTTGCTAGAGAAAAGCTTGAATAACAACCTGTTTCTAAAAAGGATTATTTTGACAAGCGAATCTCAATTCACAAGAGATGGCATTACGAATTTCCTCAATTTCCTTTGTCTCCAATAAGGGGCTTCAAACAATCCACATTCAAGACGGCAAATAGCGTTTTAGCACAGATTTTGTGTTAATATGTGGGTAGGTGTAATTAAAATAAATAAAATAGGGTGGCGCAACAGAGCGAGGAGCCCCAGGGCTTAGCGCATTTCTCACCACCATGCCTTGTGAGGGAATGAAGGGGACCTACAATTTTCTGCCGGTTCCGAACGGCTAAATGAGAAAGCGCTTTTCATGACAATGAATTTATTAACGGAAGACCTGCCAATTCCTCGCGAAAGGCGATACCCGTGGAAAAGCATTTTTGCCTCTGCTGGGATTCGAACCTCGAACCTCTGGGTTAGCAGGTGGACATGCTAACCATCACGCCACGGGTACCAGTAGGTGTAATTGGGAATAGATTAATCGGGCCGACTCAATTCTACTAACAGTTATGAGTTTTTACAAAATAATATATCAGACCTATTGCAGAATGTTCCACTGCTTCAGCTAGTCTCATCACTTTTCCAACAAGATGGTACTCCAGTTCACTATGGTCGTGAAGTTCAAGATTGGCTTGTTGAAAAATACTTTGGTCGATGGATAGACCAATTCACTATCGTGCACTATCTCCCGATTTCACTGTAGTGGATTTTTTTGTATTTGGACGAATGAAAAAAATTGTTTATACATATGTACTTCTGAAATAGCTACCTTAATTGAATTAGAACTACCAACTACATACGTATTTCCGAAAGATCACCTACAAATACAAATAAGGCAAGAGTTATCGAGAACAAACATCCATAGTGAAATTCAAAAACGGGCGCAAGCATGCATTAAAAACGCAGGAGCACTTGTTATAATTGCATTTGTATACACACAAAATAAAAAGAAACAACTATATATCCCATATTATTGTTTTATTAAAACTGTTAATTTTTTAATTTTTAATTTTACCCTTTTTATATTTTTCCAAATATCATAAGATGTATGGGCTTTTGAGTAAACTTATTAAGGAATTTTTCTTTATTATTGTTTTGTGCATCAGAAAAAATAAAGCAACTCTATGTTTACCAGAAATATTTTATGAAAAAAAAAATCAAAATTTCGCTAGGGGAGGAAAACTAAAACACCATTTTAAATTGAAAATCTAGGAACCCTAAAAACATAAAAGCCCAATATACAGTTTTAAACATTAGTACTTCTACTAAAAATCTAGAAAAGGTCTCTGCCATTAGTATTGACAGAGAAATCGAATTCAACATAGATCAGGGTACACCAAAGTTAGCCTTGGCGAATTCCTAAACGCAGGCCATGCTGAGCAAGTCAAATGCTAAGCAAAAATAATCACAAATAAAATTTGCAATGCAATTAAAAGTATGCAAGTGTTTTTTGATAGCTGCACACAATCACTTGCAATTACGGGAAAAAAAGCAATCTGGTACGTTTTGGGACATTCTGCTTCGAAGGGACTTTTTTGTCGGCATTAAGGAATTGTGTGCTTTGCATAATTTGTGCAAGACTTGCGTTTAGGAATTCGCCCCTTTACATAAATCGTTTAAAACTGATGTCAAATTTTAGAAGTGGGCTTTCCCGTAGAACAATTTCTTCAAGAAATATGACCAAGAATCACATCCCAAAGTGTGTTACACGAATTACAGGACACCCTGCGTTAAATTATTTTTTGTTGAATTTGAATGGAACCAGAGTTTTAAACGACTTTTCAAAGAACTCGCTAGAATATTACAAATTTCTACATATCACCTAGCTTTTAAAACAAACTTTATTCTATTGTAATGAACACCCAACATTTATACCAATTTCCTAATCGAAAACGTTTAACCGAAAACACAACTGACAACACTATAATGGAATGGCATAAATGACAGGCATTGCTTGTAAGCCAGTGTGTGTGAGTGTAGAGATGCTTGACAGCAAATGTGGAAACCATGGAGAAGAAACTGGAACGCTCTAGATGAGTGTTGTTCTATATAAATAGGCCGCTGACGCAACGAGCAGTCAGTTTTGATTATAGAGTGATAAAGTTCAGAGTAAATTGTTGTATACAAGTGATAGTGCAAAAGTCGAGTTGAGATCGAATTAAGTATAGATACTGAATAAAAGTGATAGAAATAAATTGAAAGGTGAAGTTTTATTTTGCGACCTAAGCGCACGTTACATTGGTGTCAGAAGTGTAAATAAAACTTATTTGATAAAAAAAAAAAAAAAAAAACCAATTTGACTAGTAAAGTGTAAGAAAAAAAAAAAAGTTAAATACAGTGAAAATGGGTAAGTTGTTGGAAGAGCTCAACTGCACTGAGCTTAAAAGTGAATTACGTAAGCGAAATTTTTCTAGAGCGGGATCGAAAAATGAGCTCGTTCTGCGCTTGCGCAACTATTTGGAACAGCAAGGGGAAGACGCAAACACTTTTGAAGTGGAGGAAGAAGAAGTAAGTGAAAGTGTAGATTTTTCTAGTATGATGAAACTTTTGTTAGAACAGCGAAACGAGTAAAAGAAGGAACAGCACAATGTTCTCGAACGAATCGAAGTACAACAAAAGAGAGTAACGAAATGAGCAAAAGAAAGAACAGCAGAATGTTCTGGAGCAACTTGAAGCACAACGAAACGAACAAAAGAAAGAACAACAGAATATTCTCGAAAGACTTGAGGCGCAACAGAATGTTTTGGAAGGTCAGAAAAACATTCTAGAAGGCAAATTTGGCAACATTGAGAAAAATGTATGTGCCCTTGACGAACGCGTTGAAGGTATGGAAAAACAGCTTTCTGTTGTAGAGAATCGTTTCGAAATCGTAGAAAGCCGATGCGATAAACAGTTCTCTGTTCTGAAAAAGGAATTGGACCAGATCCGCAAAATCAGAATTCGAGAATCTACTGGAGAGTTTTCAAAGAAAAAGTAGAGGAAACCGCCGACATTTGATGGACAGTCTTCTTGGCCAGTCTACAAGAGACAATTTGAGGCAGCCGCGACAACAAATGGCTGGGATGACGAAGACAAGTACATAGCACTGACTCTTGCTCTTAGAGGACCAGCAGCTGAATTACTTCAAACAGTTCCAGCTGATAAGAGCGGCGATTTCAGCTCTCTCGTGGCAGCTATAGATAAACGCTTTGGAGATAGCCACTTGAAAGAAGTCTTCCGAGTCCAACTCAATAACAGAGTCCAGAAAAGGGGTGAAAGTCTACAACAGCTCCAAGCAGACGTCGAAAGACTGGTTCACCTGGCATACCCGGATGCTGGAGAGGAAATCATCAACCAGCTTGCTGTTGAGTCCTTCGTTCGTGCCATTTCTGATATACATCTTCAGAGGTCTGTGCGAACTGCTAGAACACGTACTCTTTCTGAAACTTTAGCATTCGCTTTGACAATTGAAGCCGAAGAACAGGCTTCTCATGGAGTACGTCGACTTAGAGAAGCCATAGTCGAAGAATGCTCGTGCCAAAGACCGGGCACTTACAGCGTCAATGCCGACTACCACCAAATAAAGCAGCTTGTCAACATTGTAGAAGCAAGAGATCCAACCTAGAACAAGGTAACAACAACACCAGTGCTGCTTATCAATCCGTTTCCCATCAGGGAAACGAGTAAGAACCAACTTCGAGGGGCAGAGGCTGGTTTCTTGTATCGATGGCCCCAGAACCACCATCCAGGTCTCTCAGACCAAACGAGACAACAAAAGTCTGACTGTGGAGACTACTATTAACGGGAACAAACATGTGGCTACCATCGACACCGGTGCCACAGCATCCATAGTACGTTGAGACCTGGTAAAGACGACGTGGCTTCATAACACCAATAGCTACCGTCTAAGAACTGCAACGGGAGAAGCAGCAAGAGTATATGGAGAAGTGTGTCTTAAGATCCGACTGGCCGATCTAGTGTTTACTCATCATTTCCTGGTGGCAGATATATGTGACGAGTGCATAATTAGAATCGACTTTATGAAACAGCACGGAGTTATTTTGGATATCGGTAATCAAGTTTTGAAGTGCCAAAATAAGGAACTTCCAATGACCTATTCGAACGAAAGTACGTCGACACTGAGGACTGTCATCACGGAAAATCTGATTCTGCCTCCTTCTTCTGAAGTGTTCGTTTGGACAAAACTGGAAGGTGAGTTTGGAAGCCTTCGATACCTAATGGTGGAACCAGACCCAGAGTGTTCCTTCCAAAGCGTCATCATTGGGAAAACACTAGTAGCACCGAAAAACAAAATGGTCCCCGTACGATTACTAAACACCAGACCGTACGATGTAAGGTTGAAGAAAGGAGAAGTCGTTGGACGTTGCGAATCGGTTGCAGCAATTACGAAGATCACAGACAAAGCCCCAAGAAAAACTATAACTCCGGAGGAGCTCAAAACCATCAGAGCTAAAATACTGTATTCATCCAACCTTGATCACCAACAAACAAGGATGGCTGAAAATCTACTACAAGAGTACACTGACATCTTCGCATCGCAAAAGGGACAATATGGTAGGACACAGTTGGTGCAGCATCGCATCAACACAGGAGATGCAAGACCGATTCGTCAACCCGCAAGACGCCTTCCACTGGCCAAACAAGGTGAGGTTGAGGAAACCAGTGGTGCTAGTGAAAAAGAAAGACGGAAGCACTCGTTTTTGTGTAAACTACCGAAGGCTGAATGATGTGACTAAAAAGGACAGCTATCCCCTGCCCAGAATCAGTGATACCCTGGATGCTATGGAGGGAGCCCAGTGGTTTTCGACGCTGGACTTGAAGAGTGGATATTGGCAAGTTGACATCCACCCTGATGATCGGGAAAAGACGGCGTTTTCTACAGGTAATGGGCTCTGGCAGTTTAAAGTTATGCCGTTCGGGCTATGCAACGCTCCGGCAACATTCGAGCGTTTGATGGAGTGCGTTCTTCAAGGACTGACGTGGAAAGCGTGCCTTGTCTACTTGGACGATGTCATTGTTTACGGGAAAACATTTGACCAACATTGCAAGAATCTAAAAGCCGTGTTTCAGAGACTTCGAGAGGCTAACCTTAAACTGAATCCAGAAAAATGTGCACTTTTCAAAACCGAAGTTAAGTATTTGGGACACATCATCTCTTCCCAAGGAGTGAAGACTGATCCTGAAAAAGTTGACTCCGTCAAAAATTGGCCAACACCACAGGACAAACATCAACTCCGAAGCTTTCTTGGTCTTGCCACATATTACCGACGTTTTGTTAAGAACTTTGCTGGAGTTGCAAAAAGTTTGCATCAGCTCACCGAAAAAAGGAAGCAGTTCAAATGGTCAGGTGAGTGTGAAAAATCTTTTCAGGAACTCAAATACCGCCTCTGTAACGCTCCAGTGCTGGCACATCCAACACCTGGCAAAACATTCATCATCGACGCAGATGCAAGCAACGTTGGAATCGGGGCGGTACTATCCTAAGTGCATGATGGCGAAGAGAAAGTGGTGGCATATTACAGTAAGGTCCTCTCGAAGCCTGAAAGAAACTACTGCGTGACCAGAAGGGAACTGCTAGCTCTTATCTTGGCAACAAAGCACTTCCATAAGTACATCTATGGACAGAAATTCCTTCTGCGGACAGACCATGGTGCTCTGAACTGGCTGTTGAACTTCAAAAATCCAGAAGGTCAAGTCGCAAGATGGATAGAAAGACTGCAGACTTATGATTACCAGATTCAACACCGCAGAGGAAAGCTGCACTCAAACGCCGACACATTGTCCCGAAGACCTTGCAAAGAGGATTGCAAGCATTGTAGGCGACAAGAAAACAAAAAAAATATTACCGCTCATCGACTAAGAGCTGACCCCATATGCGGATGGAGCAATGAGGAAGTGGAACCGCTCAACAGGAGGATCCAGATATCGAACCCATTCTCGCATGGAAAGAAAATGAAGTGAAACCTGAATGGGGAGACATTTCTGACAGGAGTCCAGCTCTCAAAGCCTATTGGGCACAGTGGGACTCACTATATGTGCAAGAAGGTGTCCTCAGGCGAAGATGGGAGTCCGCTGACGGTTAATCATATGTGATGCAGCTGATCGTACCGCAATCGAAAGTCAGTAAAGTTCTTCGGGAGATGCACGACGGACCTTCTGGAGGTCACCTGGGAGTTAACAAAACACTGGAGAAGGTGCGACATCGGTTCTACTGGTTACATGCTAGAGATGACGTGGAGAAGTGGTGCCGAACATGTGACAAGTGTGCTGCAACCAAAGGACCTGGTAGGAAGATTCAAGGTAAGATGCATCAGTACAACGTTGGATCGCCTTTTGAGAGGATTGCAGTAGATGTAGCTGGGCCTTTTCCAGAGACCAACGCTGGAAACAAGTACATTCAGGTTGTAATGGACTATTTTAGCAAATGGCCTGAGGCGTATGCCATCCCAAATCAAGATGCCAAAACGGTGGTCGACCAGATTGTGTTTAACTGGGTAAGTAGGTTTGGCGTACCTATGGAACTCCATTCCGACCAAGGGAGGAACTTCGAGTCAAACATCGTCCAAGGAGTGTGTGGACTACTTGGCATCAAGAAGACCAGAACCACACCGCTTCATCCACAATCTGATGGGATGGTTGAAAGATTCAACCGGACCTTGAAAGAACACCTCACCAAGGTCGTAGGCGACTACCAAAGAGACTGGGATAGGCACGTACCGCTATTCCTGATGGCCTATAGAAGTGCAGTACATAGCTCGACAGGACAAACACCATTTGACATCCTGTTCGGGAAAACCATGCGGCTGCCCAGCGAACTTAAATTTGGATGCCCCACAGAGGAGCCACAGGACACGAACGAGTATGTGGATGACCTCAAGGAGAGACTCGCTGATATCCATAAAAGAACAAGGGAACGGATGAAAACCTACAGCGACCGGATGAAGACACGGTACGACACAAAAGCGACAACGGGAGGATTCCAAGCAGGAGATCGTGTGTGGCTATACAGGGTGTCCCGTAATTCGTTTTACATACTTTGGGATATGATTCTTGGTCATATTCTAAGAAAAAAATTGTTCTACAGTAAAGTCCGTTTCTCAAGTTTGACATCACTTTTTGACAATTTAAAAAAAGGCTAACTTTGGTGTACCCTGACCTTTGTTAAATTCGATATCTCTGTCGAAACTGATGATAGGAACCTAATCTTAGACTCAATTTTTTATAAAAATAACAACCTTTAAGACTGTATTTAAATTAGGCTTCCATAGGTTTAGGGTTGCCAGATTTTCAATTTTAAGTGGTGTTCAAATTTTCTTCAAAAAACAAAGTTTTGAATTTGAGGTCATTTTTTTGAGAAAAGACCTGATAAACATAGAGTTTCTTTATTTTTTACAGATGAACAAAACAAAAATAAAGAAAAAACTCATAATTATGTTAGCTCAAAAACCCATACATTTTATGATACTTGGAAAAATACAAAATGGGAAAAATTTAAAAAAAAATAAAAAAAAGTTTTTGCTTTGAGGTTTGTTTGAATAAAACAATAATATGATCACTTTTAGTAGTCTTTTTATGTATTTAATACAAATACAATTATAACAAGTGCTCAAAGCGCCCTCCTACGTTTTGAATCCATGCCAGAGCCCGTTTTTGGATTTCATTGTGGATGTTTGCTTTAAATTTGTGGTATGAATGTTCAATAGGTAAATAAGTCGTATAAAAGAATAAGAAAACAAATTTGTTCATTAGTTTGTCAAATTAAGTCACGATTGCAGTTTGATCAGAGAGTTTTTTGAAATGCTTTCATTTACGAGAGAAGAATACGCAGACATTTTTTTTCTTATATGAGTTTTTAAATGGAAATTTAAGAAAAGCACAACAAAGGACACCATACTAACTGAAAATCTGGCAACCCTTAGCCTATAGGAGTCAAATTTAAATACAGTTTCAAAGATTACAAGACTACAAGTAAGACAAGAGTTATCGACAGCAAACACCCACAATGAAATCCAAAAACGGGCTCTGGCATGGATTCAAAACGAAGGATGGGGCTTTGAGCACTTGTTATAATTGTATTTGTATTAAATACATAAAAAACTACTAAAAGTGATCATATTATTGTTTTATTCAAACAAACCTCAAAGCAAGAACTTTTTTTTATTTTTTTTTTTGATTTTTCCCATTTTGTATTTTTCTTAGTATCATAAAATGTATGGGTTTTTGAGCTAACTTAATGATGAGTTTTTTCTTTATTATTGTTTTGTTCATCTGTAAAAAATAAAGAAACTTTATGTTTATCAGGTCTTTTCTCCAAAAAAATGACCTCAAAGTCAAAACTTTGTTTTGGGAAGAAAATTTGAACACCACTTAAAATTGAAAATCTGGCAACAATAAACCTAGGAAAGCCTAATTTAAATACAGTCTTAAAGGTTGTTATTTCTGCAAAAAATTGAATCTAAGATTAGGTCTCTATCATCAGTATTGACAGATAGATAGATAGATAGATTGTGATTTATTATCTTTTCCCAAATGTACAATTTACATAAATTTTTACAAAAATCTTTAAAGCATGGCTTTGCCGTCTGCCCGATTGACAATTATTATTAATTAATGTACAGATTAAAATGGATTTTTTGATAAAAAAAAAGAAAAAAGTGAAAATATTTCAAAAATAAAAATATCTTATAATTTATACATGATTTTGTTTTTATATAAACATTTATAAATAAGTATATGTATGTGTTTATTATTTTATGTTTCTTAGAATTCCTCGTTCAAAATTTGATTTCTATATGACATTGCTTTTATATAGTACTTGTAGAGTTGGGTAACATCTTCTTCGCAGTTCAGCATCGCTAGCACTTCCGTTTTCGTTTTCATGTCACTGCCAAGAAAATTTCTTCGTACTTCCTTCAGGATAGGGCATATTCCGATGAAGTGTATAACATCTTCTCTTACCGCCAGATTACACAGACTGCAAATAACTGGCAAATCAGCGCGATGTGGTATGAAATTCAGTCTTACCAATTCCCCTCTCATTTTAAACATTGCTGATATTAATTTTTGACTGTTTTCAGCCCGAAAATAATTTTTTTCGCACAGGTTATGGCTCAGTATGCTGTAAGTTGCTCTGTGCACAGAAGAAGTTGCCTTATCGATACAGTTCATCCTATATTTTTCATCAACTTTAGAGACTAAGTGATAGAGGGAATCTTCTACAGCCTTTCTGTCAGTTATCTCATGGCTTAGATTCAGGTTAACGTCACAATAGTCTGCAAGCTCCTTGAGTTTATCATACCAAAGTCCTTTTTTTCTTATAGTATACAAGGCTATTACTTTTGGCAATCTTTCGTTTGGCATCTTAAGCACTTTCAATAAATAGTCAACATGTAACTTCAGTGTCTTGGTAAACAGAGGTGACAGTCCAGTTTCGATGTTTATCATGTAGTTCGGTGTGTTGCTCGGTAGCTTGAAACTTCTTTTTACATAAAATCTCAACAATTTTTCAACCGTTTCATATTGTTCAAAACCCCAAGTTTGCGCCGCATACATCATCACAGATTCCGCAACTGCGCTGAAAACCTTGTACTTTACAGTGTGCGAAATTAGGTTGTCATCGAAGCATTTCTTCCATGTCGCGCTAATAGCGCTTTTAGCTTGTATAAGCTTAGTTTTTAGATGGTCTTCCATGTTAAGATTACTGGTTATAATGACACCAAGATATTTGTAAGATCTCACAACTTCGATCGGTTCTCTATTTAAGTGCCACTGCTCATTCCTTGCCATTCTGCCATACCCCTTTTTGAAAATCATCACTTTGGATTTACTCAAATTGACCGTCAAATTCCACAAGCTGCAGTATTCACCAAGCCGATTGATCATTAATTGCAATGTTTCTGGTGAATATGCGAAAAGCACAACGTCATCAGCAAACAATAAAGCTTTGATCACCGTTGCAGCAAACTCTATTCCACCTGGTAAACTATCAATAAGGTCATCGATAAATAGAGCAAATAGGTTGGGACTTAGGGGACATCCTTGCTTTACTCCCATTGCCGTTTCGAACCATTCAGACATTTCCTCCCCGTTCCATACTGCTGCCTGATTTCCATCATAAAGGTTTTCCAAGACTCTGCCAAACTTTGATGTCATTCCGGCGTTATAGAGTTTAAGAAACAACGCTCTTCTATCAATTGTGTCAAAGGCTGCTGCGAAGTCAACAAAGAATACGTATAACTTTTTATTTTGCTCTAGAAAAGTTCCTGCAATGCTTCTTAACACAAAGATGTTATCACTTGTGGAATAACTGCTTCGAAAACCTGACTGAAATTCTTTAAGCTTCGAGTTACTATTCATCCAACTACACAGGCGATTATTCAAAACTGAGACAAAAACTTTGTATGGGGAATTGAGAAAGGATATTCCACGGTAATTTTTTGGATCTGATATGTCTCCTTTTTTATGTATAGGGAATATAATTGACTCTTTGAACTGCTGTGGTATGTTTCCGGTTTCTAAGATTTCATTGAAGGCCTCTGTGAGTTTTCTGCAAAGGTTTATCGTTCCGTATTTCAGGAACTCTACCGTGATTCTGTCAGATCCTGGCGCTTTTCCATCTTTGAGTTTGCTCATTGCCAAACGTAGCTCTTCATCATTAATGACTCCATCCAGAATAGCGTCAGATAGAGAAGGTTTTGCATATAAAAAGGTTGGTGCAACCAAATCAGGATTTAAAAGCTTCTTGAAGTGTTCTTGCAATAAGGGTACCAAAAGATTATTGCTGATTTTTAGAATTTTACCGTTTATTTTGTGTACCTCTTTCCAAAATTCTTTGGTGTCTCTACAGCAAGTCAATTTAAGGGCCGTGGTTTCATAGTATCTCCTTTTTTTTTCCTTGCAGATTTTTTTATAGAAATTGTTTGCTTCGATATAGTATTTTTTTAGATCTGGATGGTTAAACTTTCGGAATACTCTTAGCCACCCAAATGATTTTTTGCTAGCCTTTTCACATTCCATGTCATACCACTCATTCTTCGTTTCCTGCCTTGAAGTATGTGATTGTCTCCAAAACGGATATGAAGATTTAATTAAGTGTTCAATATCCTCTACCTTAAACTCAGCTTGCTTGAGAAGATTACGATTTAAGTTCTGCCGATACACCGTGGCCTTGCTTTCCTTCCAAATCAGTTTAGGAGGCAGATTAAGTTTCCTTGACGTATCCCGTGGTATAACATAAGGGTTGCAAGCTACTGTGATGGGCATGTGATCAGAAAAAGGTACGCTCAAAACTTCAAAATCATGAATAATTGTCATCCATTCGCCTCTTGCTAGACAAAAGTCGACAACTGATGCACCTTGCTGCCCCACAAAGGTAAGTTCACCATTTTTATCAGAATCACTCACGCCATTTAAGATATGGAGTCCAAATGAGTCGCAGAGTTCTAGTAGTTTAATTCCTCTAGGATTTATAGATGTATCTTTTGATTTTCTTATTTTTCCCGCGAACATATTTTCATTACCTGGTTTACTCCCTATTCTTGCGTTTAAATCGCCTATAATCATTAAATTATCTTCATTGTTAACGTTCCAAGAAATCAACTAATGATCCAAAATCTCTCTCCCAATGATTACAGTTTACGTAAGATGGTATGATGATATATTTCGTACAGTTTATGGTAATATGTAAGAAAACGATTTCTTCATCCAAAATGAATTCACAAGATATATTCTCCAAAGCCTTCTTGTACCCGAAGAAGCATCCACCACTCGGTCTTCCTTTCATATTTACTCTTATTGCTGAAATCCATCGGAAGTTCAAATTTTGAAAACGGTTTGTATATAAATTATAATCTTCTTCGACAACAAATGTTTCGTACAAAAACACAAAATCATAATTATTTAATAGTTCATAAAAATTCTCATATAAAGACTTATTTCTAAGGCCTGCTACATTATAACTAATTATTTTTAATTTTTTTAATTCATAATTTAAACATTTTTTTTGGCAGACGGCGCCTACACCCTATGCTTGAATTGAGTTCGTAGAGTTAGAAATTGGTTGAAAGGTTTGTGTATTGACTATGCTGTTCTTTTCTGCTTCACCACTAGGTGTCGCTTTCACGGATTCGTTGACGTTTCTTATGTTCTGACGTTCTTCTTCCTCCTTCAAATTTCCCAGCTGATCACTCAAATCTGTTCTGTAAATACGATTTAATTCTAAAATTCCACCTGCAGTGTTGTTGCACAGAAGTCCCAATGTTTGGCAGTATTGACAGAGATATCGAATTTAACACAGGTCAGGATACACCAAAGTTAGCCATTTTTTAAATTGTCAAAAAGTGATGTCAAACTTGAGAAACGGACTTTACTGTAGAACAATTTTTTTCTTAGAATATGACCAAGAATCATATCCCAAAGTATGTAAAACGAATTACGGGACACCCTGTATACCTAATCCTCATCGTCAAAAGGGATTGTCACCGAAACTTCAGCAGAACTGGGAAGGTCCTTATACTGTTGTCACGAGGATTAACGACGTGGTTTACCGCATCCAAAGAGGATTAAGAGGCAAGTTAAAAGTAGTTCATTGTGACCGCCTGCATCGATATAGTGGCGAGGCTGCAGATGGAATTATTCGGGACGAACAATCTTAAGGAGGGGGCAGTGTAATGAACACCCAACATTTATACCAATTTCCTAATCGAAAACGTTTAACCGAAAACACAACTGGCAACACTATAATGGAATGGTATAAATGACAGGCATTGCTTGTAGGCCAGTGTGTGTGAGTGTAGAGATGCTTGACAGCAAATGTGGAAACCATGGAGAAGAAACTGGAACGCTCTAGATGAGTGTTGTTCTATATAAATAGGCCGCTGACGCAACGAGCAGTCAGTTTTGATTATAGAGTGATAAAGTTCAGAGTAAATTGTTGTATACAAGTGATAGTGCAAAAGTCGAGTTGAGATCGAATTAAGTATAGATACTGAATAAAAGTGATAGAAATAAATTGAAAGGTGAAGTTTTATTTTGCGAACTAAGCGCACGTTACACTATTTTATGCATTATTCAACAATTTTTACATAAACCATTTTCAGTTTAAGTTTTAATTATTTTGAACATAGACAAAATTAATACAAGAAAAAAAATAAATATAAAAATTGTATGTAATTGCTTAATACGTAAATTAAAATTAGCGTTTACTTTTTAACTACTAAGAGGTAACAAAGTTACAGGTCGAAGAGATTATCATCAGGCAATTTTTACTTGCGATTATAGGTACTATAAGGCAAGTCTTGCAATCGTGCAGAAAAAAAATTTTGAGATGACAATTAAATATGTCATTACGATGATAGAGAACACGAAAAAAGTGGGTCCTGCAATTCTGTCTGTCTGTCTGTGTGTCTGCCTATGTGTCTGTCTGTCTGTTTGTATATGGATCTTTAGCCTGAACTAATAGACCGATTTTCTTCAAAATTTGCAGTTGGGGTCTGTGGAATAGCCTACACAGGGATTTCTGGAATTGAGTCTCTAGGTCTTGAAATAACGGTACCTGCCATACAACCGATATGATAATACTTATTTTTCTCGAAAACGGCTCCAAAGATTTCGATACAATTTTGTGTGAGGGATTAATTTTGAATTGTCTTTCTTATAATGAAAAAAATTTTTTTCGAAAAAGGCTAAAAACGGTACCCCCCATAGTAATGTTTTTTCCAAAACCGACTTTCTCGTTAATGGCTGACACGATCTTGACGAAATTTTGGATTTAAGAAGTCGTAACCTGTTAAAGAAAGACTGCATACCATTTTTAAAAAAGAATTTAATTTTGGAAATTTCTATAAATTTTTTTTAAAAAATTTTGATTTTTGGAAATAAATTCAAAACTATAACTTTGATTTTTTTCAAATTTTTTTTCAAGATAACTTCTAGCAAGATCTATAACTTTTCATACTTGACTTTTAAAAAAGAGTTTTTCAAAAAAAGTGAAAAAATAAAAAACCGGTCCAAAGATTTTGATTAAATTTTCATCATGCATATGTATTAGTTATTGCAAAAGAATGGCGTTTTTAGATTTTTGCTTGAAACCTTTGAAATATTTATTTTAATTTTTTCATTATTTTGCGTGACTTAATTTAATTTTCATAATTAATGTTTAGTTGGTAACCCTTTACCACAAAATATATTATGAAGAGAGAATACCAATACCTTTAACTCAGCCTTAAGATTTTGTCATTGTATTTAGAACACAATCGCAAGTTCGTGCGACCCAGTCGTGCCCATTTTTTTAAGTACGTACATGCATGCATAGGCGCAACAATGCATACACAGAAGCAACAGAGCGTTGAACCTAGCATATTTCACAATCATATGTTGTTCAATTTTCTGTTGGTTCCGAACGGCTAATCGAGAAAAAGCTTTTTGTGGCAGCAAATTTACCATCGGAAGACTTGCCAATTCCTCGCGATAGGTGATACCCGAGGAAAACCATTTTTGCTTCTGTTGTGATTCGAACCACGAACCCAAACTCAAATGTAATGCTAACCAATACGCCACGGGTACCGCAAAATGAAAAATGATGAAAAACTACACTAAATATATTAATTTACTAACCTTATTTCAATAATTGAATACGGAATATAAAACGGCGCAGAGGCATAAGACCCAGGAAACCTAGCCCCAATCAAAAAAATTGGGCTTTATGACCAACCAGAGTGGGTCAAAAACATAGCGAAATAGTGATTTCAATACAAATAACACAATCGAATTCGAAAATTAATCATTGGTTACAAAGGGTCTCCGAATATAACGTATACAGTTTTAATTATAGGTAAACAGATATAGAGTCTCATATTGAAATTTCCAAGAAAGTCAAATTGTATTGAATTGGAAACAACTAGAATATTATCTTTTCTTATTTCACAAAAAAACCATCGGAGAAAACAAAATAATAAAATTATAACAAATAGAATTTTTGTTTTTTTAACAGAAACATACATTTATATGTACTTACATATGCAAATAAAGTTTTAGTGAATTGTATTAAATTAAAGCCCAAAAATCGCGCCATTTTTAAAAATATGTTTTTAATGTCTCCGATAGTTTTTTTGTGAAATAAGAAAAGATAATATTCTAGTTGTTTCCAATTAAATACAATTTGACTTTCTTGAGAATTAAAAAACAAACAGAAACTTGCATACATACTTACAAAATTTTAGTTTTAGAGAATTTGTTTAAAATAAAAACCTAAATATCACGTGTTTCATTTATCATCTACTTATGCACTTACGTGTTCGGCATGAGCAATGCATATGATAATTTTTTGCTTCCATCCCTCATGCGGTAGTACACTAAAAGTCCTGTCAATCAAAAAGTGCCTTTCCGATTGAGGCAATTGCTTTTCAATTAGCTCCACTATCTTTGCAGCTGAAAAAATACTATATCTGAATATTTGTTCTAGGATAGTATGTCTGTAAAATTGTTTTTGGTAGCAAGATCGAGTAATCGAATCGAAATCGAATCGACATTTTTCTTCTTGAAATGGTTTAAAATATATGTATAATGTTGTCATTTTCATGTAGTGGGACATAACCCCCATCATTTTTGTTTGGGCCTTACGACCCACCAGAATGGGTAATAAGGCCCACTCTGGTAGGTCATTAAGCCCAACTTTTTTAATTGGGGATAAGTTCCCTGGGCCTTATGCCCCTGCACCATATAAAACGCACAATCTTTTCTTTTTATATTTCAAATTGGACACAAATTGGCTGCGTGCTTCTCATGAGTCATGATGACTCATGACTGTTGTTTTCTTCTAGTAAAAACTGTCAAGCGATATGAAGTAATAGTGGCAAATTCTTAATGCTTCACTTTTCAAATATAAACGCTTCCCTTCAAATGTCGCAATCAAGTAAACCTTGCCCAAGTTATCGTGGCGCAAATTGAGTTGGGAGTTATATGTGTATGCAACAGAAGGACTTTCACAAATGGAAATAGTGTAATTCATTTTATTACCATTTCTCGACTGGGATTATTTCTCTTTTTGCAGTCAGTAGCCTGAGACATTTGTTTCCTTATCATTTCATAGACTCCTCATATCCGCTCACAGCATCCGTATTCTGAAATCGTTAGTTTTCTTAAAGGGCAACATGAAGGAAACGTATAGGGGGAAAATTTTATGTGCCATTTAACTGATAGCTTATAAGTCCTTGCAAGAAAAGTTTTTAGATGAAAACTTCATAGAGCATATCTTTGATTTCCTGGCAAATATCATACAAAATTTTCAAGAAGAGAATATGTACATACATATGTAGTTTGTGTCTGTAAGTCGATAATGGTCAATATTGTTGTTACGACTCTGGCGATCTCTTTCTTAGTGGACAAGCAAGTAGATAAGATATGTGTTTTCGATAACAAACCCGCGCCGATATTCGTACACAATAACGCAATACTTGATGTATTATATATGAAGCTTATGAGAATCATCATTTTGAAAAAAGCAAAAAACAATAAATTAGAATTTGAATTCTAAGCACCAAAGTGATAATTGATAACACTATTTATATATCATTAAACCAATGATACTGTGCAAAGTTGCTTGAACCCCTTAACATATTATTTCTCTTAACTAAATCGAACTTCTAAATCGAACTTGGAAATAAAGAGTTTATACGTATACTTATGCCAGAAACGTTGGCCATTTAAATTTGTTGATAGGACACAGGGGCGGATTCAGAGGGAGAGTTTCGGGATCAAACTACCCCCCCCCCCCCCCCCCCACCCCTCTCATTGTTCGTGACTTGTACTTAAAGCCAAAGCTTTTAAATTGTTAATGTAGTGTATAATAAATGCGCCTATATCTTCATATTTCTAACAACGTTTGTTTTTTGTCCACTGAAAAAATATTTACATACTAGTTGCCGGCGCACCCAAGCAATAAGTTAGTTTAACATGGGCGGTTTACTTTCGCTGCAATCTTCGCTTTTAGCTCGCAAAATTAATGGTTTTTAAGAAAACTAGCTGAGCCGCCCAGCGTAGCTCGGGTCCTATGGTGATCTAGTTTATAGCATCGTTTCTGCAATATTTAGATGAAATAAAATCTATGGTACCAATTGATATTGAAGCATTCCAATTTTGAAAGAATTTTGGTAGTCTGTTCAACTGTTTTTATGTTCCACTACATGTTCCCGTTCCCGTGAGAACATGGCACATGGGTATGAAATATGGAGATGAAATATAGTCCATTTTACTCCAAAGTAAAATAGCACTTTAACGGTGAAAGAATTTTTGAAAGTGTCACAGAATTTTTTCAGTTTCCGGTTACGTTATCGTTTCGGTGGGAAAGTGGGAATAAAATATAGTCCATGGTACTCGGAGATAATGAAGTACTCTAATGGTGAAGGAATTATTAAAATAAGTCCAATAATTTCTAGCGTCCCGAATATTTTCCCGTTCCCGCTTGTAGTACCGTAGTACCGTCAAAAATTTTTGAATAGCCAAGATGCAAGCGATAAATTTGTTTTCATGAAGTGTCTCGTTCCATTGCAACTAATTGCAGAAGCAGACAAAAAAAAAATTTGGAAAAATCCATGTCCTTCGTCTGCACATTTTTGTCGCCCTTTGAAAATAATTTTTGAGAAAGAAACCGATGAACTTGTTCGAAATAAAAAAAATGCAACGGAATCCCAAATTCAAAATATTCAAAGTTGGAAAACTATACTTGCAAATATCAATTATATCGTGAAGTATGATCCTCTCAATGATCGACGGAAAATTATGCAACAGCTTGACTGATACCAAGTCTTCCATGAGGTGTTATCTTTGCCATGCAACGTCCAAAGATTTTAACGATATTGACAAAATGATGCAGCAACCAATAAACGAGGACTTTTTATCATTTGGGCTGTCTACATTACATGGGTGGATTCGTTTATTTGAATGCCCCCTGCACGTTGCATATAAGCTTCCGGTTAAAGAATGGCGAACAAACGAAAAAACAGAAGCTATTGTAAAACAAAATAAACTACGAATTCAAAAAGAATTCAGAGCGAAAATAGGTTTGTTAGCTGATAGACCTAAGCCTGGCTACGGCAACACTAATACAGGCAATGTGGCAAGAAGGTTTTTTGAAAATAGCAGTTTATCTGCTTCCATAACGGGTATCAATGGGGCTTTAAATGTAAAGTTTCATATCATCTTATAATGTATAACAAGTGGTTTTAATCGAAGCCCACAAAAGTTTAAATTTTTTTGTGAGGAAACCGCTAGGTATTTTGTTTTTTTATACCCCTGGCATTATATGAGCACTACCGTTCATAAAACTTTGATACATAGCCATCAAATTGCCATGAATTGTTTGCTTCCAATTGGTCAACTAAGCGAGGAAGCCTTAGAGTCTAGAAACAGAGATTTCAAAGTTAACCGAGAGCAGTACAGTAGAAAATCTTCTAGAAAAGACACTTTAACTGATATTTTTAATCGAATGATGATTTTTTCGGATCCTTCGGTTTCAAATTTACGTAAAAAATTAAATATAAACAAAAAAACTTTTCATCCTGAAGCTATTCAAATGTTTGAAACTGAAAATTTAGTATGTTAGGATTCAGATTAAAATTATATAAATAAGTTATAATAAAATTGCTCTTCACTTAATTAGACGGACAATTTTTTTTCTACATAAAAATAATTTGTTTGTAACTCTGGGTAGCAATTGTCAAGCAATTGCATTTATTTGAAAGCTTATTAAATTCTCAACAAAATAACACTAACAAGTCTCAAGTAGGTGGAAGTAAACAGACATTTTTTCTCTCTTTTGTCTATGCTCCAAGAAAAAGTACAGTTTTTTTTTTGTTCACATGGTTAGACGCACCTGTAAAATTAGTTAGTTGGTCGCGATCTGCTACGTGAATTGTGTTAGCTGCAAAGTTTAAGCGATAAAAAAGTGTTTGCCACAGATTTCAGTCCAAAATGTTGGAAAACAAAGGTTTTGCTGCAGAAGAAAGAGGGAAAATTGACGTGTTGCAATCCGAAGAGTTTTCAATGAGAAGAATGGCAAAAAAATATGCCAAAGTTGCGATGTTGTGAGGAATTTTATTAAAAACAGTGATTCATACGATAAAAACTGCAAAGGAAGGACAAAAACGGCTTTAACTCCTCAGGATAAGAGAAAAATTTTAAAAACTGTATCAAATTCAGCTCTCTCTACCAGCAAAATAAAGGAAAATGCGGTGGGTAACAGCCAGCACATTAACTGTTCGTCGAGCTATTTTAGGTGCAGACCATCTTAAATTAAAAAAAAAACAAAAAAAAGCCTCCACTAAACGCCATAAGAGCAAACAGCGGTTGGAGTTCGCACGCGACCTTATATACTAATTTTGGAAATGAGCTAAATTGGCAAAATGCGGTCCATGAATGATAATCTTACAAGAAACGTCAAGTTTTTTTTTACCCCAAAAGCAGTTCATTCAGTTGTCAATTTTACTTGGATTGGGTGGTTCAAAGTGTATTTTAAGAGAAAAGTTGAAATGAATTTTCAAGACGAAATCCTAGGTAAAAGATTTTATGAGGTTTCGTTATTCTTTTTTCAATGTTTTCTTTTATGGGGCAGAACAAATAGAAGCGTATGTTCATAACGACCTACTGTTCTCATCTCCTCTTGTAAACACTCCTGAATTGTTCGGAGTGCAGAATAAAGCTACGAGAAACCCGAATTTCTTCGAGGAAATACTACCAGCGTATTCCGAAAAAGAATTTCGTCAGCATTTTCGTATGAGTCGAGGATGTTTTAGTGTAAGTTTAAAAAGAAAGCATAATCATTTATCTCTTTTTTTAATAGGACCTTTTAAATAAAGTTGAACTAAAGGCCGAAAAAACGGGTTTATACAAAAAACTGAGTTTCACTGTTTGGATGTTGGCCAAGCAGTAAAGTTATTTGTCCGCTGGTGACAGATTCAACTACGCAAAAAGTTCTGGGCATGGGCATTCTGTATTTTGTGAAATGGTCAACATCATATACGACCTAACAGAAGAGTACGTAAAGTGGTCTGCTCGGAGCTAGTACGAAAATATATAATTATAAGTGAGAAATGGAAAATAAATAAAACAATAATTATTAAAGCTTTTCTATTAATCAAATAACTTTGTTACAGTTTTTCCAAGAAAAGTCAAATGATAAGATACCAGGAATAATTGGAGCAATTGATGGATGCCATATTAAAATAAAACAACCAATTCACAATCCCATCGACTATTATAACAGAAAAAACACCCACTCAATCATTTTACAAGGTAAGAAGACGGTAATAAGATCAATTATTGACGGAAATGACGAAAACGTATTTTTATAGCTGTGTGTGACCACCGAACATTATTTACAGACATTTTTGTCGGAGCTCCAGGGCGGCTGCATGACGCTCGAGTTTTTCGAAATAGTGAACTGCATAGAAGGATTGAAGAACTGATCCCATCAGAGTATCATATTTTAGGTAACTCGGCATATCCACTGTCGAGCACTTTGCAAACCCCTTTCCGCGACAACGGGCACCTTACTGCGGCTCAATCGCGTTTTAGTACGTCACAAACCAGTGCGAGAGTTGCGATAGAAAGGGCCTTCGGATTGCTGAAAGGAAGATTTCGGCGCTTAAAATATTTGGCCGTCGAAACGCCACAAATGGCAATTAACATGGTTGTGGCGTCCGTGGTTTTACACAACCACATTTTGCTTTACGATGGCGAATCTTACGATGAGTTACCTGCAAATGCAGAAGAGGGAGAAATGCTTCCACTGAACTCACTTGGGCACAGTGTCTCTGACCGAAGATCTCACCGGGGTGGGGAAATTAAGCGTAACTTTTTGCTTAGAGCATTTGAAAATTAAAAAAGTAAACATTTTTAAAAACAAATATTATTAAAAAACTATTTAATAAAAAAAAAATAAAAAAAAGCAAAAATTCAGTCTCTCAATAAAAAAAAAAATAAAAAAACAAAAATTCAGTCTTTAAATAAGGAAAAAAAAAAATAAACAAAAAAATACATGAAAACTTAAAAAAAAAAAACACATAAAAAAAAATTCATTGGCCAGATTTCTCAAACTGTTTTTGTTTTAAGGCCAGCTTATCCGCCTCGATTTTATTGTATTCTTCTCTCAGAGTCACCATTCTCTTCATAGACTCCATAATCGATTCAGCAATTTTTATCCGCCTTGCCTCCATTTCAAGAGCCTCTCTTCTGGCTCTATCAACCCTGCTTTCCCTTTTGACTCTTGTGGAATCCGATGTGGGAGGCGTGGTTTGCCTAACCACAACCACAGCAGTCATAGATGGAGTTGAGTCTGTTGTTGGGTTTGGATTGATGCTTGTTGTGAAGGCTCGCTGGTTGTGATTTAATGCTGGGGATGTTGGGTGTTCTGTGCATGCTGGAGTGTATGGTGTAGTAGTTGTAGGGTATTCTGTGGATGTTTGGGTGAAGGGTACGGATGGTGAAGGGTAGGGTGTGGATGCTTGGGTGAAGGGTACGGATGTTCGAGTGAAAGGTATGGATGTTGAAGGGTAGGGTGTGGAATGTGGATGCTTGGGTGAAGGATACGGATGTTCGGGTGAAGGGTAGGATATGGATGCTTGGGTGACGTTTTTTTGCTGTTATCAACGATGTTATGGTAGTATTGCTTGAGATTCGCCAGCTTCTTATCCAGTACTGATGCAGGAAAGTTGTAGCCTTTCCTCTTCAGTACACCCTCGATTTCAGCAAAAATCGTCCTCCTTCTCCTTTTGGGGATCCTTAAATCCTCCCGTCGTTCTAAACATTCGTTTAAGAACAGGAGGGTGTTGGTGCTTGTCCACACACTTTCATTATCTAAATTTTAAAATAGTAATTCAAATTAGTAACAATGTTCAAAATATTGAAAAAAATTAAAATAAAATTCCAAAGGTTTCAAGCGAAAATCTAAGAACGCCTTTTTTTGCAATTGGTAAAACACGCTAGAAATCTTATCAAAATCGTTGGACCAGTTCTTAAAAAAACGGTTTTTTATTTTACATTTAAAAAATTTTTTTTTTTTAAAAGTCGATTATGCAAAATCTAAGATCTTGACAGAAGTTAATTTAACAAAAAAATTTAAAAAAATCATTTTATTTAAAATTTTTTAAAAATTTCAAAAATTAAAATTTTTCAAATGATATGATATGCAGTTTTTATTAGAAAACTTAGAACTTTTAAAATACAAACTTTCGTAAACATCGTGTAAGCCATTAACGAGAAAGCGGGTTCTGAAAAAACGGTACGATGGGAGATACCGTTTTTAAACTTTTTCCAATATTTTTTTTTACATCATAAGAAAGACAATCTAAAATCAATTCGTCTCACAAAATTTTGTCGAAAACGTTTTCGAGAAAAATAAGTATTATATAGGTTGTATGGCAGGTACAGTTGTTTCCAATTCCAAAAACCCCTCTGTAGGCTGCCCCACAGACCCTAACTGCGAATTTTGAAGAAAATCAGTCCAGCGGTTCAGGCTGTAGATCCATATACAGACAGACAGACAGACACACAGACTGACAGAATTGCAGGACCCACTTTTTTCGTATTCTCTATCATCGTAATGTCATGTTTAATTGTTCACTCAAAATATTTTTCCTGCACGATTGCAAGACACTATGTTGAACTGTTGTTAACATTTCTGTGTGTAAGACTTACATATATGACGGTCGTCTGCATTCAGAGTTTGCACAAGAAGCTCTTCGTCCAGAAGAGCAGCTTTCAGTCCAATTCTGGAACACCTCACTTTGAGTATAAATTTCAATTACTTCCCCAAAATCCAACAAGCGTACTAAGTATTTTTCCTCAACTTGAATTTTGTTCTCACGTACTGTTCGAAATAATTGGTTCCCAATAATCAGCCCAAACACCTCTATAAGATCAGGAATTCCTTCAATTTTCCTAGATTTACCATTAAGGAGTAGTCGTTTATACAAAAACAATGGTTCTGGTTTTGTTATGACTTCGGGTGTTTGGTTTTCCAGAACCATTGTTTTTTTTTTCTTTAATTGTATTTTGTTGACAACATTTCTGCGTTTGTATTCGGATTGCCAATCCTTAAATGTGGATTCGTACACTTCAAAAACTAACTGAGGCTAACTACACACTTTGAACTAACTAACTACACACTTTGAAAACTCTTACTTGATTCATTTTCTTTTTCATCACTTCCAGCAAGGACTGGTTCCTTCTGCTCCCCAAAATTTGTATCTGGTAGTAATACAAAGAGAAAACACATTAAAATTAATAGAATATACAAATTCAACTCACCCGCGGAGAGGGTTGCTCTATATACACCTCGCAGCTTTCCATAACAGCCCTTGCGTATTCTGGATCTAAAAAAAAAACAAGATTCATAGAACACTTTTCTCTTCTTATTCACTTTTAAACTCTCACCATTTTCCATCTGAAAAAAAACTTCTTCAGAAACGTCCACCAGGACATCCTCCCCGTCGTAATGTACCAAATATCGTGGCATTTTTCCTTTAACTTAAGCACAAACAAACACGATAAAGTTCAATTGCAAAGTAAAAAAACACATGTTTTGACAAGTAAAATCTGAAGTTCAGATTTTCAGCCAAGATTTTCCATCTGAAAATCTGAATGTCATCTGAATTGTCATCTGAAAATCTGAAACTTTTTACAAGGGAAAAGTGACAGAATCTTAAGTTAAGATTTTCGAAGATAGGTCCCAGGAACGCGGCCATTAACTACTCTGCGCATTCAAAAATTGCTATCGGTGCAATGGATAAAGTATGTCAATATTGTCAGGCATTGAAATTTCGGAATGAAACACCCAGCATGTGCTGCGCATCAGGAAAAGTTGTGCTGTCACCTCTACCCACTTCGCCGGAACCTTTAATATTTCTTTCT
Source organism: Melanostoma scalare (assembly GCA_949752695.1). Taxonomy (NCBI): domain Eukaryota; kingdom Metazoa; phylum Arthropoda; class Insecta; order Diptera; family Syrphidae; genus Melanostoma; species Melanostoma scalare. The sequence goes on along the minus strand of OX456986.1, from coordinate 125,209,304 downwards.
TGCTGGCGACTCGGATAATTCAAAATTATTTTTGCGTGAGATACGCAAATTTAATTCTTGCTTCCAAATGACATCATTTGAGGCAACTAAAATTTGCGTTCTCGCATCCGATGGACGTAATTTTGAAATTACATTTAAAATACAAGACCATGTGTACCATAAAATCGGCTTATTAATTAATGCCAATGCCTGATGATGATCCGAAATTTCTACAAATTTATTTTATGGGGAATTGTGAAGAGCGCGTAACAACTCGGTGCCAGTATAATTTCATTGAACGAGTAGAGGAAAGAGCAATTGTGATGTTGCTGAAAAGTTTTTTAGAAGATCAGAATCAACTAATCCAAATGTTTAAAAGAGTGTCGCCACGATTGTTAAATGACGGCCGCCGTGTTTTTTTTACAAATAACATCTATGTAAAAAAGCATTGCTGTGTCCATGTCTGATGTTCTCCTACCGTTCCCCTTAAATAGTTTATAACAATTTCATATGACAAAAAACGGCAACGCGTGGCCGGGTCAGCTTTATAAAATAGGATGTATGTATGTTTGCATGTATGTATGTATGTCCGGTATAGACTCCTAAACGGGACCCCAACGGATTTTTATGAAATTTTCAGGGCTTAGTCCAGCGATGATTCCAGTCAAGGTTTGATCCCACAGGAACGGGGTTGGGAACGGAAACTTAGAACTACTGGACAGATTTCAAAAATTCTTTCAGCATTAGGGGTCCAACATTATCCCCCTCCATCAGTAACTTAGACTCTATTTCATGCCTACAATCCCACAGGAACAGAAACGGGAACGATAACGGGAACATTAAAGTTACTTGACCGATTTCAACAATTGTTTCAACTCTGGGATGTTACACTATCCCTCAGTGACATAGAGTTATATTTCATTCACAAATGTCCATGGGAACGGAAGATTCCCACACGGCGGCTTAGCTAGTCTTAATATATATAAATCACTTGTCACAATGCGCGATGGACTGCTAAACTACTCAACCGGTTTTAACCAAATTTGTACACCGTGTGCAGTTTGATCCGACTTGAAACATAGGATAGCTTACATCTCAATTTATGATCGCAATATTATTTTTTTTGCAAATTATTTGTCAATTATTTAACAGTCACAGTTATTTATCTGTTAGCTCCAAACGATTCTAACAGATGGCGACATCTGTTGACTGGATTGAGTAAGATTCAATAGATGGCGCTATGTAAATAAATTTATAAGCTACTATTTATTAGCTAAAAACGATTCTTACAGATGACATAATCAGCAACGAAGCTATTTGGGATATTCTTAGCTTTCCCATACAAGAAAGAGAACCTTCTGTTCAGCATCTAGCAATAAATCTTGAAAACGGTCAACGAGTATACTTCACTGAAGAAAATTTTATCCAAAGAGCTTTTGAGGCAAAAACGACACTAACTGAATTTTTTACATTGTGTCAAATAATATGTCAAAATAATATTTTTGGCCAATTCGCAAAAACATTGATATATACTGATGTTCCACGTTATTTCACATGGAACAAATCCGGAAAAAAATGGGAACCACGATAACAAGGAAAACCACATCCTTCCATCACAGGCATATTGGAAGCTAAGACATTAGGGCGACTTTACACATTACATCCAAAACAACATGAGTGCTTCTATTTACGTTTGTTATTGGTGAATGTTCCCGGACCATGGCCAACGTCTTTTGAATTTTTGCGAACAGTTAATGGTCGAGTATTCAATTTTCAATACATACCAAGATGAATGTCGTGAATTGCAATTGCTAGAAGACGATAACTATTGGGATTTAACGCTTGCTGATGCCGCATTGACATCAAAGCCCAATAACATTCGTCAGCTGTTTGCAATTATTTTGACGACATATTATCCAAGCACAAACTTTGTGGGAAAAATATAAAAATTGTATGACAGAAGACATATTGCACCTAATTAGACAAACAGATCAATGCCAAAACATAGATTATACTCCAGAGATGTATATGAATGATGAAGCGTTAGTGTTGATCGAGGATTTATGTCTTTTAATTTCAAATCTATCACTCAATCATTATGGTATATCATCACCTGATCGCCCAGCCACCGACTTAGTCAATACCGATGTACAACGAGAAAAACAATATGACCATGGTAATTTAGCAACAATTATCGCGAACAGCGAGCCATTACTGACAGCAGAACAAAAAATTATTTGTGATCGAATTATGCTGACTGTTGCTGCTGAACAAGGTGATTTTTTTTTTCTTGGACGCACCAGGTGGAACCGGCAAGACATTTTTAATATCGTTGATTCTTGCCAAAATACGGTCACAACAGAAAATTGTATTGGCAGTTGCATCGTCAGGCATTGGGGCTGCTTTGCTAGATGGTGGGCGAATGGCACATTCTACGAGAACATTCTAACAGTTTCGACAGTTTGTTTTCTAGCTCCTCCCAATTATCTTATGTGTGTGAAGCTTTTGGTCTAGACACTGTCTTCTTCAGGTATACTACTCAATTATATTTCTGTGCGCAACGCCTTCCATGGATGTACATTACAATAGGCGTGTTTTTTTCACAAGGATGTTATGCTAATAACATGATATCCAAAAAAAACGCTTGGTTTTTTTTTTATTTGTGGGTTGGTGTTCTTGATCAGTTGTCAAACCAATAAAAGTCAACAAATGAATTTTTTTTGCCAAACTCGCACAAAAACGCAAAAAATGTTTGTTAAAAACCAAAAGCAATTGTATAGAGTGGAAAATAAAAATATTCCGTTTTTTGTTAGTGAAGAAATGTCGAAAATAGGTGTTTTTGACTCTGTTTACATGCTGGGGTTGAATTCATATGAGATTGTGATTTATATGTGAGTTGGAAAAAATATTTTGTTACTTGTTTCAAAACTATTAATAATAAAAATTTAAAACCATTTTTATGGCATACTTAACAATTACCTTTGAAAAAAATGTCAACATTCACAGAAAAATGTGAAAAGAAATTTACAAAAAGTGCTTTCAATCACTAAACAGACCGTTTTTAATTGCTATTACGTTGTTTTATGTATCTTTATATAAATTTACAAATCTAACTCTTGAAATCAATAAAATTTTAAAAAATTTCAGCAACTAAATTGAGGAGTGTTAGAGTGGGCATACGATTTTATTCAGTTACACATTTGTGAACAAACCCTTTGCCACCCATTTTGCTTTTGTTCGAGATACATGAAAGTCTCTAGACGCACCAACATAAAAAAATGAAAAGTCGAAAAACTCATTCAATTCAATACTCGACTAAACGTCAAAAATCTATATGCGACCAAATCTTAACCATCCTTTTATCCATAACATCGGTTGTCGGGGATGTTGTTTTTGCTTTGCATATAAAATGATGTTATGTAGGTTAGGTTAGGTTAGGTTGAATGGGGGGTGCAGCCACAAGTGGCCAACACCTCACTCGGATCTCAAGGATCCATTGTGCTCCCCGGGAAATCAGAGGATGAGGAAATGGGGGGATTGGAAAGGTAAATGGTTATTGTGGTAGGGAACTCCCACTGAACCATTTGGAGCCCTGAGTAAATTTCAGGACGTTGCTCAGTGGGAGGTTAGAGATGTCGCCCAGTTCGTCGAAAAAGTATTCTCCGAGGGTTTTTTTCCGAGTGTGGGCCAAGCTAGGACACTCACAGAGGAAGTGGAATGATCCCTCCTCTGCCTCCTCATCTTGGCATCCTCTACATAAGTCGGATGTGCTAATGCCCATTCTCATCATGTGGGTACCCAACGAGTTGTGTCCCGTGAGAATGCCAATCAACAGAGAGAGCCGAGGTCTGCTTAGCTGGAGTAGAAATTCGGTTTTTTTCTTGGAAATATCTGGCCAAAGGTTTCCAGAGACTCGGCATGTTTCTAAAGATGACCACCTGTCATTGGCGGTTTTTAGAAAATTGTGTTTGATTCTGTTTTTTTCTTGCTCAAGTGGCCTTAGAACTGAGGTGTTCGTTTCGCTGGATTCGAGTGCTGACCCGATTTTAGCCAGCTTATCCGCCATTTCATCACCAATTATGTCACGATGTCCTGGAACCCAGGTTAAACTAACTGTGTTTGTTTCGCTGAGCAGTCTTAGGTTACTGCGACAGCTGTCTATGTCTACTAGTCTGGATTTTGTGATAATGGATGAGATAGCTTTAATGGCCGCTTGAAAGTCTATAAAGAAGTCAATATTTTTGTTGATCAGGTTTTGAGTAGCTAAGTGCTTCGCGGCTTCGCACATTGCAAGTACTTCTGCCTGAAAGACACTGCAGAAGTCGGGAAGCTTTATTGATCTATTCATGGTGGGGTAGTCTGAGAAGATACCTGACGCTACCCCTTCGTCCGTTTTGGAACCATCTGTGAAGACGGAAATGTGATTTCCTTTTATAACCCTGTTTTCCTCCCAGATTTCTCTTGTCGAAAAGACTGTTAGGGCCACTGGATTGAAGTCAATATGCGGGGGGGTATAGTCTGTTTGAATGTCTATGTCTGTATGGTTCATGATGGTTCTATGGCCTGATATGCCTGTTTTCCAATTGTTGCATTGTTTGAGTCGCAGTGCGCTTTTGGCCGCCATCTCCTTAGTAAAAAGATCTAGGGGAGCTAGCGACAGGAAGGTTTCCAGAGCTGCAGTTGGTGTTGTTCTCATGGCACTAGTTGAGCCAATGCATGCAAGCCTTTGGATTTTGGTCATGGTGTTAAGGTTTGAAGCCTTCTCTAATGATGGCCACCAGACTAGACAGGCATATGTGAGGATTGGTCTTATTATGGATATATACATCCAGTGAATGGTTTTGGGACCAGGTCCCCATTTTTTCCCAAAAATTCTACTACAAGTGTAGAAAGCGATTTGAGCTTTCCTTTCTCTTTCTTTTAAATTTTCTTTCCAGTTAAGTTTACGATCAAGGACAATTCCGAGATATTTTGCCGTACCTGATAAGTTTATTGGTATACCATTAATGGAGGGAGGAAGTATATCTGGAATGTTACGTTTTCTCGTAAACAGAACAAGTTCTGCTTTAGTAGTTTTGACGTTTAGCCCACAGTTTTTTGCCCAGCTGGTGAGCTTGTTTAGAGCTGTCTGGAGAAGTTCACAAAGGGTGGTTGTGAATTTTCCCGAAGTCATGATGACGATGTCATCGGCATAGGCTACTGCTTTTATTCCGCTCCTGTCAAGTTTAACCAGGATTTGGTTAACTACTAAGAGCCAGAGTAGCGGGGATAACACTCCTCCTTGAGGTGTACCTCTACAAGTTTTGGCTTTTAGGGTACTTGCCATTTCTGCTTTTACTATTCTCGTTTGGAGCATGGAGTCGATCCAGTTTGATAGCGTTGGCTCGATATTTATGGAACTTAATGCCATGCGAATAGCACTGTATTCAACGTTGTTGAAGGCCCTTTCTATATCGAGGAATGCAGCCAACGTATACTCTTTATATTGGATTGACTGTTCAATGGTTCCGACTACTTCATGAAGTGCAGTCTATACTGATTTGCCCTTTATATATGCATGTTGGGCTGTGGAGATAACATTGTTATTCAGTTTTGTTCGGATATGTGTTTCTATAAGTCTTTCTAGAGTCTTAAGTAGAAAGGAGGATAGGCTTATTGGTCTGAAATCTTTGGGTTCAGTGTGTGAGGGCTTACCGGCTTTGGGAATAAATATGACTTTAATTTCCCTCCAACTAGTTGCAATAAAGGTGAGGTTTAGACAACCTCTGAATATTTCCACTAGAATCGGCACAATCATGTCTTTAGGGCTTTGGAGCATCATTGGAATGATACCGTCCGGACCTGCAGATTTGTATGCTGAGAATGAGTCAATGGCCCACATTACCTTCCTATTATCTACTAATAGATTTCCTATGTTGGATATAACGTTAGCGTTACGGTTTCCGCGTCCTGGGATGTCATTTGAGAACACCCTGGAAAGTGGGTGTTCATGAGTGACTCTAGGGTTTCAGAGCATGAGTCAGTCCATGTGTTATCAGGTCTTCTAAGGAAACTAGGAATATTTTGGACCTTGGACATGACCTTCCTTAGCCTTGCTGCGTCATTTGTGCACTCAATATCTGAGCAGATGTTATGTATATAACAGTCTTGTGAAAAAAAACACGCCTAATGCTATAAATAGCGGTTTAGGCTGATTATAACATGATTTTACATGCATATCAAAAACAACATCCCCGACAATTGATGTCGGGGATAAAAGGATGAACAGAATTCTGCCCAGGACACATTTTTGACGTTTATTCGAGTATCGAATGAGTTATTCGATGTTTCATTTTTATTTTAATGTAGGTGCGGCTAGAGACTTTCATGTATCTGCAACAAAATCTTAATGGATGTCGGGGGTTCGTTCACAAGTGTTTAACTGAAGAAAAGCGTATGCCGACGATTACACGAAGGGAGTTTCTTGCTAAAAACTTGTGATAGTTCATTGATTTCAAAGGTTTATATTTAGATTTATAAAAAGATATATAAAATAACGTAATATAAATAGATATTAATGCATTAATTTCACGATGGAACATTTTCATTTTCGATTCTATACAACTGCCTTAGGGTTTTTAACAAACATTTTTTGTATTTTTGTGCGAACTTTGTAAGAAAAATTCATTTGTTGACTTTTATTGGATTTGACAACTGATCAAGAACGCCAACCATAATATCCCATCCTAGTGTAACAGGACTCATCGAATTGAGATTTGCTCTCCCTGCCGGCCGCCGTGATTTGGAACTCTATTAGGTTTATAGTAAAATTGCTGTTTTGACAGCCCATACAATTTATTTTTTTGTTTTATATTATTGTTATTATTCTTTATTGTCTACGATATGTAATCTACAGACTAAAGAATACAATAAGTACAAAATTATATACAATAGCTTAAATATCTACTATTAGTTTTGTGAGCTAAAAATGCTGTCAATAAATTTAAAAAAAAATAATAATAAGCTTCGAAACAAGTTGCAACAGTGGCCTATAGGTTCACGTAACCCTTAATTAGTTCGATGTGGAACTTCAAATAATAGAGGCCTTGCTCTTAGTGCTCTAAAGTCTAGACGGAGCATACACATTTACAAGGGAAAGCAAGTTTGAACTATCAAAAAAATTACATAAAATATCTCTAATAAAATGAACATATCATTATACATATCCCTCCGTGGTTCAAGAGATTGTATTTCCAGCAAAAGACATTTTGACAGATAAGAGTAATGATTACCCAATGTCCTAATTGGCAGCCATCGCGCGACCGAACAACGAGCGACGGGCGCTGCATCGGACGATCAAAATATTAAACAATAGCCGTATTTTATTATCACAATGATCCAATCCGGATCGGATCTTGATAGTAAAACAGCTTTATATCATCATATTTTTTATTATTTCCAGTTGGAAGCTGTGAGAAACTCACTCTTTCAACTGACATTTCAAAAGAGTTGCAGAGCTGCGCTACGAACTTTTTTTTCAATGGTTAATTTTTTGTTCTTTTTTTTAGGGAAAAATGATACTCATGCACTTTGTCAAATTTACATTTTTTTGCACTAATTCTTATTAATTTCACGAATATATGTTTTGTTTTGTAAAACTTTTTCATTATGTCATGTATTATACAAATATGAATAAAAGTGAAGTTTCTCGCTATCTATCTAAAATATATTTCATTTCACACAGATAAAAATGTTCATGTGGCAATACTGTTGCTATTGGAAATATTGGAAATGATACCAACGTTTTATTTAGAAGAACTAATTTTTAGATCACAAAAATAGATCCAACTAAAAAGCAGGATTTCGCTTTGTTGTTGTAACGCTAATAAACCCATGATCTGATCCGGATCAGATCAATAATAAAATACGGCTAATATTCCTATTGTGTGTCCTTATTAACACAGGAAAGCGATAGTGCGATCGGGTAGCACGGTCACAAATCTTTGTTTCATGATCGTCCAGGCTGTATCATTAAAGCTTTTCATAATCAAACTGTATACTCGTGCGACGCGACGCTACGAAAAGTAGTCTGGTTGCTTCAAATCAACCAATTTGATTTTCATCGCGTTGCTCTTAGCAAATAGAAAATGAAAATGGAATTCGAAGAGAATTTAACTAGTGAAATTTATGTGAATCTTATTATATGTATGTACATTGTACATATATGTATGCTTATTGGTAAAAAATATATTGTTGGCCTCGCAGCTCTGGGTACAAGTGGTTGAACTTGCCAAAGCTCAACCGGCTTTTATATAATTTTATTAGACGTTTTTCTTTTTTTATAATTGAGAAGATAGTGTCGCGATGTCAATTATGCAGCCTCGTCGCCGTCGCGCGATCTTATGAGCATCTTGCAACTGGTATTAGGACCAACAAGCAACGCGACCGACCGAAGTTCATCGTTCAATCGCGCGATGCAATTCCAATTAGGTCATAGCCTTATGGTTGTTAACAGTATCAAATTTAACAAAAGAATTTCTGAAGAAATTTTGTTTGTATTCTTTCCATCTTTGAAATTTAACTTTGAGTTGTTGGATTCCAGACAACACAAACATATTCTAAGGAGGGTCTGACAATACTACATACAGTACAATGATTTAAGGGTATACTGAAACTGATCAGTGAAATCACAGCCGAAATCAGTGCCGATCTGCTATCGTTCGCGAAAACAAGCACCGCGCTTGTGTCCGTTAAAACTGTGAACAATTCTCCCAACAAGCAAATAAACAAAAAAAAAAAAAAAAATTATAAAAATATTCCATCCATTCACCTACCCTTAAAACAATAAACAATTATTTTCCTGCCGCGTCGCACTACAAAAATTAATTCAGTGAATTTGTCCTATTCAGTGCCGTATGTCATTCAATCAAATCAAAAAAAAAAAAAAAAATAGACCTAACACAGTGCGTCCCCGTTAACCATCTCCTCCACACCACTCGTAGTTTCGTTGGCTGCACACATTTCTTCGATTTTATAATTTCTTATCTTATCTAGGTGGTGTATGCAGGCAATGAAGCTGTGGGTTTGCTGACGGATAGTTGATCAACGGTGTTGATTCCGTTGGTTAATCAAAGCCAAGTAGCTGGCTGGGCATAACACCGCTAGTAATTTGCTTTGGTTTTCCAATAGATCTACACTTGTTGATTATTCTTAGATAGCGTCTGCGATTGATATTTTGTTTTGCGTGTTTTTGTGAATTGTAATGTCGGGTAAGTTTAGAGTCGATTCGTAGCAATGTGCATCGGTGTCTCCTATTAAATCCTCTCCTATTTTCCTAAATGCTCGCACTGTGTTCTATAACATTATAAGGGTATTCATAACCCCTTGATGTGCGCGCAAAAAAAAAAAAAAAGATTTAAATTTTAAGAAGCCCAGCAATGAGTTGTTAGCTATTGCAATAATAGAGTTAATATGATATTGGAATGTGAGCTGTTCATCAAATAGAACACCAAGGTCGGCACGATTACGGTATCCGTGGTCCCGCTATTGTAAGCGTTCTAGACGCTCAAATCGCATGGGAATGGTTGGAAATGATAGATAAAATCTTCAAGAATTTAATTTTGGGGAAAAAAAATGAAAATAGCGAATAATTTCCGTATGCAACAGCTTTCCGCATGGCCCGCTTCGCGGGGTTCATTATTTGAACACTGTTTCCGCAGGGTTAGGCTGCTCATGCTAAATATGAAAATAGCAAATAATTTCCGTATGCAACAGCTTTCCGCATGGCCCGCTTCGCGGGGCACATTATTTAAACCCTGTTTCCGCAGGGTTAGGCTGCTCATGCTAAATATGAAAATAGCAAATAATTTCCGTATGCAACAGCTTTCCGCATGGCCCGCTTCGCGGGGCTCATTATTTAAACCCTTTTTCCGCAGGGTTAAGCTGCTCATGCTAAATATGGAAATAGCAATTGTTTTCCGTAAGCAACAGCTTTCCGCATGGAAATAATATAATATCGCGGGACCACGGATACCGTAATCTCCCCCCAAGGTCTTTCACAGTATGAACAATTTTCAGTGGCTTCTTGTTTAAGGAATGACAGTACATTTATCAACATTTAATCTTAGATCATTTAAGTTGCACCACTTAGAAAATAGATTAAGATAATTCTGCAAAAGAAAACTTAATGTCATCTAATAAATAAAAAGATTAGTAAAGTTTTTAACAATGAAAACACTTTTTATATTTCCTCAGATGTACATTTCAGAAGCTATGCTTCCATCGTCAGTGAGATTTATAAATTAAATTAAATTAAATTATTTGTCAAAAAACTAATATTTATTACAAAAATGTTTCTAAACAAAATTACAGTTAAGTTGAGTTTAATCTATTGAAAATTTTTTTGAATATTGAATCTTTGATTGGCCCATCATCATTATTCATTAGATTATTTTTGTTTTTACATATTTAAAAACAAAAATAATCTAATGTAATGTAATTACAATTAAATTTACACACGACGTCTTTTGCGTCTTTTAAAGTTGTGCTCTATGGTGTATGGTCTCGACGAACTACCAATAGAAAAATTATTGGGTGACCTAAACACTCTTGGTTTAAAGTGCCAAAATATTAAGTTAATTATTCGCATGCACACTGAAGTTCCAACTTATCAAAAACAGGCTTATTTTTAAGCTATGTTATTTCGCTTATTGTAAGCTTTGTACAACAATCTTTAATATACGCATTTCATGTAAATAATTCTCTCAGTTTATATAGTCTTAGATTTTCTTAGGAGCATGAAAATTTAAATCTTACGCCTGGTCTAGATTATTTACATATACCTAGTATGTATTTGTTTACTTCATCACAATGTAAAATTTATGCTGTTGGTGTGTAAGACAAAGTTTACGTAATGTATGCTGTCTTTGTGTGATAAGTGTCCTGGTGTAGATGTTATTGATATAGAAATAGTAAGTTGTGAATTGGAGTTTTTATCAAACGAAATACTTTTCAAACAGTGGATGTCTAGTCTACTGATCGGTGCAACTTAGTGACTGTTGTGAAAACGTGCGAAGAATTCAAAATTGATTTAAAGCATCTATTTAAAACTAACAGTAGTATTTATAATCCCATTCCAAAGTATGTCTAACTTTGGACAGCTCTTAGAACACTGTCCAACTCAAAATCGTATTTATAAACACTTCCATCGCTGTCTAAAGACTGTCTAACTTTAGACACCGAAATTGGCTGTTTAAACCTCGTCTAAAGTGACAATTTGATTGTTTTGTTGATGATTTTTTTTGAAAACTTGAGAACAAAATGCCATTTTCAACTATTTCTGTTTTGGATGACATAAATCTAATTAATTTGATAAGTTTGCAGCGAAACAGAAGAACGCGAAAAAAAGTAGAAGCCTCGGCTTAATCCGATGAGTCTCAGAGAAAAGGAATTTCGGCAAAAATATCGCAATTCAGACATGAAGAAGCTTATCAAAATTGTACGCGCAGATTTGAAAGATAGTGATAAAAGAGGAGGTAGAATTCCTATCGACCTTCAAGTTATGGCAGCCATTAGATGCTGGGGTCGAAATGAGGTGAGCTTTGTTTATCAAATATATGTTTCTTTGAAATAACATCGTTTTAATCCTGTTCAGATTCAAGATGACTGTGGAGATATTCACGGGTTAAGCCAGCCCAGTCTCTGCACGAGATGTCAACGATTGCGAGGGCTTTTGCGTCAAAGCGACCAACGTTTATTAAAATGCCAATAACAGCAACGGAGCAGATAAATGAAATACGTGGTTTTCAACAGGTAGCAGGTTTCCCAGAGGTAATTGGTGCAATCGATTGCACACATATTCGAACAACAAATCCCACATTTCTACCCGCAACACTGTAGAAAGATGTTTTGGCTTGTGGAAAAAAAGATTTATGGTGCTACAAAATGGGATGCGATGTTCGTTAAAGAATGCCAAGATCTTTGTCATAGCTTTAGCTGTATTGTACATTTTGGCAATTGATTTTGGAGACTCATCTTTAAGTATATATTAATGATCTCCATAAAAAATATTTTAAATTACCTTTTACTCCATTCCAGATGAAAATAGTGATGAAGGTGAAACTGAAGATGTACTTGAGGATGATAGTGCTAGTGCCCTAGTGGTGACCTAGAACAAGAGCCCAATAACTTAAATAATACACCATCTAACAGCAATCGAAGTATTTTTATACAATCACATTTTTAATTGTATTTTATTTTCCCCGTGATCTGATCTAAATCAGATTTGCCTTGAAAAATACATGTCCTCAGAAGCAAAGTGGCTTATCTCAAAATTTAGTGGTTTTGAGTTGAGTATACAGAAAAAATCACAAAAAAAAATTATTTTTCAGCCAAAGTGTCATTAAAATACTTCTTAAACTGAAGGGGTGAGGGCGTTTGTGTCCTTTTGCATTTTAGATATCATCCCTGAACTATTCATATGTAAACTGACACTTTCAGTTTCGTGTCAGTCGTCATTGTGAGATGTTGTGTTTTTGTTCGGAAGAAAAGTAGTATTACTAAAATGTCGGACTGCATTGAAACCAAGAGGTAAGTTTTATTTTTTGTTTTCGACATTTTTTTATTTGTGACACTTTTCTTCAAAAAACATTATTTAAGTATGAATATTATGTTTTAGGAAAAGTGACACTTTTCGTTTTACGTCATTTCTCATAATTTTTTTGAACTGTTTTAGTTCTTAGGCCTTGGCCAAACCAACGCAGTGAGTGCGTGCGATGCGATTGCGATAAGTCAAATCCCTATGTAGTCTAATGGACGTTTGACTTAAGGCATAGGGATTTGACTTATCGCAACCGCATCGCACGCACTCACCGCGTTGGTTTGGCCAAGGCTTTAATCGTTTCATTTCCGATAAGTAATTTTACTTATGTAATGTAATTTATTTGATCGTCACAAACAACGTAAATGTAACATGAGCTTAACAAAGAAGCTACTACCAACGCCATCTCGAACTCATTATCCTGAACAACAACCAACTCGAACGACAACCAATTTCAAGAGAGAAAAGCTTAAAAGGGGGAGAGCAGATGTTTTGGATGAACAAAACCGCCATTATTGAAGAAGACGCCGTTCATAGAAGATTAGATTAAAAAAAGTATTTATAGATTATCAAATAAAATTGGACATTAAATCTCAGATGTGGGGTTCAACCGAAAAAACAAAAGGATTCAACATGTCTACTCAAATCAGTGACCAGGAAGTGATAACTGCACTCAATGCAGCCGAAGTGGAGTTTCCCCCAGGAGCCTCGTCAGAGGAATTGAAGACCTTGTACGACAAGATGATTGGTTTAACACAGAACCAACGTCCGCAGTCGCCGATGAAGCCAAGGTAACCAACAGAAGTGGTGGGGTATCACGAAGGTAGTCAGCGCCAGGCTGTGAACTTCGACCATCTGGAGAACACACTCAACACATTCACTGGAAAGAACCATTATGATATAAGGAAATGGTTCAGGGAATATGAACTGTACACTTCAACACGTTCATTCACTCCGGACGATATGTGCTTGGGTGTGCGCCGTCTAATGAAGGAAACAGCAAAAGATTTTCTTAACACCCAGGGCGTTGTTGACTACCAGCAGCTCAAAATGTCCCTCATCGAAACTTGGGCGACAAGTTACCCACCGCGACATCTATCGGGAACTAGAGCAACGAAAGATACGCCCAAGTGAATCGTGCTTGGATTTCGTCATCTCCATGAAATCAATAGCAGCAAAAATTGATGTTCCTGAGGCCGAGCTGTTAACTTTTATCATCGATGGGTTCAACGACGAAAGTCCCAACATCACTCTACTAAACGACAGTAAAACGTTTAGCGAACTACTATCAAGACTTGATCGCTACGAGCAAAAGCGATCAACGTCCCGTCAACTGAAGACGAATGCTGTCACAACAACCAGCAGTGTCAGCAAACCGAAGTCAACCACTGTTGCGAGGCAACAAAACCTCTCCGAAGTCAGATGTTACAACTGTAGCCGATTTGGACATTACAAGAGCAACTGTCCCAGACCACCTAGACCAATTGATGCGTGCTTCATCTGTAGCAAGATCGGACACAAGCATTCTAGTTGCCCGAAAGCACAACGAAAACATCAGAAGATCGTCGCCGCAGTCACACGCCTATTATCAAATTCAGACGATGAGGACGAGATGGCAGGAGCTATAGATGCCATGCAAACGGTAAGTGTAGCCTTTTGTAATGATCAAACTCGGTGTACTGAATTTACGAATGTTTTTTCTTTATTTGATACTGGCAGTGCGGTTAGTATTATCCGACGTTCATTAGTGCCCAGTGGTGTCAAGTTGTCGAGCGAGCTAGAATCAACGAGTTACTCAGGGATTGGGAGAGGAAAAATCCAGTCGTATGGTATTATCCAAACTTACACCATATTTGTAAACAGGATTCACAAAATATCCCTCTACGTTCTTCCAGATGACTCGATGCCTTTACCGTTGATCCTGGGACGTGATTTCTTACGAGAATTTGACATCCACTTGAGGCAAATTAAATGTAGTATTAAAAACAAAAATGTTAATTTGTATAAAAATAAAGATTCACATCTCAAACGTTCGTGTGTTCGTGCACCTGATTTTGTTGATTCAAATAAAATAGTTAGTTGTTGTGGCGCATCGAAGACCCCATCGGATGTTGAGTGTAGGTCTTCAGTCAGTAGTAGAGTTGTGTCAGCTGGTAGTGTTGAGAGTCCGCTGTTTGACGTCAATAATAATACAGAGTGTCAATGTGTCTCAGTGCATTTTAGTGATGTCGCCCCGCAGGTACATTGTGTTGAAAACTACGATCTTTGTTTCTTACAAATGTGTGCTATAGATACAGGTATGTCAGAATTAGAGATAGATATTTGTCCGCGGTTACGGAAAAGCCGGTTTAACGAATTAAAAGCAGTTATTGATAGGGCATATTTACATCCCATAAATGTAGAACGCAGCCCTCACAATTATAAGATGAAGATTCGTCTTACCAATGATACTCCATTTTATTGTCCACCAAGGCGACTATCAGTGTATGAACGAACAGAGGTGAGAAAAAAGATAAATGACCTGTTGGAACGCAAAATAATTCGTCACAGCAAGTCACCATACGCTTCAGCGGTTGTCTTGACAAAAAAGAAGAGTGGCGAGTTGCGTATGTGCATAGATTATCGCGCGTTAAATAAAAAAACCATTCGCGATAATTTTCCCCTCCCACTGATAGAAAACTGCATATGGAAGGCAAGCGATGGTTTACGTTGCTCGACTTGAAGGACGGCTTCAACCAGGTTGGTGTTGAAGATGACTCCGTACAATATACGTCTTTCGTAACTCCAGACGGACAGTACGAGTATCTGCAAATGCCATTTGGGTTAAAGAATGCCCCAGCCGATTTCCAACGATTTATTCACCAGATCTTTCAGGATCTGATAGAGACAGGGAAGATAATTATTTACCTTGATGATATTGCTATAGCAACCGCTGATTTTGAGTCACACTTAGTAATATTACACGAGGTTTTGCAAAGACTCTATGAAAAGGGACTTGAGCTTAGAATGAGTAAGTGTAAATTTGGGTATAACGAAATCGATTACTTAGGATATATAGTTAATGCTTCTGGTATTCGCCCTACGAATGCACACATTCAATCCATAGAACACTATCCGATACCTAAGAACCAGAAGGAGCTTCATTCTTGTATAGGGTTATTTTCATATTTTCGACGTTTTGTTCCATCATTCTCAAAAATAGCCAAGCCATTATTGGACCTCCTAGGCAAAGAAGCTAGGTATGATTTTAATAGTGAGTGCTTACAAGCGTTTGAGGAATTACGGAGTAGATTGGCATCCGCCCCAGTCCTAGCCATTTTTAATCCGCAAAAGGAAACTGAGTTACATTGCGATGCAAGTAGCCACGGATTTGGTTCTGCGCTCATGTAACGCCAGGATGACGGGAAGTTCCACCCAGTGGCCTTTTTCTCGAAGACAACGACCCCGTCAGAGTCCAAATATCACAGCTTTGAGCTTGAAACGCTAGCGATTATATACTCGCTTAAACGGTTTCGGGTGTACTTAGAAGGTATACCCTTCAAGATTATTACAGACTGTAATTCATTGACGCTCACCTTGAATAAAAAGCATGTTAACTCAAGAATAGCAAGATGGGCGTTAGAACTTGAAAATTATAATTATTCTATCCAGCATAGAAGTGGCACATCTATGGGCCATGTAGACGCACTCAGTAGACACCACACTATCGCCGCGATTAATGGAGACGAAGTGGACTTTTATATTCAGGTAGCTCAGAATAGGGATCCGAAAATCAAGAAACTTAGAAGACAACTTGAGACTGAGATACTACTAAAGTACGAATTGAGGGACGGTCTTGTCTTTCGTAAGCAGGACACAGATAATTTACTACTTTACGTACCAGAAGAAATGGAAGACAATGTGATCAGGATGATCCATGAAAAGATTGGTCACCTAGGTATAGAGAAGTGTTATAATCAGATAAGAAAAAATTATTGGTTCCCAGGTATGAAAGATAAGATCGAGGTGTTCATAAAAAACTGCGTGAAGTGTATTATGTTCTCAGCGCCAGCTAGAACAAATAATCACAATATGTATAGTATCCCAAAGAACCCTATTCCATTCGACACATTGCATATGGACCATTTCGGCCCTTTGCCAGCCGTAACGTCAAAACGAAAACACATCTTAGTTATCATTGATGCCTTCACAAAGTTCGTACGGTTATATCCCGTCAATTCGACTAGCACCAAAGAGGTTTGCGCCTCAATGGAAAAATACTTCAGCTATTTTAGTCGACCTAGGCGCATCATAACAGATCGTGGTACTTGCTTCACCTCCCTAGAATTTTCAAGCTATCTTTTGAAACATAACATTGATCACGTTAAGGTAGCAGTTGCTTCACCACAAGCCAATGGTCAAGTAGAGCGGGTGAACCGAGTTATAAAAGATATTTTAAGTAAACTAAGCGAGCCTATTGACCACTCAGATTGGTCGAATAAGTTGTCCGAGGTTGAAAATGCTATTAATAACACAACGCATAGTTCCACAAAGGAGTCCCCTAGTAAATTACTTTTTGGTGTTGACCAGCGTGGGAAAATAGTCGATGAACTTACTGAATACTTAGATGACAAACTTAATGGTAAAGAGGGGCGTGATTTTAGCGAAATTAGGCTACAGGCATCTAACGCCATAAAAAATTCGTAGGAGTATAATGAACAATACTTTTTGAAACACAGTGTACCAGCGAAGCTGTATTTAGTTGGTGATTTTGTAGTAGTGAGACATATCGACACCACAGTAGGGACTAACAAAAAGTTCATACCAAAATACCGAGGACCTTATGTCGTGCACAAAGTTTTGCCAAATGATAGATACGTTATCAGGGACGTCGACAATTGCCAGCTGACGCAGCTGCCATACGATGGCGTCGTTGAAGCAGTGCGATTGCGGAGATGGGTAACACCGGTGCGGGACTCGGGGCCCGCGACAACTGACTGTTAGGAGCTACAGTGATTGAGGTCAATCAAGGTCAGATTGGCCGAGATGTAATGTAATTTATTTGATCGTCACAAACAACGTAAATGTAACATGAGCTTAACAAAGAAGCTACTACCAACGCCATCTCGAACTCATTATCCTGAACAACAACCAACTCGAACGACAACCAACTTCAAGAGAGAAAAGCTTAAAAGGGGGAGAGCAGATGTTTTGGATGAACAAAACCGCCATTATTGAAGAAGACGCCGTTCATAGAAGATTAGATTTAAGAAAGTATTTATAGATTATCAAATAAAATTGGACATTAAACTTAAAAAAAAAACCAACAGATTTGTTGGATTTTTGATAAATAAAAAGACATAATGTATTTCATGTCAAAATTATTTTTGCTTGTTTGAATGCTAAACGCCATTATACAAAATATGTCATTTTGCTTATGAAAATAAGAACTTAAAAATCAAAAAGTTTTGCTTTTAGCAGTGTAAGAAGTGTCACTTTATCAAGGCTTTTGAAAATCTTAAACAATATTTATAATTCGAATAGCATAAATTTTTTTTACAATGTAGATTGAACAGATCTTAGTTGTTTGTCAAACTAGCGAGATCGTCAAACAGTGTTGATAATATACCCGAATGGTCTGTTTCACCTCTGCAAAATCTTTAAAACAAAATATTTGTTACACCTACGAAAACACTGTTAGTATTAAATAGTCATCTTCGTTATCTTATTAATAACTTGAATATTTCTTTTAGCAAAAAGATTCACCTTCGAATCGACCTGGTTTACTCGATCAACAATCAATTGCCCCGATTGTACAATCATCCGAAAATACTCTTCTTCAATTATACACAGATACACGAGGTTGCCATCAAATCACTTCTGAACCTGGATGTAGTGGTTTTAGTGTCTCAAATTTATTATCCGGTCGACGCGGACTAGAAAATAAACCATGTTTGTCAGCTTCATCATCAGATGAAACATACAGTGACTTTTCCTCAGATGATGATTGCAGAGACCTAAATTTTTAAGCTTCTAGCAGTTCGGAATCTTTGGTTTATACCCCAGCTTCAAGCCCAATACAAGACGTTACACAATCTAATAAAAATTAAAAGCGAAACTCAAAAAAGAGGCAAATTTCAAAAGAAAATTGGATACGAAATAAGCTTATGATGGAAGAAGATTTGGAAAAGCCTATATTTCAAGTTCAAAAACTAAAAGATTAATTGAAGCAAGAAAGATGGGTCTACTTTGTTCTTGTCGACTTGGATGTTCGTCGAAAATAGGTGAAGAGAGGCGACTTCAAATATTTACCAATTACTGGAATTATGGAAGTATCGACAAGAAACGATGTTTTATAGCGTCTTCGATGCTTGATGTTAAACCGAAATATCGATACATTCGGGTAGAAAATGAGTTCACTGCCAATTCTATTTACAGAAAGCAGAGAAAAAACAATAATTGAAAAAAAAAAAGAAATTAATAAAAGAATTTATTGTTTTCTTGGAGTGTTGATTTTTAAAATCAAAATGAAAAGTTCAAGTGACCTTCACTCCTTATGCGTTTCGCCCAGGTACAAACAGTGGGCTCATCAGTTAGATGCTGTTTGTACCTTTCTAAGACGCAATGTTTGGTCGATGTTTGTCGACACATATATAAAGTTTACAGTGCAAACCTGGGCGAAACGCATAAGGAGTGAAGGTCACTTGAACTTTTCATTTTGATTTTAAAAATCAACACTCCAAGAAAACAATAAATTCTTTTATTAATTTCTTTTTTTTTTTTTTTCAATAAACATCGGCCAGACCACGGGCAAACCTTCTCTAGGTGCAAGAATGCAATCCCATTCCCCTAGAAATATAAAGTTTACATTGTGTTTGCACTGTAAACTTTATATATGTGTCGACAAATATCGTCTTAGAAAGGTACAAACAGCATCTAACTGATGAGCCCACTGTTTGTACCTGGGCGAAACGCATAAGGAGTGAAGGTCACTTGAACTTTTCATTTTGATTTTAAAAAACAATAATGCATTTTACTTTACGATTGAAAACTCGAGAATAAGAGTATGCAAAAAATTTTTCACATCGAATCTGGGAATCAATGATAGACCCATACGCACTGTCCAGGCTAAACGAGATAAATCAGTCACTAATATTGTCCAAAGTGACTTGAGAGGTAAGCACTCCCCAATTAATAAAACTGACGAATTTATTTTGAAATGAATAATGGATCACATTGAATCAATACCACGTATACCTAGTCATTACTGTAGGTCGAAATCTAATATGGAATACATTGATGGTGGCTTGACAGTAACAGCGATTCATCGAAACTATGTTGAACAATGCAAGGACAAACAAATTCCTTATGCTAAATATAATGTTTTCCAAAGAGTTTTTGTGAATAATTTCAACATAAGCTTTCATCGACCCAAAAAAGATCAATGTGAAGACTGCATCGCTTTTGACAACAACATTGATAAACAAAGATTGAAAGTAAAGTATGACGAACATTTGGCAGAAAAATAACTTTCAAGAGAAGAAAAAAAAAAAAGATAAGAAATCTACCAATGAAAATAATATACATATATATGTGTCCAAGATTAATGTGTTCAATTTTACAATCTGTGAACAAAAAAATAAAAATGTGGATTGTTATGTTTGGCACGAGGGTCTAGCTGGAAGAAGGGCCAACGAAATCGGTTCCTGTGTTTTCATGTATTTGAAAAAGCTTCAAGAAAACTCAACTGGATTGTTTAATGTCATTTTTTACTCCGACAACTGCTGCGGAAAACAGAACAACAAATTTCTTATTGCTTTATATGCTTATGCGGTACAAATACTCCCTAATCTGAATAGTATAACTCACAAATACCTTATTAAAAGTCATACGCAAAACGAGGGAGACTCTGTTCACTCAGAAATTGAACGTGGTATTAAGAGTGCTTTAAAATCAGGACCTATCTTTACTCCTGACCAATACGTAATGATTATTCGCACAGCTAAAAAAACAGGAACACCACATCAGGTTCATGAGCTAGATGAGACTAAGTTCTATGATTTGAAAGCGTTATCGGCTGAAATGGGATCAAATTACAACAAGGATGATCAAAGAAAACAAATTAAAATGACGGAGATTCGAATAATGAGATTTAAAAAAAACGATCCCGGTGTTCTTTTTGTTAAACTGTCATTCGCCGAAAACATTTTTCGTCGCATCCAAATAAGAGCGAACAACACTAGATCATTCGAAGGAATATCTAATCTGTGTCTTCATACCTTACAAACATCAGCGAGCGGTGTATCTTTAAAAAAGAAAGAAGGCCTATTGAAATTGATCGATAAAAATCAGATTCCTACTTTCTATCTAAACTTTTATTCAGAATAAAAGTTTCTAAGGAAAATTTGAAATAAAATAACGTGTTATTTAGACCTATGTATGTACACTATGTACATTTTTGACTCTGCAAGCTACTGAAACACTGAAGAACAGTATTTTTTTATTTAGTGTTAGTGCTGATTTACCTATTGTATTTTCGTTTACTGTTATCAACTTCATTGATATTTTTTTAAATAATACATATAAAAAGAAATCGTTTTGTTTAACTCTTGTAGAACTGAATTTTACAACTGTGAAAGATACTTAAAGACTGAAGAACAGTATTTTTTTTTTTCAATTAAATAAATTAATAACTCACCTAGTTATTTACTAATTTTGTTCGTTTGTTTCATCAATCAAGATCGATATTTTTGTTAAAAAATACTACTGAAGAGTATTAAAGCTTTGTTCAAATCCTGAATAGGTTTGTTAACTTTTTTTGTTTATTGAAAATAAGTGTTTAAATAAAAAAATATAAATTAATTTGTTAATAAATAAAATTATTGGTTTCATTTCATTACAAAACGACACTTTGCAAGCATTTCTGAAAAAAAAAACATATAAAAAGTAATTATTTTTATGCAAAACGACATAAGTCCGACCAATTATTTTTTAAGTGATTTTCTTAAAAATGTATTTATACCACTCGATAAAGAAAAAGAAATAATAATTTTCTTGTTCTACGACTTTTGCCGCATCGCACAACCTCTAGACGGAAATTAGTTTTTTAAGACTCAGAATATTTCAAATCGCTTTTGTGAAAAACTATAGATTTTGAGATAAGCCACTTTGCTTCTGAGGGGACAATGTGTTTGCAAAACCAACACAAGACCCTTATATGCATCTCATAGCTTTTAGTCAAACCACATAGAAATAAGACTCAAAAATGTTTAAGGAATTTCCTTTTTTATAGAAACTGGAAAATTTGCAGTAAGAACGAAGAAATTCAAACTTTTCACATTATTTTATTAGTCTTTTAAGCAAAACTTAAAAAATAATCTTATTCTATGAAAAAGAAACTAAAAACAAAAGTTAAATTAACTACACAAAAAAAAAAAAAAATGAAAATTCAGTCTTATAAAAAAAAAACAAAAAAAAATCACATCTGTCGGTTTTCCCTCAAATTTTGCATTTTTAGTTCGTGCTCCTCTCTAGCGAACTGAATTTGCGCCTCCAATGCCACAATATTCAAAACGTGTTCTTCTTGGGCGAATTTGACCTTATCTTCAACAGCTTTTCTCTTAAGGTCCAAGATTTCTAGCTTCTTGGCTTGCTAGCTACTAGCCCTAAGAAATCACTCTCCTTTTTTTTGATTCAAGAGCTGCCTCAAGAAACTCACTCTTTAAATACTGCTCCTGCAAAAAAAAAAGAAAGAAAAATAGACTGTATTGTTATGCATAAAAGTAATAAAGGTTTCTAAAAGAAAAATCGAATGTAAATGTCAATATTGTGGTAAATTTAGTTTCCAGCCAGAATATACATACAAATATTACTTCTCACTGTGATTTTAATCATATCAAAGTAATACCTTAAAATGTTCACAAATTGCTCCATTCTCAACTTCTTCTGAAATAGAACCTAGGTAAAGGCACATTTTATATTTTATATGTACTTACTGAATCATTTGAGACCTTTTATTTCTTTTCCCGTAATGCTGGATGAAGATGGTTTGCCGTTAGATTCGATCTAAGTTTTAAAGTTTGAATTACTTTATTTTTGGAACAGCAAAGTTTTTTGTACTTATACTAATGGTTCCTTCATTATCGTATCGTATGCCCGATCCTAAAGAAGGGGAACCCTCACAATTGCGCCAATTATAGAGGGATAAGCCTCCTTAACGTCGCTTATAAGATCTTGTCTGCTGTAATATGTGAACGTCTGAAACCCCACGTCAATAACTTGATAGGTCCTTATCAATGTGGTTTTAGACCAGAGAAGTCCACAATAGACCAAATTTTCACATTACGGCAGATCTTGGAAAAAACCCGAAAACGTAATATCGATATTCACCATCTTTTTATCGATTTCAAGGCCGCGTATGACAGTATTTACAGAGACGAGCTGTACAGAGCCATGTCTAGTTTCGGCATTACTGCAAAACTCGTACGACTATGCAGGATGACTTTGGAGCTCCTTGCTGCTCCGTCAAGGTTGGTAGAGAACTCACCGAGACCTTTGATTTCGAAAAAGGCTTAAGGCAAGGCGGCAAACTGTCATGCGATTTCTTCAACATCATACTGGAAACGATTGTAAGGAACTCTAACGTCAACACCAGAGGAACAATCTTTCAAAAGTCTGTACAATTACTCGCCTATGCAGACGATATTGACGTAATGGGAACAAAAAAGCGTGATGTCATAGGTGCTTTTGCGAGTATTGAAACAGAAGCGGCAAAAATGGGTTTGATGGTTAATGAGGGCAAAACGAAGTATATGCTGTCATCAAACAGGGACACATAACATCGACGAATTGGACAATTCGTCACAATAGACAGACATAACTTCGAGGTAGTACAGGACTTCGTCTACCTAGGATCCGCTGTAGACACGGACAACAACATCAGTGCGGAGATCAAACGGAGAAGAACTCTTGCCAACCGTTGCTTCTTTGGGTTAAGAAGGCAATTGAGAAACAAAACCCTCTCTAGAAATACCAAGGTGACCTTGTATAAGACCTTGATCATCCCAGTGGAATCATGGAATTTATCGAAAGCGGATGAGGAAACCCTTGGTCGTTTCGAAAGAAAAATTCTCCGAATGATCTTTGGTCCCGTATGCGAAGACAATGTGTGGAGAAGAAGATACAACAACGAGCTGTATGAGCTGTACCTAGACATGGGCATAACCAGAAGAGTACGCATCGCGAGGCTACGATGGTTGGGCCATGTAGAGCGGATGGACCCAAACGCTCCGGCTCGTCGGGTGTTCGAAAGCACAATGCAGGGAAATCGCGGAAGGGCAAGACCTCGTCTTAGGTGGCGCAATCAAGTGGATGAAGACCTCAACCGACTTGGAGTGCGAAACTGGAGAGAGCTCGCCCGAAATCGAAGTCGTTATAGAAGGATGTTGGTTGAAGCCCAGGTTCACCCCGAACTGTAATGCCCACCTAAGTAAGTAAGTGACTAATGGTTCCTTTGCACTTTCTCCATCACCGAATCGTCATTACTGTTGAAATGATTGGTGTAGGGGTCCAGCAATATCTCCTCAACATATAGGCCCGATTCATAAACGTTTATAAACTTTGTTGTTTCAGTTTTGTTTTCAAAAAGTTTCATTAATAAGTACAACAGATTGACATTTGACCTGTCAAATTGGTTATTGTTTTAAAAATAAGCTCCTTATTAAAGTCCTTGAAATTTGAGTAAAAGTGCGTTAAAAATTAAAAAAAAAAGCGACCAAATACAATAAAACTGAGTACATCACTTAAGCGACTCAATATCTGTAAGTTTTTGAAATTTAGAGATTAAGAAATACAAATCTAACTTGGGGCATACACGTAACCTCATATGAATAAGAGGTGCCTGCACGCTACCTCACCCGATGAATTGAGAGAAGAAAAGCGAAGGAACTTAACGCCGAGAAAAATTTCATCCTCACCAGAACTTCCAATGTCAAAAATGGGCTCATCTGCAGTAGTAACAGTAGACATTTTGAAGCAATTACTCGAAGAAAGTAACAAAAAGTTGTTGAACGAACTGCCTTCAAAAGCCGACTTTCAAGCGCTACACGCAGAATGTTCTGGCCTAAAAGCAAAGTACGAGGAGATTTCGGCCAAAATTGCAAGTCTGGAACAACGGAACAATCAAATGGAAGACCAAATTGAAAGTTTGTTGCAAAAGAACAACGAAACAAATGTTGTGGTGCATATGCCCATGGAAGCGAACACAGACATGAAAGAAAAAGCCAAGTCTGTCTGTGCCAATTTATTAGGAACAGAGAACGCAAGACTCAAGATTGAGCATGCTCGTTCTATATCTGCTCCTAGTAGTCGTACTGCTATGACCATTGTCAAACTAGATTCACGTTACACTG
Organism: Melanostoma scalare; assembly: GCA_949752695.1. Taxonomy (NCBI): domain Eukaryota; kingdom Metazoa; phylum Arthropoda; class Insecta; order Diptera; family Syrphidae; genus Melanostoma; species Melanostoma scalare. The sequence continues at coordinate 125,184,359 of OX456986.1, read as the reverse complement.
CACAGTCTATACTCAGTAACACGAAAACGCTAAGAAACACACAAATTCATGTCCATAAGGATCTCACGTACAACACACGTCGCAAAAAGAATATTCTTCTTCCAATCGCCAAGTTCTTGCGCACTAGATTTCCTCATGTAAAAATTCAACAAAGAGATGATAGGGTCTTTATTGAAGACTACCTTTTTACCTGGGATTTTACACTCGGGTTAACCTGTGGCACAAAAGATCCTCTGGAGGCGCGAAGAAATATATTTGGCGGGGAACATAATTTATTCAGTTCAATTTATAAAACATTTTATCAATGAAGTAGAACGTGGTAATCAAAATACAAATAGAAACGTAAGCAACCCAACTGTCAACCGCAAAACGCCAAAAAATGCACTTGAAGTTGGTTGCACTTCATCGCTTCAACAACAGGCCGATGGCATTCATACTTGGGGTGCAAACACAAGCACGCGCGTGCTAAAGCAAACTAGTAGCCGTTTACATGATGGAGTGGAATGAGGAGTACCCGTCTACCAGAAACAAAAGAATTATATAAATTTAAGTATTTTAGGGTATAATGTCGCGGGACTTAGAAATACATTTTTCAATATGAATTTTTTTAACTACGTCAAAACTTTTGATATAAGAATGACAGTTTTAAACAGCGCTGGTTTGATGGTGAATGCCAAAAAGCAAGAAAAAAGTCGTTCGCATTTTTGAAGCTGTTGAGGAAGTATAACACCCCTTTTTCAAAAGCATGCATGCAGAAGCCAATAAAAATTTTACGCAACTTTGTTTCGATAAAAGGAAGAAACAAGAACAGCAAAACATAAAAGCGCTGAATTCGTCGAGGTCTTCAGCAGAGTTTTGGAAAGCTGCCAAATTAGTGAACGGGAGGGCTAATTTCATTTCTTTATCACTCAGTGCATCAGAGCTCCACGAACATTTCATGAGACTACTCAATGCACCGCTATTTGCACCACTATCACTCTATGCACTTCCATATTTCAAAGACGAGATATTAGATGCACCATTTACGGTATCCGAATTAGAAAACACTATTGCAAAAGCCAAAACTTGGAAAAGCACCGGGTGACGACAGAGTTCCAGTAGAGTTCTATAAAAACTGCACAAAAGAATTCTTGGGAGCAATGACTGAGGAATACAACAGAATTTTTGTAAACGCAGATGTCCCAGAAAATTTCAAAAAAGCTATAGTATTTCCCCTACACAAAAAGGGTTCCTATGATGTAACTGAAAACTATAGAGGAATTTCGTTTTTGAATACTTCCGCCAAGCTTTTTAGTTCCCTCATTTTCAACAGGCTCACAAATTGGATTGAGGACAAGAATATTCTGAATGAATTCCAAGCAGGATTTAGAAAAAACTATTCTACTATAGATCAAATATTCTGCCTACTGAATATTGCGGAGAGCTTCAAAAGAAAAAAACAGAAACTCTATGCCTTTTTCGTCGATTTCCGTGCTGCCTTTGACTCGATTGCCCGAGAAGCGCTCTATTATAAGGTTTTGCTTTATAAGCTAGGAATATCCGGGAGAATTATGTCCATACTCAGAGCAATGTATGAAAATAACACGGCCTACGTATGGGATGGTGAATTCATCTCTGAAGAGTTTTCAACAGAAATGGGAGTATAGCAAGGATGTGTTTTGAGTACGTTACTATTCATTTTATTTATCAACGATATCATAGACGAAGTTGGAGGCGGTATTCGGTTTGGTAATATGCTAATACCAGGACTTATTTTTGCTGATGACATCGTATTCTTCTCTGAATCTGTGGATGGAATGCAGCGTATGATGAATCGGTTGGTAAATTACTGTGAAAAGTGGAATCTGACCGTTAACTTACAGAAATCTAAAGTTATAATATTTAGGGATGGAGGCGGCAGATATTCAAATAACGAAAAATGGACATATAATGGTGAAAATGTTGAAATAGTCCAAAATACTTAGGAGTACTAGTTACGTCGAATCTCAACATGAGAAAACATTTTGTATTGAAACTAGCTGAGGCGAAAAGAGCTGTTTCTTCAGTCTGGACACGTTGTATTGATAATAAAAACATCGAACATAATTCGAAGCTAAAAATCTTTCATGCAACCTCAGCTTCAATATTGCTTTATGGTGCTCAAGCTTGGGGATGCTGCCAGTTCGAAGAAGTAGAAAGGTTCCTTAGGTACTTCTTAAAACGTATTTTCCGATTACCACTTACCACGCCAAACTATTTGTTACATTTGGAAACAACAGAACCGCCATTATTTCTAAGGACCCTGAAGCTGCATTTTGATTATGTAGTGAAGGTGATGGAGATGGATGAAAGAAGGCTGCCTAAGCAAATCCTTAAGAGAGATATATTATTCAAGGGAGATATCGTAAGTAAATGGGAGGAGCTGGCGCTCCATGTTGGTGAAAACCTCTGTTTTTTGCCTGACATGAACCCATCGGACTTGAAACAAAAGTTTGGAAGATTATTACAGAGTGTAAGTCATTTCACTTATGAAAGGTTTAAGCAAGAAGCGCAGTCCTCACAATACCGATTGATCTACAGTCAACTCAATATGGATCTACGAGAAGACACATATTTGCTTAATCGCTACCACGTGAATATGTTGAACGTCATATTTCGAGTAAGAGGTGAACTAATTCATTTAAAATATATCCCACACCGACCCGACCTGCAGATCCTGTGCGACCTGTGCAACCTGAAGGAGAGGGAAGATGTATTTCATTTTATTGCCAGATGTCCCATCTTGAAGGAGTTCCGTGTGAGGTACTTTGGAGCAGCATCGATTGAATTTAAAGATACGCTGGACATACTGAATGGTAAAGTAGGCTGGGATCGTTTATATTATTACACCACATCTGCACTCAGTTACAGGCAACGCATACTTGAGGGAGACTTTTAAATCAAGTGAAATATTAGTATGCTAAAGTTAATTTTTGTCAATCTGGTAGACGGCCACTGGCCAAACCATATTAAACTTAAAGTAATCAAATTGTAAATTGTAAAATAAGCTGCATTTTAAATAAAGTTTTGTAACTAACTAACTAACTATAAGTACAACAAACCTCTAAAAATCCTGCATCACAGTCAAAACTGTTGCAATAAATCATGAGAGATTAAGGCCAGAATTCGACTTTCTTCGGGGTCTGCAGATTTCGGCGCTGAGCCGCCACCCGTTGCACCAACACTTCTCTTAAACGAAGAATGTTTTTCCTTAAGACCCATTTTCGTTTTTCTCCACTGGCACTGTATTTGCGCCACATCTCTTTTGTTGTGACTAATGTTGTCGAAACTGAAAATGAAAAGATTGTATACCAGCGTTACTGCTTTTCTTTTATTTGTTTAAAAAGTTAAACTTACGAGTCTAGAATCTCATTTCAGGCCTCCCTTTTTTGAGTTATTGGTGTCTGTATTTTGATTTTCGATGACGCCAATGTTTTCCTCAATCAAATTAACTGAAAGTGCCTAAAATAAATTCAGTAGCATTGAATTTATGCAACGAAACAAAACCTATATTAAAGCTAAATAACCTTGTAATGGGAGTCCCAATTCACGGATCTTTTTCGTTTTTTATCATCCATGACTGCTTGTGCTTGCTTTTGTATATTGTTTACAAGTGAAACGCCAAATCAGCTGTTTTCTTTCACTTAAATTCATTTGTTCACTTGAAATTCACAGAATTCAGATACGTCAGTGAGTGTTTGAGGATGAAGATAGAGAACTGTTGGAATGGGTTTATAAATACGTCCTTGACTAAGGTATGTCCAACTTCTTAGACACCATCTAGCTGGACAACTGTCTAAGAGTGTTCTAAACAAATTTTATAAATACGACTGTAAAATTCCATCATTTCACATCTAAAAAGCAACCGCATTTCCTAAAGAAATTAAAAGATAGCATAAAAGATACAGAATGCATCGTTCTCGTCGATTTTTTGGCAGGCTTATAATCCAGGACAAAGTGCAATCATTTCATTGGGCAAATAACCAAGCAACATTACATCGTTTTGTTATTTATTATAAGCACGATGGTGTTGTTTGTTGTAAAACGTTATGTGCAATAAGTAATTGTTGGAAACATAATACTGTCTCGTTTTATGTCTTTCAAAAAATGTTTGTAAATCATATAAAAACATATTTTTCAAACGTAAACAAATTAATTTATTTTAGCGATGAATTAGCTTCTTAGTACAAAAAAATAAAATTGTAAATTTATGTTACCATGCGAATGATTTTGGCAGAGAGGTATTTTTTTGCCACATCTCATGGAAAAAGTCCATGTGACGGTGCTGGTGGAACAATAGAGAGACTCGTTCGGAAAGCAAGCTTGCATATCAATTCAATAATATTGGATCTAAAATATTCGATTTTTGTAGTGAACAAATACTCGGGATAAATTTTTTTCATATATCAAATTCAAACATGGAAGATGAAGAAAAACTGCTGACATATAGATTTATGAACGTAAAACCAATAGCAAATACAAGACAGTACCACTCTTTTTTTTCAATTACATGTTTACAAACCTATTCAGAATCTCAAGATTCTTAAACACACAGCTTAGTGAAGCAAAAAAATGTTTTTTGTTTTCCTAAGATAGTTTTGAATGATATATTTTTTTCTTTACTAACCAATTTGAATGTATGTAAGACTTATGTAAAAATTTTGAATAAGAAAAATATTATAAAATGTCTTTAAAACTAAAAATTGTGTAATATTAAAAAAAAAAAATTACCACGTTTTTGATAAGCTGTTACTTCAGTGTGCATGCGAATAATTTTCAGGACTTCAAGTTGAAGAATAGACCTTTAAATCCTGCCTACTCCCATTTTGATATCTGGCGGTAAACATTCCCAAATATGTGCCCAAAGGCAAAGGGGTATGGTACGTTTCGTCATTTTAATCTTGTTTATTGTTGTTTCGCCCAAGTTGTTCGCATTTTGTTGTTTCGCATTTTGTTGTTACATAAGTTTTTCGTTTGTTTAGTTTATTTATTTTTCGATATTTGCATTCGTTTTGTTTAAAGATAATTTGGCCTTTGATTACTTTATATTTGGTTCGTTTCGTTTTCTATTGTTTCGTTTTTCGATTAGTTCGCTTTTGTTTATACAAAATATTATATTATTATATTATTTTTATGTATTATGTATATGTAGATTTTGATTATTTCGCCATCGTTTGATTGGTATTTTGCTTTTTGTGGATGAAAAAAGAGGCTAGAGGTGTAAAAATTCGCGCGAATTTTCTCGCTTCGCTTTGCATTCGTTTCGTTTAAAGATCATTTGGCCTTTGATCACTTTATATTTGGTTCGTTTCGTTTTTCGATTAGTTCGCTTTTGTTTATATAGATTTTGATTATTTTGCCATCGTTTGATTGATATTTTGCTTTTTGTGGATGAAAAAAGAGGCTAGAGGTGTAAAAATTCGAGCGAATTTTTACACCTCTGCCTCTTTTTTCATCCACAAAAAAAAAAAAAAAATACCAATCAAACGATGGCAATATAATCAAAAATTGAACTGTACCGGTTATTTTTGTATTTTAACAGTTTGCTTAACTTCTCATCAAACTCTATTGAAAATTGATTAGAGCCATCAAAGATACACTGCCAACCACTAGGATGAGGCCACAAATTTTGCAATCGATTTTCGCTTTTTCTATCTGGTGGAGGTTTTGTACCCGGAAAAGTTTATAACCAGTTAATAGATACGTATTTTCCCATAGCAAATTCATGAAATTAAAGGGTTAATTCGAAACGACGACCGTTGGAATTTCCCAAGATCAATTAATGAACTACTGAAAATAGGTATAAAAAGGTGCTCCACTAGGATGAAGCCACATGCAAAATTTTAGAAAAAAACAAAAAATGAGTGAAATGTTAACATTTTGTGGTTTAATAATATTTATAAATAACGTTTTTTTACATTAATATTACTAATATAAAAAACGTTATTAATAAATATTATTAATATTACATTATGTCCGCCATTTTTGGATAAAACCTCTATTAGACGGTTTGGAATAGAATCATACAGTTTTTTTTAAATAATCATATGAAATTTGAGCCCGTGCACTACGAATAGCATCAATTAAAGTGTCCTTGCTTTCAAATTGACTGCCACCTTCATAAACTTTACGAGATAGCCATGACCAAACGTTTTCAATAATGTTTAAGTCCGGTGAATATGGCGGCCATGACAAAAATTCCACGTCTTCTGATTGAATCCAGCTTCTGACAACCCTGCTAGTGTGGATTGGGGCATTGTCTTGTTGAAAAATCCAAGTCAGATGTCCAAAAATTTAATGTTTTTCATTTTTGGAAATGACCGTTCCAGCAAACATTTGTAGCTATTTTCGTTTATTGTTGTGGACAAAAACCCCAACTTCAATTCTATACTATTCGTGCCATAGTAGGTAATAGCTCCCCACACTATTACGCCTGATGTACGGCTATGATGTCTTGCCAAAATAAGTTCATCCTTTCTAATATCATGGAAATAAAAGTTGTAACCATCAGTACCATCAAGGTCAAACTTTTTTTCATCCGAAAAGACAACGCGTTTCCATTCACTGCTCCAATCAACATGCTGTCTTGCAAAATCCTTACTTATTTCTGTGTACTGGCTTCAAAACAGGTTTCTTTTTTAGTCTCCTCCTTTGAATAGTATCACTTTTTTGTATTAATCTTCGAACCGTTGTCATGCTGGCTGAAACTCCACTTTTGGCCCTATCATAGTCGCTGGTAGAGTGGAATTTGAGGCAAGTCTTAGAATAAACTGATTTTCTCTTGGTGTTGTGGCTTTTTTCGTGCGTCTTTTTTGATTTTTGCCATAGTTTTTTGGATCAGCAAGATAATTGTTTACAACTGTCTTGCTCCTGTTAAGTGTCCTTGCTATTTCACGGCCTGAGTGTCCTATTTTTTTGAAAGCATCTATTTTTGTTCTTTCTGTTGCTGTCAAAGTCTTTCCGGAACCCATGTGTGCTTCAAACTGAATAAAACGGTTATTTTTAACACTCTCTTAGATATTCTATATAAGAATTCGCACATGCGCACTCCTGCATAGAAATATTCGCAATGGCCTCATCCTAGAGGAGCACCTTTTTATACCTATTTTCAGTAGTTCATTAATTGATCTTGGGAAATTCCAACGGTCGTCGTTTCGAATTAACCCTTTAATTTTATGAATTTGTTATGGGAAAATACGTATCTATTAACTGGTAATAAACATTTCCGGGTACAAAACTTACACCAGGTATAAAAAGCGAAAATCGATTGCAAAATTGGTGGCCTCATCCTAGTGGTTGGCAGTGTATATTATATTTAAGAAGCATTTTCAGAACCAATTAGTCAGCAATAATATTAAATTTCGAAATATTGGGTACATTGCTTTATTAACAAAAAAATTCATTTGAACACCAAAACTGAACACATCCATAATGCATAGTTACATGTTCCTTGCTACTTTTAAACAAAATAATAAAAGAAAATATTTATTAAATTTCTGAAAAACCAAACCGCGCGATTTCACAAGCAATAATAATCTGATATTGAGTGAAGTAATTGAATGCCAAAACAATAGATTACCGTAGAGACAAAATGCGAAAAATCAGTTATCGAGATAAATAAAGTCTAAATAATCTTTTGCAAGTTCAATGGCAATGCGAAAAAAATGGTAAGCAAGATAAGAAATGCAAAGTAATTGGGCAGCGAAATAATTGAAAATCTAAGTAACAGAAAAACAAAACAGGCAATGCGAAGTAAATATAATAATTGTAAATGTAATAATTGTGTCAAAAACAAAATAATGGAATGCGTAATAAAATGTGCGAATCAAAAGGCACCCAGTTCCAAAGATTGGCTTTTTTTTAAAACTTATAATTTGAAAGGAATGTAAAGTACATAACAATTTTTTTTGAATCAACTTTATTGTTTACTAGCTGAGCCGCCCGGCTTTGCTCGGGTGTGTAGTTTTAAGGTTCCTGTTCTCGTTTTTTCTCTTCCGTGGGAATTTGGGGATGAAATAAAATCTTTCTTACTGTGGGACTAATGTGGCATCCTAATGCTGAAAGTAGTTCCTAAGTTTCCGTTCCCAACCCATTATTGTTGGAGTTTTCCGTTCCCGTGCAAATATGTGAATGAAATATAAGTCTATGTCACTCAGGGATAATGTTACATCCTAGAGTTGAAAGAAATTTTGAGATCGGTCTAGTAACTTTAATGATCCCTTTCCTGTTTCTGATCCTGTCGGATTATAGGGATGAAAAATGTTGCCTAAAGCTAGTCCTAAACGACGAACATGCTCGCCGAGCATGCTCGTGCTCGCCGTATTTTCATCGTCTAGGGGTTGGTTGGCAAGCAGTTGGCGAGCCGCTCGCTGTTGGCGAAAATTTTCGATTTTTTCATGTTCGTTGGCTTCGTTGTTTGCCATGTAGGGCCATGCTCGCGATCAAACCGGTTTTTTACTATGAAGCAAACCTCATTTCTGCTGTGGACGTCGTCGTGTGCATATCGCGGATAAAGTAAAAAGGCAACAGACAGCCACAATTTAATAGAAGAATACACACGTTTACGCTGTGGGAAATCAACATGAAAGGAATGCTCGGCAAATGCGTTCGTCGTCTATGGGATAATGCAAACGAGCATGCTCGGCGAGCATGTTCGTCGTTTAGGACTAGCTTAAAGCTAGTCCTAAACGACGAACATGCTCGCCGAGCATGCTCGTGCTCGCCGTATTTTCATCGTCTAGGGGTTGGTTGGCGAGCAGTTGGCGAGCCGCTCGCTGTTGGCGAAAATTTTCGATTTTCTTATGTTCGTTGGCTTCTATGTTTGCCATGTAGGGCCATGCTCGCGAGCAAACCTGTTTTTTATTATGAAGCAAACTCATTTCTGCTGTGGACGTCGTCGTGTGCATATCGCGGATAAAGTAAAAAAGCAACAGACAGCCACAATTTAATAAAAGAATACACACGTTTACGCTGTGGGGAATCAACATGAAAGGAATGCTCGGCAAATGCGTTCGTCGTCTATGGGATAACGCAAACGAGCATGCTCGGCGAGCATGTTCGTCGTTTAGGACTAGCTTAAGTTACTGACAAAGGGTAAAGGGGGATAATGTAGCACCCCTAATGTCGGAAGAGTTTTTGAAATCTATCCAGTAGTTTCTTAATTTCCGTTCCCAATCCCGTTCCTGGGAATCTTCTGTTCCCATGAAAATTTGTGAATGGAATATAAGTCTATGTATGTCACTGAGGGATAATGAAACATCCTAGAGTTGAAAGAATTTTTGAAATCGGTCAAGTAACTTAAAGGTTCCCGTTCTAGTTCCCGTTTCTGTTCCCGTAGGATAATAGGGATGAAATACACGTCAAGTTACTTAGGCATCCCCGAGCACTTGCAATCGTTTGAATGGAAATGTTATTCAAACGAAATAACAATTTAAATGTGTTTTTAAACCGTCGCAAAATATGTACACATAAATATTTACCAATTGTATTTTCTGCAAAATAGTTATTATTATATTAGTAAATAGCAAAAGCTAAATTTGCAGCCTCTATAATTGCTTTGTTAGCTTTTTCGACTAATGTCTCAGATGGGTAGATTCGTTCGAAATCAATAAATAATTTTTATTTTTTCGCTCAAGACAGCAAAAACTCTGTTAGCTAGGTTTTCAGATCTCTTTAAATATTAGGTACTATTTTACTGAGGAAAATAAATATTTACCAATTGTATTTTCTGCTAAATTGGTTTTCGTTAAATTTGCTAATTTTGTTGTTAGTCTATTTGACTTTGATTTTTGAAATCGGTCAACTAACTTTAAGGTTCCCGTTCTCGTTCCTGTTTCTGTTCCCGTGGGATTATAGGGATGAAGTCGACGTTAAGTTACTGAGTGATTATGTGGCATCCCAGTGCTGAGAGAATTTTTGAAATCTGTCCAGTAGCTTCTAAGTTTCCGTTCCCAACACCGTTCCTGTGGGATCTTCCGTTGCCATGGAAATATGTGAATGAAATGTAAGTCTATGTCACTGAGGGATAATGTAACATCCTAGAGTTGAAAGAATTTTTGATATATTATTAATTCTTAATATTCCCGTTCTAGTTCCCGTGGGATTATAGGGATGAATTATTGTCTAAGTTGCTGATGGAGGCGGATAATGTAGCACCCCTAATGCTAAAAGAATTTTTGAAATATGTCCCGTAGATTCTAAGTTTCAGTTCCCAAACCCGTTCCTGTGGGAATGTGGGGATCACACCTTGACAGGCACCATCTCTGGACTAAACTATGTCTACCCTGAAAATTTTATACAAATCCGTTGGGTGGTTTAGGAGTATACCCCGGACATACATACATACATACATACATACATACATACATCCTATTTTATATATAAAAAGAAGATTTTGTACTTACTGTAAGGTTTAATTAGGAAAACTTTTAGAGACTTACTATTGATATCTTAGGCACAGGACTACCTCAAAAATGTACATAAAATTTGTTGATTTTAAAATGATCAGGTTTCTAAAGCAACTCAAATTTTTTAAACCTTTTAATTAATTTATCTGCTTTAAAATGACACCTTAATCGTCCTGATCGCTTGAATACAGACTATTTTAGAGTACAAAGTCTGAAAACCATAAAATCACAATTGTTTGGTACTTTGAGTAAGGCTGGAGGGGAGAAGAAAGTTACAAAAAAAAATGCATTTCCTGCTTAATTTTATAGCCTGTAATTTAAAAATGAATTATCATGTACATTCATGCCTAGACAATAAAATTGCACTAGCTATATACATTGCATTACCTACATTCATTTACCATCGCCATTTTATTTTAAAGCTCGAAAAACAAAATAAAAATATCACATCAACAACCGTTCGTCGTAGCTATTTAATGAGATGACAGAGACAGAATAAATTAACATATTGAAATTGCAATTTCTGTTCGATTTAAAATTTGGTGGCAGCGTTTAGAGATAATTTCAGTCATCCGGATCTGAATAGGTGAAAATCTTCATTTGATTTTATCGATAGAAAAAAGTACGTTACTGCTACAGTTTTTCTCAGAACCAAGTTTATTTGTATATGTAAGTAGATGGTGTTGCAATTTGTGGGACATCTGAGCGGGCTTTGATAGTACGGTTATGGTTAAATGCAAATTGGTGAGTATTACCATGGGAAAAAACATTGCTTCTCTTTTGTTGCACTGGTGGAAAACTTTCCAGGTAAGGGCTATCAAAAAGTCAAAAGCAAAATCACAAAATTTTGAAAAATGAACAAAAACTTTATTCGAACATATAGCACGGTCGATTTTTTTTATGTTTGAAGATTACTATATGCAAATGTTGACTGCGGCTGCACCTCAAATGGTCAATCGGCTTAATTCAATTTTGGCAAACTTTTTTTAATATTTTTCATTGCTTCATTGTTGACTTTCAATGCATCAATCGAAGTAGACTTGTCGCTATAGAAATGAGCCTTAAGATAGTCATATACAAAAATAGCATAGAGACGTTAAATCGAACGATCAAGGTGGCCAAAGGCCAATTGACCGTCTCCAAAAGTGAAGTAGTTTTCCGAACTCGTCTCTCAATTGGAAATAAGTGCGCGATGAATTTTCTTAACAGATTATTGACCAAACTGAAGATTTTTGACAGTGGAACAAAACACGAAACGTGCGTGTTGCCAAAAAGAAAATAGCAAAAAAATATCACCTACATAGGTACATATTATTTCTTTTTTTTTTAAACCTCGACCCGGCATGAGAAATGAGAGGTTTTTCTGTTGGCGAATTTTTAGAAGTTTGTTACTTGAGTTGCTGAGCGATTAGCGATGCATTCTGTTTAGCTACAGTATTTATGCTACTACAATATTACTTCTTCGAAAATAAAACATCTTAATAACATGGCAAAAGCTCTTCAATTACAATCGCTTACACTCCCTCGAAAAAAGGGAAAAGCATCGGAATCTTTGGAAACTTTTTCCAATGCGTAACTAAATCAGTGTGGAAATTTTTTTTCTTTCATAAGATTTCAATAAAAGACTTCTTTACCTATCATACCTCAAACAACATACCTAGAATATCTAGAACACAAATTTTATATGTACCTATACTACTTCTACTATACTCAAATTTTCTTCCAGTCGTTTAATTATATCCCTTTATCCCTTTGCACATGTTAAAGCTGTCTTAGTCATCTACACACGGAAAACAGTTTTTGTGTTGCCAAACAGCACAATGAAAGCAATCTTAGTGCCAGTACAAGGACCTTGGAGTTGGAGCTAAAACTTTGATCATAATGAAATTAAGACTGGAAACAGAGACAAGACAAGTTGACACATAAGTTGAATTTCAATTGGGGACATGTGCTGCATGTTCTCAAATACCTATACAAAACAAAAAAATCTAAACATAAACGGACCTATAGCTTCAGGAAAAAGTGTTTTTTTTTTAATACGAAATTGAAAAGGACCAGCACTAGTGTTGTTTGTAGTCCTGCAAATAAAGTGTCATAAGTGAGAAAAAAGTACTTGCCTGTGTGCTCTGCGTGAAATCAGTTTCTTTCTCAACGGACAATTAACTTTGATCTCAGTTGAAATAAAAAAAAATAATCCTAATTGTGCTTTTCTTTTTGTCAGTATCGTATTTTTCTCCGTGTTAGCTTTCCATAATAGTTTTTACCCGCGGCTCTGACCGTGACTTACTTATGTTGGGCTGTAGTCTTTGATTGTTAAGAAAATATGTAGGGGAAAAAGATTCAATGAGAAATATTGCTCTTAAAATGCCGACAAATATGTTTATGATGTGGTTTATGATTTGATTTTCCCAACAGTCTGATACTAGTAAGAAGCATATAAGTGAGACGATTATAGTCTCAGTTTGTGTTTCTTAGAGATAAGAATGCTGATTACACCGTTAAAGAAAAAGAAGTTAAATCTGCCGGATCGCATAGATAAAACATAAGAAAAGTTGTGAAAATTATTGTAGTAAAAATAAAAAAGTAGACTTATCTAAAAAACTTTTAAGCAGCTTGCTCCACCTCTTTTGCGTGAATAATAACATAAAACTGATCTATACTTTACAAAAGTAGTTCACTTGGAAATCAAAATAAAGTACCTAAAAAATTTATATCAAAAATAAATGGTTTCTCTTCTCCAACAGAAAATTTAGATTCATATAAACTCTGCCATATAAGGCAGAATGGCCTTATCGGTGGCAATAAATCGAAAAATGAATTTGGCTGTATGGGACCATTGTATTTTTTTTCTTATAGTCAAATACCCCACTGATAATAATGTAAAAGTTTCAGACCGTTATCGTTAACACATTTTGAATGATATGCATCGGCGCAAGCCATTCTTGTTCACAGAAAGCTGGAGTTTGTTTCGAAGAAATTTGTAAAGTGTTTTTAATTGTCTAAATAAAAGTAGAGGTTATTTAATATTAAAATTTCTGGAATGGAGCCTTCAAGTTCTGGTGTTTGTTAAGCTATTTAAGTGTTTTTGTTTTGAGAAAATGCTTTTAACTATGAAAAACGGTAATTATCATTAAATACTTTAAAGTCTCATGTTTTTTTTGCTTCTTTGTGCAAACATTGATCAGTTTAATTGTGTTCCCAGTTAAGGCCCCGACCCATAGAACGCGTTGCGTGCGGGAGAAGCGGCGCGGCAACTGATGCGGTGGGTTTTGCCGCGCCCAACTGATGGGGGTGACCCATAGAATCCGTTGCGGTGTTTTGACAGATAAATTTAGTCAAAATGGGGGCCTTCAAGAATCGTATCCGGATAGCTTGTTGTTGTTGTTTACGTGTGGGAAATCGAAAAAAATAAGTTATAATCGTCTAGCAATGATATTTTGAATGTTTTTCTGTTTTCAAAAGTCGAATTTTAATATTTCACAGCTGTTGTCTGTTGTCGATCGTTCAAAAAGGTATCTAAGATACGGCTATCCGATAGGTTCTTGAACGCGCCCATTGTCACTTTTTCCATATAAGAGAAAACTTCAAATTGGTTGTGACTGCGCATGTCTCTCTTCTGTCACCGCGTGAGAGCCGCGGCAAAGTAGAAAATTGGGCTACTCGACGCGTTCGGCGCGTTACTCGCGGTGCTTATGGGTCACCTCTCATAAGAACGTGTGTATTTAATCGAGCTGTCAGTTGGAAGCGGTGCCGCACGCGCGCAACGCGTTCTATGGGCTGGGCCTTTAGTCCCAAGCTTAATTTTTGTTGTTTTTGGTAGCTGGTGCTATCTATTTCTTGGAACTGCAAAAAAATTTTGCGGATTTTTGCGGTTTTCATCAAAAAGTATTTTTAGAAAATTTTCTTTCCGACAAAAAAAAATGGAAGATTTCTAAGATTTTTTTTAACCTTAAGGTACAAGTTCGAATACGATTTTTATAACTCGAAGGGAGCTTGTAAATATAATTCGGTCATCAGAAAATATTAATTTTCAAAATCAATTTGAATTTCTGGAAGAAAAGTTAATAAAAAACGAACTCGAAACTTCGATAGTATAGGTGTAACAAATTGCCTCTTAAGAAATGGCTAGCTCGAGGGGATGACAATATAGTTGTTGCAGAAAACATAAAAAAGGATACAAAAAGAGTTGTGGGTTAATAATAAACAAACCAAAGCCCGGATTCGGGAATTCTAATGATGGCGATACGGCCAGACGTTTTTTTTTTCAAAATGCTGAGATTTCTGCAGAAATTACAAAGATTGATGTTCAACTCATAAAAAAGATGCACACTATTATGATTGTTATGGCTAGTAGCCATGAAAATAATGTCGAAAAGTTTAAAAGTTTCGCAATTGATACTGCAAGATTTTATGTGGAAAAGTATCGTTGGTATTACATGTCACCACCCCTTCACAGATATTTAATTCATGTACCACAAATAATTGCCGATGCTCTTTTACCAATTGGTCAACTGACTGAGGAAGCCCAAGAGTCAAGAAACAAGGACTTCAAAAATTATAGAGAACATAATTCTCGGGAATCAAGCAGAGAAAATCCTTACCGAGATATTTTTAACTCTTTTTTACTAAGTTCTGATTCCATAACAACAAGCATGAAGAAACTATCGGAAAAAATGGAGCAACACCTGCCAATTCAAGCATTGGGTTTGCTGAAATCCCTTCCTGTTTATAATAATTAATCTGAGGCTGAAGAAGATAGCAGTAGTGAAAACAACGATGATTTTGTTTTAAATTAATAAAAATCAATTCCTTGTGTTATTTAATAAAATTAAAATTTGTTTGCTTCGGTTCTTACAAAAAAATATGTTTACTCATTTTATTTTCAATAAGACATGAGGAGAAAAGATATATTTGTTGGTAAGCGTATTTATGGCCCATTTGAAAACCCTAATCAATTTCAATTTTTTCTTAAAATACAAAAAGTGGGCGTTTTGGTGGGCGTGGTCAATGTTGAGTTTTTAAATATCAATAAATTGATTGTATAAACATTTCCAGAAATTTTCAGGTCCCTAGGTCCTTGGGCTGATTTATTGCCACCAATACGGTCGTTCTGCCCCAGTGTGCGTCGCCTAGTGCACAAAAATAAAAAAAAAATAGAATGCAGATTTTTTGTTTAGGTAGGGCTGAAGCTGGAAAATCTTGGAGTACATAAATTTGTTCTGTTTTTCTTTTTTTCACTGATAAGCGGGACTTTCGTTTGCACTTGAGGTAAATAAAGCTGCAGTTTAGTTAAAGGTTGAAACCAAAGGTTAGTCGTTGTTTCACTTTTTACTTGCGATTACAGGTAGGTACTTAAGGCAAATCTTGCAATCGTGCAGAAAAAAAAGTTTTGAGATAACATTTAAACATGACAGGGTGATGGCATGTGAGGTCAGCCCCCGCCAGTAGTCAGCCCTTTCGTTATAAAGTCTAGCAAAACAGTGAAGGCTTTGGTTTGCTTTCCATGAATTTGTTTTCTCGTGAAAACCTAACTGTTCTTCTGTCTGGGCATTGGCAAAATTGTATGCCAATGCAGCTGCTGCTTATTTTGTTAAAAATGCCACTTTGCTGCTAGTTTTCGTACGTGTCCGTGTCGGTTGTGTGTGTTTTTTTTTAAGTGAAAAATAGAAGCAGTTCTTTGGGAAAAAAAGCTACAACTGGCGAAATATTGAAGGTAAGTGCCTTATGTTATTTGTTTTAGGTCTATTTTAGTTCATTTTCAATATTTATTACAAAAATAAACATAAAATGTTCTTAAGCAATTATTTAGAAGGGGGGCTGCTTTACTGGACCAATTTTTTTTCAATGCTCCCCCCCCCCCCTCCCCCCCCCCCCCCGGCTGACTACTGAAACCAACTTTTGTTTGTTTTTTTCTTATCTGAGTATACAAAATGAATGGAAATTTTCTTCCCTTTCGATTGACAAAAAAAAAAATTCACAAAGTTTTGAGTTTCAGTAGTCAGTCCCCTATAAAAGTTGCGGTAGAATTGGTGGCTGACTATGGAAGACGCATAGTCTAATGTCAGCCGTTTATTTTTTTAGTATTTAGTTAATGTACAAAAATATAGGGAAACTTAGTTTACTATCCAATTTATTGACTGATTAATTATAAAAATATAATAATAAGCTAAGCAACTTTTCAAAATTAGACCAGTTTTTCTTACATTAAGTACCTGCTTTATATTGTAAGAGTTTTATTTGCAATTGCAGCATTTTTGAAATGGCAGAAAGCACTAAAAAAGTATTCCACAAATACACAGAGGAGGCATTAGCAACGGCATTGAAAAAAATTAGAGATGAAAATTGGCGTATTAGAAAGGCAAGTAAAGAATATGGCATTCCGAGAGGTACTTTACAGGACCGAATACACGGTAGAGTAGCCGAGAAAACGAGAAAAATGGGACCCGACACAATTCTGAAGGCAGAGGAAGAAAAGATTCTGGCAGTATGGTTGACCAATCTGGCAAAATGACGTTTTCCACAGAAACCCTCAGATCTCTTGAATACGGTGCAAAAAATAGTTCGGGACGATAAACGGAAGACCCCTTTTAAAGACGATCTGCCGGGAAAGTCTTGGTACTACGGCTTTTTAAACCGTCACCCTGAACTATCCCTCAGAACACCAGAGGGACTATCAAAAGGTAGGGCTGTAGTGACAGTGGAGTCAGTTAGGAAGTGGTTCCGGGATCTGAAGGGATATTTGGAGGAAGTCGATGCGGTAGATGTGGGACTTCCTTCTGCCTTGCTCCAAAAACGGGGATAGTATTGGCACCTAGAGGGGGGAAGAACCTTTACCATGTTTCATCCGGAAATGATAAGGAAACAATAACGGTTCTATTTGTTTTCAGCGCTGATGGCCAAATGTTGCCTCCGTTAGTTGTGTTCCCATATGTGCGCCCTCCGCAATCTATAGTTAAAAGTATGCCGGATAATTGGATTCTTGGCAGATCCGAAAGTGGGTGGATGAGGTCAGAGACATTTTTTGAATATGTGGCCAATAGTTTTGACGACTGGTTGAAGGAAAACAATATAAAACGGCCAGTATTGTTTTTTGTCGATGGCCACAAGTCGCATTTAACTATGAAGCTAAGTGACTTTTGCCGAGACAACGGAATCATTCTGTATACACTTCTTCCTAACACCACTCATATAACACAGCCCGCTGACGTAGGTGCGTTTAAGGGATTGAAAGCGGAGTACAAAAACACGGTACACGATTGGCAAGGACTTCCGGAAAATAGAGACAAAGCTGTGACCAAGACTAATTTCTGCGAAATTCTGAAATTAGTCTTGAATAGTTCAGATAAAACTGATACCATCAAAAACGCTTTCCGGAAGTGCGGGTTGTATCCCTTCAATCCAGACGCAATCGATTACACCAAATGCGTCCAGAATGAGCTAGAGAAGCATACCACTTGCTCGGAGGTTTTAACAGTCACAGCTTCAAGCTTCTGCGAGACAAGAAAAGTGCTAGCCTTGGCAAAAGCAGAAATCATAAATCAAAATATTGATTTTAGTGTTTTAACGGATATTGTCGACAAGTTGGAAGACCTTCACTTGAGCCAACCTGCCTTAAACGATGCCGTTACTGGCACTTATGTATGTTGTTGGTGAGACAGGTGAACTACAAAAACTTAGTTCTGAAGTCTCTATAGGAGCAAATCGTCCAGAACCAGAAGTCAGCATAGAACAGATATTGCTGGAAGCTGAAGAAGTTTTGAACTCAACCATAGGTAAGATTGATACGATTGACAATTTGATAGATGTTAAAGCATTCCTTATTTCATAGTTAATAATGCGTCTCGGCGTTCTTCCATCACAGTAAATGAACTGCTGGCCAATATTGCCGGCGAAGCACCAGCTGGTATGTTGTGCTTATTAGTGTGATTGATTGTTTAAAAACAATAACATTTTCATTTTTAAAATTGTTCCAGCTCAGTGTACACCGTCAACATCTGCTGCAGTTAGCCCTGCAGTTAGCCCTGCATTTAGCCCTGCATTTAGCCCTGCATTTAGCCGAAAACAATTCGGCTCTTGCTTGGAAAAACTTTTTCAATAAGAAGGAAGAGGAAAAAGTAAAAAAAACCAAAGAAATAGAGCTGCGGAAAGAATCCCGGAAACGAAAGCGTATGGAAGCTGAGAGGATAAATGTCAAGGAAGCAAAAGAAGGCAAAAAAAAATCCTGTGCTCAAATTGTGAGGAGGAGCTCATTTCGGAAACTGAGGATTACGACGAAAAAACGTTGGGTGCGACTCCTGCATTAGATGGTTCCATCTAAAATGTTCACCATTTATTGGCAAACTCTATGAAGACATCAAAGACGAAAAATTTGATTGTGAAAACTTTGCAACCTAAGCACAATATTCACAATCTTTTGTCTTTGAAGGATATTTTGTGATAATGTTTAATGTTGTAATGACTCATTATGTAATGAGTTCACTCCTACAAATCCAAACAACAGCAAAATAAACCAGCAACAACACCAATGCCAATGGAAGAGCGCAATTACCAACACAGGCGATGATAATGGTGACGATAACATACACCAACAATACCACCAGCGACTTACCATTGACTCCACGTGGAGTGACATTTCATTGACTGGTACAGCTCACATGTACTTACTACCAAAAGGTGTATAAGGCAACCAGTGAAATACATGAAAACTCATTCCGGTACCGTCAGCGCAGAAGTAAAGCTCAGGAACCAAGACTGGGTGAGTAAATAGTGTCCAACGCTATCTCGTTGTGAATTTATAGTGTCCAACGCTATCTCGTTGTGAATCCATAGTATCCAACGCTATCTCGTTGTGAATCCATAGTGTCCAACGCTATCTCGTTGTGAATCCATAGTGTCCAACGCTATCTCGTTGTGAATCCATAGTGTCCAACGCTATGTCGTTGTGAATCCATAGAGTCCAACGCTATCTCGTTGTGAATTTATAGTGTCCAACGCTATCTCGTTGTGAATCCATAGGGTCCAACGCTATCTCGTTGTGAATCCATAGTGTCCAACGCTATCTCGTTGTGAATCCATAGTGTCCAACGCTATCTCGTTGTGAATCCATAGTGTCCAACGCTATCTCGTTGTGAATTTATAGTGTCCAACGCTATCTCGTTGTGAATCCATAGTGTCCAACGCTATCTCGTTGTGAATCCATAGCGTCCAACGCTATCTCGTTGTGAATTTATAGTGTCCAACGCTATCTCGTTGTGAATCCATAGTGTCCAACGCTATCTCGTTGTGAATCCATAGTGTCCAACGCTATCTCGTTGTGAATCCATAGTGTCCAACGCTATCTCGTTGTGAGTCCATAGTGTCCAACGCTATCTCGTTGTGAATCCATAGTGTCCAACGCTATCTCGTTGTGAATTTATAGTGTCCAACGCTATCTCGTTGTGAATCCATAGTGTCCAACGCTATCTCGTTGTGAATCCATAGTGTCCAACGCTATCTCGTTGTGAATCCATAGTGTCCAACGCTATCTCGTTGTGAGTCCATAGTGTCCAACGCTATCTCGTTGTGAATCCATAGTGTCCAACGCTATCTCGTTGTGAATTTATAGTGTCCAACGCTATCTCGTTGTGAATCCATAGTGTCCAACGCTATCTCGTTGTGAATTTATAGTGTCCAACGCTATCTCGTTGTGAATCCATAGTGTCCAACGCTATCTCGTTGTGAATCCATAGTGTCCAACGCTATCTCGTTGTGAATCCATATTGTCCAACGCTATCTCGTTGTGAATTTATAGTGTCCAACGCTATCTCGTTGTGAATCTATAGTGGCTCCTGCTATCTCAGAGCAACCATTAACTCCCTATTCCTAGCATCCTTACAGAATCTACGTTACCAAGAGAGAGATGCCCAGAACCCAGCGTAACTCCTAATCCGAGCCCAAGAGCTGGAAGCACATAACCCCAGATAGGAAACCATAATCCACGTGGCCCAAGACCAACCCAGGACAGGAAATCATCATCCGACTGGCACAAGGACCAATCCAAGAATAAGAATCTGGTCGTGAATCCCGGACTAGACCACATCCCAGCCGAACCCCAAGTGAAGCTTCACCCGAAGAGGAGGGAAATCTGCCCTCATCAATGAAGACTTCGAAATAGAAACTTAAATTAGAAATATAAAACATTGTATGAATTGTATTAAACCAAAAACTATTTATAATATCGGTAATAAACTAGCTTCAATAATCTTAAGTTTTGCTGTTTCTTTGGAAGACTCTGGATCCACTGAGCATACCTCAGCCTTTGACAAAAAGCAACCTCACAATGTTTAAACGTATGTTATGAAGTGTTTTTTGTTTTGTTTCATTAGTTAGTAAGAAAAATCTTTTATTTATTTATTTAAACGTATGTTATGAAGTGTTTTTTGTTTTGTTTCATTAGTTAGTAAGAAAAATCTTTTATTTATTTAATCCCTTCTAATAAAAGTTACTTTTTATAAATAACCGATTTGTTTTCTATAAATTATTACTTATATTTTGAAAGAAAGGCTTTAAGGTTTACATTTAGCAGCATTAAAACATTTGTAAATATGGATTTCTTTAATGAGGCTGACTACTGGATACTCAAGTGGCCGAAAACTGGAACCAAGGGGGCTGACTACTCCAAAATCACGCTTTCGTCTGAATTATGTTGAATAACTTATTTTTGGTAAGAAATAAGCGAATTACGGCTAGATTTTTAGAATCTTGCCTTTTCAAATAATCAGAATAACTTAATACTCTGATATCATCAAATGAATATTGGATTTTTGAAAGCGAGTTGAATTAAAAAAAAAAGTTAAAGGGCTGACTACTAGTGCCATCACCCCATTACGATGATAGAGAATACGAAAAAAGTGGGCCCTGCAATTCTGTTTGTCTGTCTGTGTGTCTGTGTGTCTGTCTGTCTGTTTGTATATGGATCTACAGCCTGAACCATTAAACCGATTTTCATCAAAATTTGCAGTTAGGATCTGTGAGGCAGCCTACAGAGCGTTTTTTGGAATTGAGTCTCTAGGTCTTGAAATAACGGTACCTGCCATACAACCGATATAATTTCGATAAAATTTTGTATGAACGATAAATTTTAGATCGTGTTTCTTATGATGTAAAAATTTTTTTTGGAAAAAGCCTAAAAACGGTACCTTCCATAGTACCTTTTTTTTCAAAACCGACTTTCTCGTTCATGGCTAGCACGATCTTGACGAAATTTTTGGATTTAAAATGAAGTAAGCTGTTAAAGAAAAACTGTATATCAGTATTAAAAAAAATTAGTTTTTGAAATTTTTATAGATTGTTTAAAAAATTTTGGTTTTTGAAAACTACTTCAAAACTGTGACTTTGATTAATTTAAAGTTTTATATCAAAATAATTTCTTGCAAGATCTAGAACTTTGCATACTTGACTTTTTGAAAACGGTATTTCATAAAAAGTGAAAAATAAAAGACCGTTTTTTGAAAAAAATGGGTCCAACGACTTCAATTCAATTTTCATCATGCATATGTATTAGCAATTGCAAAAGAATGGCGTTTTTAGATTTTCGCCTTTGGAATATGTAATTAAATTTTTTCATTATTTTTCGTGATTTAATTCAATTTTTATAAGTAATGTGTAGTTGGCAACCCTGTACAACAAAATATATTATGAAGAGCGAATACCAAAACCTTTCACTCAGCCTTAAGATTTTGATATCGTATTTAGAACATAATCGCAAGTTCGTGCGATCCAGTCGTGCCCATTTTTTCTTGTTTATATGAACTTCACTGGTGAAAAATGCTCTTTTTTAGTGTATAAATTGAAGCTTTTAAGAAACTTTCCAAATGCCAGCAAAATCTTTTAAACCATTATGTTCTGTTGCTTTTGCGATCTGGAAAATGTTAACTTTTCTTGCAATTTCTCGTTAACCTTTAAAATATTTGATTTTGCGTATTCCGAGATCAAATCTTAAGAAATTAATATGAAAACTATAGTTTCCGTTCAATCAGAAATCGATAGTTGAAGGAAATGTAATCATTTATTTATATTAAGGTTGATAAAATTTCATTAAAAAAAAGCGAAACTAAAATTTTTGGCTCAAAAGTCAAAACCTTGAACAGCGAAACAAGCCATGTTCAAGAAGTACCATAAGGCTTAATTTCAAAATAGTTTAACCCTTCCTGTTAGCGTTTCAATTATATGCAAAATGCATAGCTTCTTGAAGAACAAGGAACTAGTCGGGAAAGACCTCAATCACTCCTATTAGTGTCAAAAAAAGACGAAAAAACGAAGAGTTGCGAATCTTTTAGCCTACAATTCAACTGAGCTGAGGTTCGCTGCGGGTGTTTCCCCCCGTTCTTTAGATGTTGGAGTAGATTCTGGTGAAAAAAAAGTCATGAAACCACAAAATGTGTTAGCACTATTGTGGATCTCTATCTCTCCGAAATAGAACACAATATACATATTTAGATTTGTGGTTAAAGAACTCCGTATTGATTTCCCAGTTCATATAAGCTCAGAAATTTTAAAAAGAAGATGCTACCTAATTGAAGACAAATTTCGGAAACTACTGCTTCTGTTGAGACAGGAACATCTTAACAAAACCGGGCAGAGAATAGTTTCAAAAGAGGGATGGCGTGCTGCGAATGATGTTAAGATTGTTTTGTTATTTTCAACTCACTAGCTAGCTACATACTTTCAATTTATTCAAATTTCGAAGACTATTAATAAAATATAAAGTTTTGAGAAAAGTAGCCATGGCAGTGGGCGAAAAGAGTATACCTACACCATTATGTGATTTCAAAATTATTTAGAAAGCCATGTTCTTTAAATTTTATTTAAATTCAAGCCGTTTCTGAGATATAAATCCAAAAGTGGGCGTGGCAAGGGTTCTGGGCAATTTCGTAAAATAATTTTCAATTCGGTTTTATTTTATATTAACACCATACAGTTATGCAAGGCCAATCTAGTTTTGAGAAATTGATTTTTGTCCACAATCTTCATACAATGGACGCATTGTGCGGCGATGCTTGGGTCCCACGGTGATCTAGTGTATATTAAAGCATTCTACTGTTGAAAGAATTTTGAAAACTTTTTCAGAAGTTTTTAAGTTCCACTTTATGTAGCCACGGCAAGGCAGCATTGAGTAAGCAGCAAATTGGCTTTGTCGATATAGTTGATATACAGGGATTTCCGTAACTCGTGTTACATACTTTGGGATGTGATTTTTGGTCATATTCTATAAAAAAATTGTTCTACAGTAAAGTTCGTTTCTCAACTTTGACATCACTTTTTGACAATTTAAATAAAGGCTAACTTTGGTGTACCTGACCTGTGTTAAATTCGATATCTCTGTCAATACTGATGGTAGAGACCTAATTTTAGACTTAACTTTTTGTAGAAATAATAATCTTTAAAACTTTGTATTTAAGTTGGGCTATTATAGGCTTAGGGATAGGGCCAGATTTTCAATTTTAAATGGTGTTCGAATTTTCCGCCCCAAGCAAAGTTTTGACTTTCTGGTCATTTTTTTCAGAAAATGTCTGATAAACATAGAGTTTCTTTATTTCTTACAGATGAACAAAACAATAATAAAAAAAAATTTATTAATAAGTGCACTCAAAAACATATATTTTATGATACCTACTTGAAAAAATACAAAATGGGTAAGAATTAAAAAAAAAAACAAGAAAGATATCCAGCATTGAGGTTTGTTTGAATAAAACAATAGTATGGGTAGTTTTAGTATTTTTTTATCTGTTTTATACAAATACAACTATAACAAGTGCTCAAAGTGCCCTCCTACGTTTTGAATGCATGCGAGCGCCCGTTTTTGGATTTCATTGTGGATGTTTGCTCTCGATATCTCTTGCCTTACTCTCCTTATGGTTGCTGTACCTGCGTTAGGTTTTGTAAAAGAATAAAGTACCTAAATACTGTAACTTTCAGTGAAAGGCTAAATTCATAGCATTTACTTAATTTTGTATGCATAAGACAAAGTTGATACTAGCAGGCAAATACTTTCAGTATATCGGTTCTAATGCTTCTACATGGGTGCAATCTAAGAACCCTATGCAATACGGGAAGATGTATTTGCTAAGCCACTTATGTTTTGCTTTTAACTGTTCCTCATCATTCGATGAAAACAAATGTACTTTGTCTTTGATTCAACTTCAACGGGGTTAGATTCAAAAATTACCTCAAAGTCAACACTTTCTTTCGGGAAGAAAATTTGAACACCATTTAAAATGATAATCTGGCAATCCTAAGCTTATAGGAGCCTAATTTAAATACAGTTTTAAAGATTATTATTTTTACAAAAAATTAAGTCTATAGTTAGGTTTCTACCATCAGTATTGACAGAGATATCGAATTTAACACAGGTCAGGGTACACTAAAGTTGGCTTTTTTTTTAATTGTCAAAAATCAAATTTCGTCAAAATCGTGTCAGTCATTGGCGAAAAAGTCGGGTTCGAAAAAAACGGTACTAAGAGGGAGGTACTGTTTTTAGACTTTTCCTGAAAATATGTTTTACATCATAAGAAAGACTTGAAACTAATTCTTAACACAAAATTTAATCGAAATCGTGCTAGTCGTTTTCGACAAAAATAAGTGGGTAAATATTATAATATCGGTTGTATGGCTATGGCAGGTACCGTTATTTCAAGACCCATAAACCAAATTTCAAAAAATAAAGTACAGAAAGGAAAGACAAAATTAAATGCAGTTAATACAAATCTCCGGACACATAGGACATTCACATTATGGTAAGAAAATTTGGTTTAGTCGCTTTGTTTTCGTGGGAAAAATGCATTCCGCGAATGCTTTTGCACCTTAGGAGAGGTTTCACCTTCATGGGACTCCATATGGTTTCTTAGAACATCCCTTATTACATTAGCTAATTCTCGTGGCAAAATCTTGTCAAGACGTCGGTTTATGTGGGGTTTGGTAAGTTGCAAGCAACCCAAATCCTTTTAAACATATCCGGCTGTGATAAAAAAAAAATCGATTCCGTCTTGATCAAGAATACCGCATAATTAAAATTTTCGCATACATGAACAACAACATGGGGTGCTATACCGTATGCCCTCGCAATCAAAAACTATAGCCTGCCACCTAGGATATTAGATACCTAGGATATTAAATGACAAACAGCAGAAAGAGAAATAAAGCAAAATCAAATTTACAGTTGAAATAAAATTTGCCTGGGGTGGAAAAGTGGAATAACACCCCTGTTGTCATAGGAAGGTAAAATAATGTTTATTATAGGTATCTGTATCTATGTACTTTGGTTGAGTAAAAATATGTCTATGTGGTATGTTGGGAATGGAATAAGAAGTGTTTAGTTTCATTTCCGATCTTATGCTATGTTCGTACCTGATGCTATGTCCGCACCTGAAGTTAAACTGGATTTCATTCCAGAATGGTTTGAGTTAGCCAAGTATTGTCCGCATATGCAAAAAAGTTTTGAGTTTATCTTTTCGTCTTAAGTTAAAAAGAGAGAGATATAAAGTGTGAGCAGAACGTCAACGACTTAAGAGAGAATTCATTCTCTCTCCACTGACTTCCACTCTCTTAAGTTTAAGTCTCAGGTGCGGACATAGCATGAGAGTTAAACTTGTTTAACTCAAAACAATCCCAAACCAACATGATAGCCAAGTGGTTTGCCATACAAAATGAAACCTTTTTAGTCACTTGGTTTCATGAAAACCTACTCGAAACCAACTTGCGCTGAATGCACTATTTCCAATATTCCAGTAAATTTGACGTTTAAGAGAGTGGAAATGAGCGGAGAGAGAATGAAAGCCCCCGGCCGGGCCCATAGAAAATAGAATCCGTTGCGTCCGTCTGCTGCCGGATTCAAGTGACAGCAGTGAGTTATACCGGACACAACGGATTGAGGTGACACATAGAATCCGTTGCGGTGTTTTGATAAATATAAATTAGTCAAAATGAATAAGAGAAACTAGAAATTAGTCGATGAGTCAACTGCTGCTAGAGATGAGTGAGCTCTTCATGAAATTTTTCAAGGTTAGAGTTTTTTTGAGGTGGTGTATGTAGAACTTTGTAAAGTTTTCGTAAAAGTAACTTCCGAAGAACAGCGTATTAAAGAATTTTGAGTACGAATTTTGAGTATAAAGTACAAAAGTGAGGACTTTCATTATAAAGAGTATATTTCGGGGATTCCTTTAGATCATAACGAGTTTTTGAGAAAAATCGCTTTTATTATTAAAAACAAAATAAAATTAAGGCAAATGTAAATGTAAATTTATACATTTGTAAATTTATATTTGTATTTATATTTACAGCACGATTCTGTCCAAAGCCCCTGATGACTCACGAATCACAATTTTCCAGAAAATTCACAGTTTTCCATTCAACAATCAAATTGTGATGTGGTTCTCAGCAGGTCACAACGTTGTGATTTGTGACTTTTTGCCAGAATTGGGCTGTTAGATTCGTATGCAGTTATGTGTGAATATTTCTTCATCTTTTATTATTACAATAAGTTGGATATCAAACCATGTAGACAATTAGTCAAAAACTTGCCTCAATCGCAAGTTTGCTACGTAAATCTAATGCTTAGCAAAAAAAATTCCAAATAACATCTGCAATGCAATTAAAAGAATGTAAGTGTTTATTGATTGTTGCACAAATTCACTTACAATTGCTGAAAAAAAAGCAATCTACTACGTTTTGGGATATTCTGCTTTGAAGGGATTTTTTTGACGTCATTTGGGAACTTCTTGTTTTGCATAATTTGTTCAAGGCTTACGTTTAGGAATTCGCCCATTATTATGGACATTACTGAACTCAGAAAGCATTCATTTTCATTTCCACACAGCTTCCTGAAGAGAAACTATAAACTATATATTTATATTTGATCATACAAATACAAAATGCAAATGTTTTGAAAGTTCTCAATGAGCTTCTTTGAATAGCCATGTGTCGCTGTGGATGAGTCCCAATAGGAAAACATCGACGAATTGGTAGATTTATTGAAAATTCGTGCGAATAAAGCGATTTTTTTCTTGTTCTCCTTCTTTGCAAAAATAATTTGTCGGTATTGATTTGTGGTCGATTGGTTGAATAATGTAATCATTTTCGTCGATTTGTTGCTTTAACAAATCGAGCATGTGAACTTTGTCATTAGTGGTGAAATTATTTCTCAAATCTCGAACTCGAAAAATAAAAATGGATATTGAATTTTATATTTTTCGGCTATCTAAACCATTTTTATACTAAAATCCGATCGAAAATGCTACCTCTATTGTTATTTCAGTAGAAGTAAAAACTAAAAATGAGTCACATATCTGAGGTATCGGGTTTACACATCATGTTGAAAGTTGATATTTGATACTAGGCGTGTTTTTTTTGGGAGGCTGTCCGGTACCTTGTATTGTAAATCCAAAAAAACGGTTCGCGTTTTTATGTTTGATGGTTGGTATCCGTGATGAGTTGTAGTTGGGAAATATCAAAAATAGCGGTGTTCACAAAAGTATGCAAGTATTTTCTTGTGGTTTTTTTCTCTGTTTACACGCTTGGGTTCAGTTCACTTGAGAGTGAATGAGAACAAGTGCGAAAAACTTTTAAATGTCGGTAATCCGCTAAAATACATTACTCAGAAGTTTAGAAGTTCAATACTTATATTTTAAAAGTGTCTTAAGAAACTAGACACAAGCGGATACTTGTCTGTATAAGAATCAACTTCCGGTTCATGGTATATATGTAACGAATAACGAAATCGAGTTTACTATTCCTTAATGGTTATTAATTGTAGATTAAATAAGTCTGGAACAGATGGCGCTTTTGTTGTTATTAATCATAGATTGCATAAATCTGGAACAGATGGCGCCTTAAGCGAATTTCTTTACAGAAAACTGTAAGACATTGTCCTTTCTCCCTTGCACCTCACAGATGGCGACCTACAGCAACGCGTTCCGCGTCTGCTAGTAATCAATAAATAAATCTATTTTTAGATAAGACGTAGTAAACTAGTAAATACTATTAAAAAAAAATGTCAACATTCACCGAAAAATGTGTTAAGGAACTATGCAAAAAAGAACAAAAAAATAGTTTAACAGTGCTTTTTTCGTTTCTTTTACGATATCATATATATAAAATTCTCGTGTCACGGTGTTCGAACTTGAACTCCTCCGAAACGGCTTGACCGATTTTTACCAAATTTTATACGCATATTCAGTAGGTCTGAGAATAGGCTACTATCTATTTTTCATACCCCTTAGTGATAAGGGCCATCTACCATTAACATTGTTTAAACTTTCCGGCTATTTTCAGCTTAGTCCAGCGGGTGTTCCTGACAATTTTTTTAAATAACTTAGATCCGAGCAACGCCGGGCGGGTCAGCTAGTATTATTATATACCTATGAACCTGCAAATTAAATAATCAAAATCAATAAATTTCTACAATTCAAAAATCGTTACCAAAATTCTTTTCTATTCTATTCTATTCTTGTACAAAATTCATTTGCATTCACTTGTGAACACCCCCTTTTTCTGTTGTTCGAGATACATGAAAGTCTCTAGTCGCACCAACATTTAAAAATGAAATATCGAAAAACTTATTCGATATCGAAAAATCTATCCCTTGTACGATTTACTCGTCCTTTTATCCCCTGTATCTTTTGTTGTTTTTGCTTTACATGTATTTACAATACAAGGTACCGGACATCTTCCCAAAAAAACAGGCCTACTTTGTTTTCAAATACTTTGTTTATTTTATTGTTATCAAATTGTTCTAATTTTTATATGTTTGATTTATTGAAAATAAATATTATTACTGTTCAGAATCTTAAAACATCAGGTTATGGGCCTTATCACGAACTAAATACAAAATAATAAGGAAATTTGTATTGGGAAAAGATGTCTGAAACGAAATTCAGTATTGAAAAGCTTCGGGGAAGCGAAAACTTCGAAGACTGGAAATTTTCCGTTGAAGCTTATTTCCAAATGAAAGGACTCTGGACGGCTGTTTCTGAAGGTAGTGAGACGGAGAAGGATGCAACGAAGCTCTTAAACGCAAAATCGGAGCTTATATTGCTTGTTGAAACATCCATTTATCCTCATATAAGACATTGCAAAAGCGCTAAGGACAATGAAATACCAATCGAAATAAGTGACGAAACGGCAAGTGAAAACAGTTTTCTGGATGCCCAAGATGATTTCATTGTTGAAGAATCTTCAGAAGGAATCATATCTGACAGAGGAATAGGACGATCCACCAGAATAAGAAATCCACCTGAAAGATACGGTTACCTATCGTACATGGCTAACGACAATGAAGATCCAAAGACAGTTGCTGAGGCAATGAAGAGCGAACATATGTCTGACTGGAAAAAAGCAATGAACGATGAATATACAGCTCTTTTGAAAAATGACACTTGGGAAATAGTTTCATTACCTAAAGGAAAGAAAGCCATAAATTCCAAATGGACATTCAAGACGAAAAAAGATGCAAGTGGTAATGTCGAAAAATATAAAGCTAGATTGGTCGTTAAGGGGTATTCGCAACGTCAAGGGATCGATTATCAAGAAACATTTTCTCCCGTCGTAAGGTACACGTCCATAGGGTACTTTTAAGTTTGGCTGTACGATATGATTTGGATATCGATCAAATGGATGTTGTGACTGCTTTCCTGCAAAGTGAACTTAACGAAGAGATTTACATGAATCTTCCTGAAGGTTTTGATAATGTTCAAAATAAAGTTTGTAAACTCAAGAAATCACTGTACGGCCTCAAACAAGTTAGCAGAGTTTGGAATAAGAAATTGGATAAAACTTTAAAGAAAATTGGACTTAAACAATCCAAAACCGATCCATGTATTTATTACAAGACAAACAGCACAGATAAGACTTTCGTCGTTATTTACGTAGACGACATCCTGATTTTTACAAACAACAAAGATGAAAAAAGAATTATCAAAGAAAATTTGGCTAAATCATTCGAGATGAAAGATTTTGGAGAAGCTAAATTTGTGCTTGGTATGTAAATAACTCGCGATCGAGAAAAGGGAAAGTTATGGATAGACCAACGGACATACTTAAAGAATATTCTCAAGCGATTTAATATGGAGGATTGTAATCCGGTATCCACACCCTTAGATATTAACCAAAAGCTTATAAAAGAAACAACCTACTGTCGCTCTCTCCACCACAGAGGCTGAGTATATGGCTTTAGCCTCAACATCTCAAGAAGCACTTTGGCTTCAATCTTTATTACAAGAACTAATTCATTGGAATCAACAACTTATATTGCAATGCGATAACAAGAGTGCAATAAACATATCTTAAAACAACGTTTAACACGCACGTTCAAAGCACATCGACATAAGGCATCATTTCATTCGAGATCTTATAGAAGAAAGTAAATTAGAAGTATTATATTTGAAAACTGAAGAGATGCCTGCTGATGTTCTAACCAAAGGACTCCCTGCTACAAAACATAACAACTGTTGTACTCTCATTGGCATAAAAGTATAAAAATCTAGTGGGGGTGTTGAAAGTTGAGATTTGATACTTTGTTTTTAAATACTTTGTTTATTTTATTGTTATCAAATTGTTCTAATTTTTATATGTTTGATTTATTAAAAATAAATATTATTACTGTTCAGAATCTTAAAACATCACATCACATCACTAGCAGAAGAGAAAACTTCAAATTGGTTTTGACATCTAATGTCATCACTTCTGACAACGTCCTTGTCAACCGAAAAGAGTCGGCTCCCATTAGAACACCGTAATTGAATCGGAATGAGCGCTGTTAGTGACAAGATGGGGGACCGTCCTGTACTACTGCGTGCTGTTGTCATGTGTTATTTGTTCTATGTAGTATTTGTGTAGTTAGTCTTGTGGTGTATCAAGCCAAATGGTCTTTGTCGCCCGGTTGCAACCCCACTACTCCGCAGATTTATGTGTGGAGTAGGTTTCATGTATGTATGTGGTACCCGTGGTGTGATGGATAGCATGTCCGCCTGTTAATCCAGAGGTTCGTGGTTCGAATCCCAACAGAGGCAAAAATGTTTTTTCCACGGGTATCGCCTTTCGCGAGGAATTGGCAAATCCTCCGTTAGTATTCATTGCCATGAAAAGCGCATTCTCTATTAGCCGTTCGGAACCGGCAGAAAATTGTAGGTCCCCTCCATTCCCTCACAAGGCATGGTTGTGAGAAATGCGCTAGGCCCAGGGGCTCCTCGCTCTGTAGCGCCACCCTATTTATTTATTTTTTAGGTTTCATGTAAATGTAAAGTGTAAGTGTCATCACTTCTGCCGGACGCAAAAAGTTAAAAGTTGGTCTACTTCTTCCGTTGCGTACGTTGCATCCGATGCTTATGGGTAACCTCTCATAAGAACGTGTGTATTTAATCCAGCTGTCAGTTGAATCCGGCAGCGAACGGAAGCAACGGATTCTATGGGTCGGGGCCTGAATTCTCTCATACGTCGTTGACGTTCTGCTCACACTTTATGTCTGTCTCTTTTTAACTTGAGACAAAGAGATAAACTCAAAATTTTTTTACATATGCGGACACTACTTTTTTAACTCAAACCATCCAGTTTAACTTCAGGTGCGCACATAGCATTAAAGGCCCCAGCCCATAGAACGCGTTGCGCGCGTGCGGCACCGCTTCCAACTGACAGCTCGATTAAATACACACGTTCTTATGAGAGGTGACCCATAAGCACCGCGAGTAACGCGCCGAACGCGCCGAGTAGCCCAACTTTCTACTTTGCCGCGGCTCTCACGCGGTGACAGAAGAGAGACATGCGCAGTCACAACCAATTTGAAGTTTTCTCTTATATGGAAAAAGTGACAATGGGCGCGTTCAAGAACCTATCGGATAGCCTATCTCGGATAGCCGTATCTTAGATACCTTTTTGAACGATCGACAACAGACAACAGCTGTGAAATATTAAAATTCGACTTTTGAAAACAGAAAAACATTCAAAATATAATTGCTAGACGATTATAACTTATTTTTTTCGATTTCCCACACGTAAACAACAACAACAAGCTATCCGGATACGATTCTTGAACGCCCCCATTTTGACTAAATTTATCTGTCAAAACACCGCAACGGATTCTATGGGTCACCCCCATCAGTTGCGCGCGGCAAAACCCACCGCATCAGTTGCCACGCCGCTTCTACCGCACGCAACGCGTTCTATGGGTCGGGGCCTTAAGGATCGGTTGATTACGAAAAAGATTTATTCGAGATTCCTCAGTGGGAATCAAATTACGTGAAGGAATATTATCGCTGTTTTCTCTCACTGTCGTTGAGTTTAACTCTTTCGTAAGTGGAAGGCGTGACAAACCGTCGACAACTATGTTGGACTTCCAGTCTACCCCTCTCAAAAGGAAAGTCAGAGGATTTAATCTTTTCGCATATTTATTAATAAAACGGCTATGATAGCCAGACATTCCAATAAATGACTTTAAATCCTTTAGATTTAAGGGGCCGATAAATTGGAAATGACTTGCACTTTTTTTGGCTTAGTTCTTATACCATTTTTGCCAATGATAGATCCCAGGAATTCAATTTCTCCTTGAAGAAGTTTACAATTGTTTAACTGGATCTTAATATTGGCAAGTTCTAACGTCTTGACGTTCTTTATTTTTGTCAAAGATGACGATATCGTCTCAATATACAAAGTTACTTGTTCCGTCTTATGTGCTCTTCAAGAATGCCATCCAGCGTTATTTGAAAGATAGACGGAGAATTTTTTTCAGGACAAAGGTAGGCGCAAGATTTCGAACCCTCCATTTTTTATAGAGAACGCGGTTTTTTCTATATCGTGATGAAATCCACACCAAGACTTCTTCAATGGGAGATATAAAATATAATAATAACAGAATAAAAATGGGAAAATAAAATAAATAAACAGAGTGGGCAACAGGTCGAGGAGCCCCAGCCAGGGCCTAGCGCATTTCTAACAACCATGCCTTGTTCGGGAATGAAGGGGACTAAAATTTTCTGCCGGTTTCGAACGACTAATCGAGAAAGCGCTTTTCATGTCAATGAATTTACCAACGGAGGACTTGCCAACTCCTCGTGAAAGGCTTTGACGGGCTTCGCCCATCGGAAAAACATTTTTGTCTGTTGGGATTTAACTTCTTAAAATCGAAAACAACACGAAAATTTTTTCCAGGGATGCATCTATTTTCTTTGGGACGATCCAAACTGGTGAATTGTATGGGGACTTTGATGATCTGACTATCCCATCTTTAAGTAGTTCGTTAATCTGTTTTTTTAACTTCTTTGACTGCTCTTGGATATGGACAGGGGTGTGACTTGGAACAAATTGATTCGGAGTTCGCAGTTCAAATTTTTCCTTGAACTGTTGTCATTGTCACATATATATAAGAATCATCTGGTTCAAAATGGTTAGTTTCAAGTTCATTGAAATTCTCTGAAACATGTTGCGTATAATTAAGAGTACATAGTATGTGTTTTGAACTATATTGGGTACTTAAATAGTTTATTTTAAGGGCTATAGGTCGAGTTTTCAAATAAAAACAAACAAACAAATTCTTGTTTACGACAACGCTTCGTTTATGAATATGAACAAAAAGTCTTTTTTTTTTTTAGGAGAGGATTTGACTGAGATGACGTTTCATCCCTATAGTGACGCTGAATGTCAAACTTAGTGTTTTTTGAGCCCAAGGGTTGACCTTAGATTTCCCTCATCTCGCCACAGGTTTTTGTTGTGGCGAGTGCAGGTAAACGATTGAAACGTCAAAATGACATTCACTGCACGAATTTTGTTATTTGTTTTCGTTTGACTTTGACTCGTGCCGCGTGTGGTTATTTTGTTTTAAGAAAGTAAGGAAAACCATATTAAAATTCATATTTTAAACGTTTTCAAATGAATTTCAATTACCATAAGAACTGCGCAGAGATAGGAGGTCTGCTTATAAGTGAATTCCTTTGCCAGGACAACCAATGATTCAGTTCTCTTAAAAAAAAAACTATTCAGTTTTGTTTGCGGTGCGACCAACTTTCGATCTTTTTAGTGATGTTCTAGTGCGGAATGGTGCAAGCCAATCGAATCCTGAGGGCGACTTATACACCTTGCGAACAACCACTTTAATCTATAAACATTAGTCAAAAAGGATTTGGGTTCGGATGATGTGTCCTTAACGGAGGAGATGTTAGGTTTTAGGTAGCCAGTCGTGCTTCCAAAAAAAAAGGTGTACTGTGGTAGTCTTAAGCGGGAAATACGCGATTTAACTACTACCACAAGTGTAGACTATTCTTACGCTTCCAGGCAGCGCGACGAAAGCCTCCAATCGTCTGTTAGCTCTTGCCAGCCGATGTGAGACCACGCAATTCACGATTCTTGTGCACGTGCTTGCAGATTCAGTTTATTTTGGGATCACGACGAACAGAATTGTGATGGGTATCGATCAAGATGACTTCGAAATATTTGTAGGAAGCATCCTGAGCAACACAGTAGGAGTTGAGTACTCTCAATCCTCCAAGTCTGCAACCAACGCGCTCCTGCAAATGTAATTGAAAATTTCATTAGTTACACAATCAAACCCGATTTCAAACATAAATGAGGACACAAATTTCAGACATCTAAGGAATATTTATAGATGGTCATCAAAGATATAAATTGTTATATTTTTCATCAACTTACCTCAGCAATAGATTGCAAGCAATGGGACGGCTTCAATTCGTTCACACCGTGGCTCTTTGGTTTACCGTACCTTTTGCCACTTGACGTTTGCGACCTTCACGGCCGGCGGGAACGAATTCTGTAAATGACGTACCTTTGCTTGTCCTTGTATCCCAAACGACGAGCCCTGTCGGGGCGAGTTGACTTGGGGGAACGGTGCAACTTTGTCAATTGACGGTACAGCCAAATTCGAATACGGATCAAGTAGTGCATAACATCGCTCTGCTTTTTGCGATAAAGTTCTTGCATATAACGATACGCACCCATTTTTGCGACTTTTCACTTTTCACGGCGATAGACCTCTTGAGGGAAAACGCCTTTACTCCACAAACTTCAAGTGAACTTGCGATAAAATTGTCGTACCAATAATCGTACATATAGCATGGGATGATTATACATATAGTGTGTATTAGGGCGGATCGAAAAACCACTTTTTTTGCGGATCGCTTCGTAATAGCAAAAAACCGTCTTTAATAAGTATAAAGTTAAAAAATGCGAAGCCTGGGGGTGGACAAACGATGCCTTCAGTTAACGCATCGAGCTCAAAGTTTTTTTTTCACGCCAAAGATGCACGCACGTATCCGACCGACTTCGTTTTTACATTTCTCGGCTCAGGAGCGACCGATTCATTTGAAATTTTCAGGGCTAAGGGCCCTCTAAGAGATCTTGAAGCTAAGATAAACGCAAAAGAAGGTGATAAAATAACGTAATTTTTGGCATTTTTTGTATATTCCTCAGCTTTGAATGACTCTACGCGGCACAATTTTGCAGTTATTGAAACGCAGTAAAAAAAATTTTTTAAATACAAAAATATCTCACAAAAGTTACATAAAAGATAATCATACGTCTCACAGACGTATATGACATAGCTATAACTTGTAACATTATGTTCTTACCGTCGCGCCACGACCGTTATAGCTCCGTCCACCGGCTGAGCATATTTAAGCAGTCAACCCGATGCGGCTTGGAGTTAAAAGAATATGTATTGCATTTTTTTTTGCGCGCGATACGTCTGTGAGACGTAGATTATCTTTCTAGGGTTAGAGAGCTCAATGACAATATGCCATATGGTGGAAATTTGCTTTGCTGGATTGTATTTTCCCTAGAAAGCCCTAAATTGTTTTACCATTTTGAAACTAATGATTTCCCTTTATATTTTAGAAAATACAAGTATGGAAATTTTGAAGTTCAGTGGGCGACGGAGAAAACCGTTAATATTATGTGAACACTTGAAATGGCTTCAAGAACGCGAGAAGGTATGTTGTTTTAACTTGTTTTCAAACCAAAACTTATGATTTTCTTTCTTAACGATATTTCAAGACCCCGAGTACCTGCAGCAACTTTTAAAAGATGCTATATTTGACGACAACAGCCACGAGAATTCCCTTATAAACGAGGATAATTCAGAAGAAGGTAATTTTTATTTTTATTTAAAATTAGAGACAGTTAACGAACTATTTTTATATTTATTCTAGCACATTGGTAAAAAAATGGAGTGACTCTGCAACTTAAATGCTTATTTCTTTGCTAAAACAAAATAAGCATAAAGTGGGGCAATCACTCCACCTAAAAGCAAAGAGGAAGCTCTCTGAACTCATTTCTCAGGGCTGGAAAAAAGTTTCCGAAATGTTGTCAACCACAACAACAAAACAGGGAACAATAGGCTAACCTGTCCATTTTATGAGTACGTATGTGTGCTTTTTTAAATATTGAAAAACTAATTTTTTTTATTTTAATAGTGAGCTTTACGAGCTATTCAAAGATAGGGCAAGCATGTTCCCTGAATTTGTTTTGGGAGCAACTGCCAAAGGGACTCAGTTTATACAGAGTCAAAACATCCCAACCACGTCAAAGGCAGCTCAACATTCAGCAGCCTTATCTGATGTTTTTTCTTCGCCGCGGTTATTCGACAGCATTTCAGAAGAACTATTATCGAATGAAGATGGTAGTTTATCATGTAAGCCCTTTGGTTTTTTTTTGTCTATCATTTTACGAGGGCGGTTTGATAAGTCAGTGACTTTTTAAATTTCTCGCGCAGTTACTCTAAATACAAAGCAAACGAAAGTCTGTCAAGTCTTGTCATATAATGTAGCTGGTCTTGTTAATAAAAATATATTATGTAACTTTTTTAAATACGTTTGTAAATTTGATATTTTCTTTTTGTACGAAACTTTTGTTTTATCAGAGCATATACACCATTATGAAATTTATTTTAAAGAATTCAAACTGTTCTGGATTGCGGCAACAAAAACCCAAAACTTTGGCAGAGCTAGTGGCGGTTGCTTATACGGTTTCCGTAAAACTATTAAATCAACATACCAACTAAGATTCACAAATTTCTTCGATACAGTCATTTTTAAAGGCAATTTTTCTGGGTCCATTCTTAATCTAGTGCCAAGCTATTTAAACTGCAATAATTGAACACGTGATTTTGAAAAATTAAAATCCTTTTTCGAAGAGCTTCAATCTAACCACTTCATCCTTATGGGTGATCTTAACGTCAGAACTGGACAAAAAGGAACAATTGATTCACGAACATCACAGTTTATCACTGACAAAAGATACTCTAAAGATGTTGTAAGTGACAGCAACTGTAATAAGTTTTGCGAGCTCTTGGAAGACATTGGCGCATTTATACTTAACGGAAGGGGCTTCGGAGATACAACCGGCGAGTATACTTTTGTGTCAACTAGAGGATCATCTGTGATTGACTATTGCTGTCCTTCGTACAGTGCTTTAGAAAGCATTGCAAGTTTCTCAGTTGATAGAGCAACCTTTTCTGATCACATGCCGCTAGTTTTGGGTATAAAAGCTTTCGAAGATACGACTAGACACCCCACTTCCATCTTGCTCCCAAGACTTAAATGGTTTACCAATAGATGTGCAGAATACAACTAAAAAATTGATGAAGTTGCTGCGGAAAAACTCACGCCTCTAGATAGCATTGAAACACGTGGCCTTTCTTTAAAACAATGTATTTATACTGCATACGGGAATCCTAGTAATTCAAATGTCAAGTTCGACCGAAAGAAACCGTGGTATGATACAGAATGCTTTATAGCTAGAAAAGCGTTGCTAAAACTTCTTAACATTTATAGAAAGTTCAATCTCGATGCAAGCAGAAAAAATTATTGTGATGCTAATAAAAAGTATAAAGTCCTTTGTAAAGCAAAACAACGTGAATACTACCAGTGCATTTCTGTTCAACTTTCAAGTATTACCTCAGCAAAGGATTGGTGGAAGCTTGCCAAAGAGATACGCGGTAATCCTAAGAATAACGATATACAAATCAAGGCTATTGAGTTTATGTCACACTTCGAAAATTCCCTTAATTCTGATCGGTTAACCAACGTGGAATATTTACTTGAAACACCTTTAGTTCAAATACCGGAACTTGATCGCCCAATCGATTTGAATGAAGTAAGAATTGCGATAGTATCTTCAAAAGAAAATAAAGCACCGGGTATAGATGGAATCCCATATGAATTTTATAAAAACGCGAGTGATTCCTTTATTGGTGAGGTCCACATTTTACTTAAAAGAATTTACGAAACAGCAACGATACCATCATCCTTCAACAAAGCAATTATCTTTCCCCTCTTTAAAAAAGGTGATCCTAGCCTTGTATCTAATTATAGAGGTCTTTCGTTTTTAGACACCCTCTACAAATTATTCACCACGGTCCTCTTAAATCGTCTTACAACTTGGATTGAAAGTAAGAACATACTCAATGAATACCAAGCTGCTTATCGAAACAATTATAGCACTGTCGATCAGATCTTCAACCTTTCATGTCTAATTCAATTGCAATTAAGTCAGAAAAAAAAACTTTATGCTTGGTTCGTAGATTTAAAGGCCGCATTTGACAACATCAATAGAGAAGCTCTTTTTCACAAACTCGTCACATTGGGAATTTCAACGAAAATGGTTCAAATCATCAAACTACTATATCAGTTGCAGCAGTCTGGGATGGAAACAGCGTATCTGATTTTTTTCGAACGAACAAAGGTGTTAAGCAAGGTTGTGTACTGAGTGCTCTCCTTTTTGTCTTGTTTTTAAATGATCTCCACTCTGAACTCCCCATTGGAATATTTGTAGAAGGAATTGGCATAAATGTCCTCTTATACGCTGATGACATAGTAATTTTGGCTGAGAGTCCTGTAATACTTCAAGCTATTATAAACAAGTTCAGCAACTATTGTGATAAATGGAACCTTGAAGTCAATCTTGAGAAGTCGGAAATTGTTATCTTTAGGAATGGAGGACGAAGAGCGGTCTGTGAAAAATGGTATTTTAACGGCGCAGAAATAAAAATTACAAATCAGTATAAATATCTTGGTGTAGTCTTTACGTATAACATGTCCTGGTCCGAACATCTCACAAAGAGGCTGGCTACATCAAAAAATGCTGTAAACGCAACCTGGTCCACATTCGTAAAAAATAAATCCGTACCTCATTCAGCCAAGTTTAAAGTTCATGATGCAGCCGTTAGATCCATAATGTACTACTGTGCACAAGTATGGGGGTACAAAGAGTACATACAATGTGAGAAACTTCAAAGATTTTTTGTCAAAAGATGCTTTAATCTACCTGATAATACACCAAACTACGTTGTACACATCGAAACTGGTCTGCCAAAATCGTTTCTTACTACTCTTGAAATACATTTTACATACATGCGTAAAGTTTTGAGTCTACCCAGCTTTAGATTACCACGAATACTTTCAACAGCAGTACTCCGCAAAAATATTTATTGGGCCCAGGAATGGTCAGGCCTTTTCCGCGAGACTGGCATCCTTGTTGACTGTGAAACCAGCAATTTCGAATGGAAACAGACTCACAACTTGATTTTAACTAAACTTAAGGAACAACAGTGGAATGCTTCTACCGAACGGGCTAATCACAATTTCATGACGAATACTGCAATCTATCCTTCACAGAGGTACCCAATTATTTTGATGACTCGAACTCACGAGAAATGATAAGTCTGCTCTTAAGAACACGGTGTGGGCTACTTAATTTGAATGCTAGGGCATTTCAGCGTGACACTGTTGGCTTATGCACGTTATGCAATCTTGATGCAACTGAGAACACCTACCACTTCGTCAGCGTTTGTCCTATTTTCAAATCCTACAGAAGAATATTTCTAGGTGTCGAAACAATTGATCGAAATGAATTTCTTCAAATATTGAATGGCAAATGTTATTTAAACCTTTATAGATTCTTAAAAAATGCTCTTGTAACGTACGTAATCGAAATGTAATGAAATGTAATGTAAATTAAAAAGACACACAACCTCTCGTTTCGGTGGTTAACAATAGACTC
This sequence comes from Melanostoma scalare, assembly GCA_949752695.1. Lineage (NCBI taxonomy): Eukaryota > Metazoa > Arthropoda > Insecta > Diptera > Syrphidae > Melanostoma > Melanostoma scalare. The sequence continues at coordinate 125,143,905 of OX456986.1, read as the reverse complement.
ACCATATTTCCGTTGACCTGGCTGGAACTTTTGATTGAACTCCAGAATGCATTGCTTAACTTGCATTCTGGAATTCAGCTTGACCTACTTAGCCATGTCGCAATAAGTGCGGCCGGAAACTGTTAGTATGCATAATATTGATAAAGCAATAATATGCATAATAACAGTTATGCTTACTGGCATAGTAGGTAAAGGTGAAGGAACCAAATTTAGGTGTATAACATCCCTCCGCCGTTGGATAGTTCAAGCCAGGTCTCCAGAAATAGGTTTGTCTTCTTTTATTCATTAAAATGTTAAATTTATTCTAAAATAACAGATTAAATCACAATGTCTATTCGTTATTAATTCAAATCAAATAATATTAAACTAGAAACTTAAACACACAGACAAAACATTACACATACATTTATAGTGAGTAAAGCTTAACAATATTTCACGTAGTATGATTATGTGTAAATAATATTTTTTTTTTTTTTTTTTTAGTTTAGCTATGTATATTAACTCGAAATCTTATACAATATATATTGGCTTAAATATAACACTGAAAAATAGGCATTTGCTTATAAATCTACATAAGATGTCATATTCACATGTTTATTTTTAAAATTTTTTTTTTTTTTTTTATTCAGAACATGATTTTTGCTTGCTTTGTAGTAAGTATATGCGTTATGTGTACATACTAATCATTTCAATAATAAAAATAATTACATATTTTCGGAAGTATTTACGTTAATTTACATTTAAGTTGATATAATTCTACGATTTTAAATTAAATAACAGTTTTTTGAAAAGAATATTTTTTTCTTACACCCGAGCATAGGTGACTCCGTAGACTGTTGAACTTTTGTTGTCGGTCTGTACTGGTGGTGGTGGTGGTCGTGTTACGGGCGCTCTTCTTTTTGGTAGATAAGCTGGCATTTCTATCACTTCGGAATTCGCTATATATTTTCGTTGGGCCGGAATGGTTGGTGGTCCTTTTCGTAGACAGCGGATCAAAAATACTACTGCGGTTACTACTGCTACTAACGAAACGAAGGACATCATGGAATATCGATGAATACTCAGTTCCCAGTCCTGGCTGTCTGCTTTACGTTCTGCCTCCAGGCCGTCCCAAGATTGAATTAGATCGTCAATACTCTTCTTCCCTTCATTTAAAATATTGGCAAAATTTTTATGATTGCCAATTTTTATCGGAAGTAACTCTGGTACAGGTGCTGATTTCGAGACGCTAACTTTTCTCAACAGTGCTTCTTTGAGTCCTGAGTGGTCTACCATGGGCTGTTTGTACTCAGTTATTGCTTCAGCATGAAATTCATAAAACAGTTTGAACCCTTTTGCAATTGCTTCGCATGGCTGCTTCATTTGCAATATTCCCGAATCGCTCAGTGTTACTGCGTAATTTTGGGTTTCACACTTCACGTTCAATGACATCGTTTCCTTAACTTTGAAAAGCCATTCGTTGGCGGACGTCATCTTAAGGAATATCGCCTCCGTTGCGGGAATCGCAGCATATTTACAAGAGTTCTTAGATGATGGCGCGTGCTGTATAAGCTCTACCAGACACTCATTAGATCCCGATGTAAGGATGGGTCTTTCATGCCGACAAATAGCCGTCCTGGTGAGGGAACCTCCTGTCAATACCATTGCACATTGTGCGTACTCTGTTTCGCTCATGATGACAAAACGATCATGGTTTTCTGCTTCGGCAATGTACTCATGCTTGGTGCTTGGTGGGTTTGGATAACGTGTCGAAGTTTGATTTCATGACACTTAACTGTCGGTGCATTAATTCGAACGAGCTCGCATCCTGTTTGTGGAGAACTTCCAACTGGTGGTAAACGCTCCTAGCATCTTTGCTATCCATAGTACCGAAGGCCCATTTTGAAAATCCTCCTATGAACTCCAGTGCGCGTTTTTGACGTTTAGCATGTGTAAGTTGTTTCATACGAAAGGCAGTTCGTCGTAAGTTGTCGATGTTTGTCTCAGTCTCTTGAGCGATCAATTGACAGTAACGTTTGAAATCGTCGTCCGGAATGCTTCTGCACAGGGTTTCCAGTTTTTGTTCGCACTTTTCCACCATTTGAATAACCATTCCGGAGTCCAGTGGTGTGAACTTCGTAAATATTGTCCACGTATCACTATAAAATACAGCATTTTCCACCGCTTCGAACACCACTGGTGAGGTCAGCTTCAGTTGTTGGACGTTGAATGGCTGTTCACTATTCGTCTGCCCGGGGTAAATGCTTATAACTAATAACGCAACTGCTACTAAATTTATATTAAGATTAAACATTTTATTTTAATTTTAATGCAACTATTGAAAAGTTGTTGCAAATAAGGAAACACTCTTTTTTTTACAGTTTAAATTAGGTTAAGATATTTTTTTTTTTTTTTTTTTTTTTTTGGTTCTTTGGGCTTCTTTTAGTGAATCCTTTTCTTCAAATTCTGGAAAGACAAAAAGAATTAATAAGACTGTACGGATTGATGATAATAAATTCTCATTAAAATTAGATCATAAATGATGGAAAGCTTTTAGCTGGTTGTTGTGAACCCGCTTCGTTCTTCTACCCATTTTAATGGTTGTGTTGACGTCACCTCTAACCGAAACTACCTCATAGGGTCCTAACCAAATTTGTGAAAACTTGTTTTTTCGAACAGGATTTCTAAGCAACACCTTTTGCCCTGTTGTAAAGGACGTGGGATTAACCTTTCGGTCATACTGTTTTTTCGCTGCTATTTTGGCTTTTTCTAGATTGTTTCTAGCTATCTCATGCGACCTTTGGAGTTGAAACCTTAACTGTTGCGGATAGTCTTCGATATTATATAATGGAGTAGTTTTACCTTTTAGATTTGTAGGCATAACAAAATCGAGGCCAAACAAACTGTGAAGTGGTGTCAGTTTGGTGGATGTATGCTGAGTATTATTATGGACATGCATAGCCTGCCTAAGCCATTGGTCCCAATTTTGGCTGTCATTATCAACAAAACTCCTTAGATATTCCGCTAAGGGTCTGTGACTTCGCTCTAGTGAACCATTGGCCTGTGGATGGTAGGCTGTTATATGGATTTTCTTGACTCTCAAAAGTTTACATGTTTCAGAAAACAGTTTTGAAGTAAAGTTAGATCCATTATCCGTTATGAGCTTTTTCGGTATGAGAAAACGTGTTATGATTTCCTCATAAAAGGCTCTAGCAACAGTGGCTGCTTCAGCATCCGGAATTGCTACACAAGCCATGTACTTAGTCAAGTCGTCTTGGAACGTTAAAATATACCTGTTTCCGGAATGCGTTAGTGGAAGGGGCCCTACCATGTCCATATATAGTTTTTCGAAAGGGGAACATGGAGTATCCGTTAATTCCATTGGCATCTTCGTTAGATTTCCAGATTTATTCTTTTGGCATTTTTCACAGTTCCTTATATAGCTTGCGACGTCTTTGTGCATGTTCTTCCATCGAAACTGACAGCGAATGCGTGCTAACGTCTTTGATGTTCCCTGATGTCCGCCAAGTGGAGAGTCATGGAAATCACGGAGAACTGTTAAAATATCAGCAGGATCCGTTAAAGTGACAACCCTTTTGTTTGGGGCAGTGACTATTTTGTCATTGAGTTGGTTATTATTTTCTTTCCTGTTTTTAGAGTCTTGTGATGACTTTAGATTGAATTCTAAGTCTCCTGAATTGTTAGCGTTAAGAGCTTTAAGTCCCGATTGAAATATCTTTCGGCATTTTTCATAGTCTGGTGTCTCATTGTATTCCAGAGCAGAGACGTATTTCATGAATTCCATTATTGGATTTGGCACTCCTCTGGGGTATAGTTTTTCCAAACCAGTACTTACATCTCTCATAAAAGTTTCCTTAGACTTCTGGACTTTAATGGGAACCTTAAGGACGTTTTCTTGTTCCCAAGGCAGCCTCACGCCTGACCAATCGATTAGATTATACCCAAGGATCTCAAAGTCTCCTCGCATTGTTGCTACTCCGAGATGTGCATCTCTAGATGTGTATTCAATTGTACCATTGTGCATTTTCTTTGGATCTGGCTTGAAATCCTTTTGGGTGTAGTGACTAGCTAAACCAAAGTCTACCAAATATGCTTGGGAAGCACCGCCTTTCCCATAGCCTAATAAGATGTTGGCTCCTTTTAAATCGGCATGGACATACGTTCGGCCGTGGATGTACTCATACACATCCAACATCTGTAAGGCAAGACGATAAATTGTGTGTTCTGGAATCCTTCTTCCGTTTTCCAAGAAAAGCTTCCAAATATCGTCTCCATAACGTGGCATTACAACGAAGCGATGTTTCACATCGTTAATGTCGTGTGATCCCTTACCAACTAGATAAGGCATCCCAAAAGATTTAAGTCCGCGCTGCTGTTTGAACTGTGTAATGTCTTCAGAACGAGCATTGTGCATACAAAAATGCATTTCAACAAACAACGTCCCGTTGCCATGTGGTTCAATTTTGACGACATATTCATAGTCGGACGGATTCTTTGGTGAACTCGATGCCTTACACGCTGAATATATTTGACCATGACTTCCCATGCCTATAGACGGTCCGATTTTCCATGATGTTTTGGACAAATCAGTTATTATTTCACCTTCAGGAATTTGTTCTGATATGGCATGGTCGTTCTTCTTTTCCTCTATAGGTACCTTTGTACTCTCTATGTTCAACTTGTCCTTAGAGGTTGTTTTTTGTTTAGGAGCCACAGTTGCTTTTGCTTGAATATTATCTTCGAACTGTCTTTGTTTTTGCCCTCGTGTTACAACCAATATATTATTTTTTTGAGGTTTTTTGTTCTCACTTATTTTTGCCTTGCTCCTAGTTTGTACAGCTTGTATTGGATGTGTATCTATTGGGATCCTACTGAGTGCATCCGCATTGCAGTTTGTTTTGCCCGCCTTATACATTATCTTATAATCATAATCCGACAGCTTATGATGGAACCTAACTAGTCTTGTTGTTGGGTCCTTAACATTAAAAACACCAATCAGGGGGCGATGATCCGTATAGATAGTAAAATTACGACCAAGGAGGTATGTTCGGAAATGCTTACAGGCCCAAACTATGGCAAGCAATTCTTTTTCTATGGTTGAGTAATTTTTTTCGGCCTGATTTAAAGATCGACTAGCAAAAGCTATAGGTTTATCTTCACTAACTTTGCCCTGAGACAAAACGGCTCCCAAAGCTTCGTTACTCGCATCGGTTGTCAAGATAAACGGCAACGAAAAATCTGGATATATCAATATAGGTGGTGAGGAAATAGCTTTTTTAAGAAATCTAAATGATTTTTCGCAATCTGGGGACCATTGGAACACCTCCCCTTTTCTCAATAGCTTCGTGATTGGAGCGGCTATTTGAGAGAAATTGGGTATGAACTTTCTATAGTAGTTCGCAAGCCCCAAAAATGATTGTACCTGCTTTACTGTCTTTGGGGTGGGAAAATTGGAGACACATTGAATTTTTGATGGGTCTGGAGTAGCTCCGTTTTCAGAGCACACGTGTCCTAAATACGTTACTTCACGGCGAAGAAAATTACATTTTTCAATATTTAACTTCAGGTTGTGTTGCCTTAACTTAGCTAAAACGTTTGCAAGCTTTTCGTTGTGTTGTTCAAGATTTTTGCCATACACGACAATATCATCCAAATAAACAAAACAATCGATGCCATGCAAACCAGTCAGGATGTGATTCATGATCCTTTGGAATGTTGCTGGGGCACCGGTTAGCCCAAACGGCATTCTATTGAATTCGTAATGCCCTTTGCTAGTGCTAAACGCGGTTTTTGCCTTGTCAGCCGGATCGATCATTACCTGGTGGTAGCCGCTTGCCAAATCCAATGTGGTAAAAAATTGGCAGTGTCCCAATTGGTCAAGAATTTCTTCGATTCTTGGTAAGGGAAAGGCATCTTTTATCGTTATTTCGTTTAGTTTTCTGAAATCCACAACGACCCTCCACCTTTTCTGACCTTCAATGGATTTCTTAGGTACAATAAGCAATGGTGAATTCCATGGAGATTTACTTTCCGAAATTATGTTTTGATCAAGCATCTCTTGTACTTGTCTTTCAATTTCTTTCTTATGAATCTCCGGAGTTCGATATTGCTTAGTGTTAATCGGTCCTTGGTCAGATTTAGTGGGTATACTGTGTGCTAAGACAGGTGTGAAGCTTAAGTTATCACCCTTCAGTAAGAAAACGTCATTAAATTTGGAGCATAATTTTTCTACTGACTCCTTCTCTTCCCTATTCAGGTTTTCATCTAACTTTAAGGAACTAATCAGAGTACTGACCCGTTCACTAAGCTGTTGTCTTGGAAAATTAGCCAATATTCTGTTTTCCGCACTCTGGTTAATAATTTTAAAGTTTTTGAAATTCGAATGCTTTGGAACAAAATTTCCGTCCAAACAGTAGTCTTGTGTGGTACAATTCATGATAGGAACATGGACGTAGCTATTGTTTGCTTTTACTATTGCATTTCCCAAGTAGATTCCGCAATCAATCTCTTGTGAATGTATTAGCAATTCATTTGATTTTGAGTTGGGAATATAAAGCTTAACAGCTGTTTGTGTCCGAGCTCCTATTTTGAACTTCTCTTGTGTTTCCTGTATTGCAGATATTTTAGAAGGTAAACACTTTAGAGGTAATTCGATTATAACTTCTCTTTTCCTATTAAATAATGTTATTCTTTTTGAAACAGCGTCGATGATTGTTTGATTCCATAGGATATCACGTCCTAGGATACCGTCAGCAGGTATTTCATCTAAACCATCGACAACGTTCCACTTAGTACAGAACTTATTGTTGGGGAATGATAAGGAAGTTTTGATTGTGCCTTTTGTCATACCTACTCCACCGAAAACACCACCCAGTTGCTTTGTTTCATTTATATTTATATTGGTAGCATTTTTTAATGAGCTTCTTTTTAGTAAGCTCGAGTCTGCTCCTGTGTCGACCAGAAGAAGTACCTTTTCGGACTTGGCCATTGACATAGGCAGCTCGACGAACACGTCATGCTTACGAAGATTCCTAAATGCATATAATATTTTTTTCTTACTTTTCGGCAAAGCATACTGGTTGAAACACTTCAAAACAAAACACTTAAAATAATCATTCAAAAAGTTATAGACGAATTTCACCTTTGAATAGCACTTACTCCAAACGAAACGAAGATTGAAAATCAGAAATAAGAAACCAAACTGACCTAGGTTTATTTTTGTCCCAGAAACTAGTGGCCTTGATTTCTGCTTCGTTTTACGAATCGACTCAAAAGTAAAGAAATTTAACTCCTCCGAGTCAATGTTTTGTGTTCTTTTTTCTTTTTGTCGATCGTTTAATACAGGCGCTAATGGCTTTACTTCGTCTACATTGCTTTTTTTTGCTTTGTTTTTTTTATTTTTCGTTGTTGATTTTGTGGAGAGCGAATTTTCTGGGGCACAATTTAGTGATTCAAATTGGCCCCCAGGGCGTTTCCCGACTGGTCTTTGAGGTAATTTCTCTTAGAGAAACAATCGTCCTCCACATGACCCACCCTAGAACACCACTTGCATTTGACTCTAGGCCTTTGACTTATTGTCTGAGTAGCTCGTATTTGTGAGCGGGGACAACTGTTTTGAGCATGCCCATAGTCCTCGCAAGTGTCGCAGTATGGCGTTCTTTTACGAATATTACAATCAACATAGCTGTGATTTTTCTTGCCACAGAATCCACAGGTTTTAATGGGATTTGCAGACCTTGTTGACTGTCTATTGCTGGAGTGGGGAGGGTCTTGAAAATTCTGGATGTATTGAGGTGTTTCATTATGTGTGATGTGTGAAGGATGTTGTGCGGGTTTAGATGTGTAGTCTTGTGTCACTTGAGGTAAATTGTGAGGTAGTGTAGTATAATTGTTAAAAAGATGAGGCATGGAAGGCATAGATGGATATGCTTGAGTCAGGCTATTGTAATTTTGTTGGAAAGTACCGGGAATTTGGTACATTGAGCTAATACGATCAAAAGGTAAGTTTGGTGTTGTTCCAACTCCCATATAGCCCATCGAGTTTGGCTGTAGTAGCAAGGAAGTTTTCAAGGCTTCCTCAGAGATTTCGTTGAGATCTTTGCTTTTGCTCCCCAGCATAAACTGTCGAAGAGCTTGATCGACTAGCCCTTTTTTAAAAATTGTCAACACCGTGTTTTCAACTTCTTTTTTGAGGCCTACTGACTCAGTTGCGGAATATCTTGAGTCAATAATTTCAACAGATGTAGCTTTCAGTTTCGCTAGACGTCTAGCGAACGCTTTTACATCTTCGCCTAACAATTGATGGCATTGTTTTAATTCGTTCATCACATTGTCCAGAGTTTTTGGCACTAAATAACTGTCTTTAAACAGTTTTGCCAAACCCTCTATTGTGTTCACATTGTTTGAACGAATTAACTCAAACGCATCGCCTTGCAATCGGGTTGAGATTAGAGACACTAAGATCCCCTCTTCTTCTGGCTTTACCATTTTCAAAGCCAGATCGCATGCGTTTAAGAATTCATGAACTCTTTGTGAAAGTTCATGATTTCTCTCCCCGTTGAATATGGGGACTAACCTTGAAACTACCTTGCTTATACTCTCAAGTGGCATTTCGCAATTTTCTTCTATTTCTACCTGAGTGATTTTATTTGATTTAAATACTTCTACAACTGTGGTTTGAACTCCTGTGTTGACCAGGTTTCTTTCCAGAGACGATTTTGGTGTAGAAGTATGTTGAGGAGTGAGCAACGGAATAAGGTGTTTTGAACTGTCAGGATAAGGTGATGATTTACCTTTTTCCCTTAGCTCCCTTTGAGTTGTTAAACTTTTGTTTAACTCAATAGTGAGCTGGTCTATTTCCTGGTCAGCTTCTTCTGTTGTTTTCAGAAGTTGTTTTTCAGCTTCCTTACGCCTAAACTCGCTCTTTTTAAGCTGTTTTCTAAGGTCTTCTGCCTCTTTAGCGTGGTTTTCTACTAGAGCGTGAACGGCTTTGACGTATTCGTTAACGATTTCGTCAGTCGATTCTACTCTAGTTAATTTACCCCACTGAGACGTTAGCTGAAAACTTACCAGTTTGTAAACCTCAGGATTCAAAATATCCCTTAATTCTGTGAAAAGAAATTCATTCACCGACTTTAATTGTCGTTGATTTTCTTTCTTTTCTTTTTTAAAATACTCTAATTCCTCTATTATATCGTTAAGTTGGGCTTCAACTTGGGTGCGGGCCATTAACTAACGCCAACCAACAGATCTAATTTTTTTTTTCTTTTTTAATTCAAATAAAATCAAACGACCACCTCAACTAAAGTTACTACGAAAAACAAATGAAAGAAACGAAACTTGACTAAGAACTTGACTTGAAAAACTAAACCGAGAAAAAAAAGATAAATAAAATTTATAGGTACACAACTTTGTCACTTATGATCTAAAAAATAAAACATAGGTACATACGTTAAAGTATACTCACCTGTATTTCTCCCTTTGTATCTACTTTTAATTGTTCAGATATACAGTATCAGTAGTATGTTTCAAGTTTCTTTCCAATTCTTCTTTTGGCAAGTTGATTTTGGTGTAACTTATTTTATCCAAGTTTAAGAAAAAACCAAAGGTAGACGACAATTAAATGAATCCACAGAGCACTGCACACAAAAATACGAGTATTTTCCTTCACTTTTCCAATCACTTTTTCAATCACGACAACGTACGATAAGGTGTTTTATTCAAATTAAAAACACAAATTACTTTTTTTTTTTAAAGGTTCGCGAACCGGCTGCGCCAAATGTAACGTACGTAATCGAAATGTAATGAAATGTAATGTAAATTAAAAAGACACACAACCTCTCGTTTCGGTGGTTAACAATAGACTCACCATATTTCCGTTGACCTGGCTGGAACTTTTGATTGAACTCCAGAATGCATTGCTTAACTTGCATTCTGGAATTCAGCTTGACCTACTTAGCCATGTCGCAATAAGTGCGGCCGGAAACTGTTAGTATGCATAATATTGATAAAGCAATAATATGCATAATAACAGTTATGCTTACTGGCATAGTAGGTAAAGGTGAAGGAACCAAATTTAGGTGTATAACACTCTTAACTATCGCAACTTAATTGTAAATGAATATAATTAATTTAAATTCAAGCTAAGCCAAAATGTAAATAGTAAAATTATGACTTGACAGACAACTTTAACAAGTTATTGTCTCAACTAATTTTGTAAACCAGCATAATCTTGTTTTTATAACTACTTTTTAAATAAAATAAAATTAATTTATCTATCTATCTATCTACTCCAAATACAACAGTGCTGCCTTCAACTGTAATCTATTAGTAGGCAACTGTCAAATTTTGAGCAAGCTACGTCATGCAGTTGGTGTTGGTGTTTGATATCCATTCAGAGCAGACAACCTCGTGTCAATTTTTACAAAAATGGAAAAAAGGGAATTTCGTGTGCTCATTTAACATTTTTAACGTAAAAAGTCCATCACTGAAACTAAGGAAAGGCTTGATAGATACTACGGGGACTGGGCACCATCAATTTCAATTGTAAAGAAGTGGTTTACAGAGTTCCGTTGTGGTCGTAACAGCACTAATGACGCCTGTTGCATCAGCAACTCGATTGCACATTGAGTACATTGGCAACACTTAACCTTATCTTAAGTTTTGACATTTCAGTGCTTTTTCCTTTTGCATAATTGTTAATTCTTTTCCAACCTCGTGGATAACCTTATTCTGAATTCTGCCTTCTGCCTAAGAGGGTATCCACTTCTTTTCATAGTATTATATTTGTTCTATTAATTAAAGTAAGAGTCTTAATTATCTTGGCGTATTATTTAATTTGGGAACTCAACATTTTGGCGACGAGGAATGTTGGATTACTGCAATTAACGCAATGGCTACAGTAACTAATATCGGAGAACTGCTTACCAGTGGCGTGGCGTCCATATAACACGATTCCTATCGTCTTACCTTTTAAAATGTGTCCCTTGTTCGTAGAAAAAACCAGCAACATAAGTCTACAACAAGTCTACAAAGCAGTCAACAGCCTATCTTTGCCCATACATACAATGTTCTTCAAGCACTTTTAAATTTGCGAGATACACACACAAAACACAAAGCATTGAAAATCGCCGCGCAGAACATATTCTGTGTTTATTCCTGTCTTTCCTACGATATACTTCCACCCCGGTGCCTCCCTTTTCAATACACGTTCTCTTATTGAAAAAAGTAAGACGATAATTTTCGTCTTACTGCAATTTCTGCTTGGAAGAAATAATACAGTTTTCGCCTTAGAGTAATGTACGGCGAATTCGGTTTTGTTGTGCTGTTTTTTTTTTTGTTCTACTGATCATTGTTTTGAATTATTTGCAAGTTTAAAGTGAATTTCAACCTAAATGACTTAAAGTATAGAAAAATTGGCTTCGATTAATCCACGTTTGGAATTTAAGGTACCTTCTGTTTATTCCTTATTAATTTGTGTAGGAGCCATTCCATATGAAAACGGTCAATCCGAAATGTTGCTATACCTCCGATTTTGCTTAAACTTTGTAGAAATGTTTCTTTGCTATCGAAATACGTAATAGTCAAAGAATTTTTTTTGTAATTTTCCTCTCCCCTCCAGCCATACTCAAAGAACCGAACATAGCGATTTTATGGGCTTCAGACTTTGCACTCTTAAATTGCCTGTATTCAAGCGATTAGGACGATTAAGGTGTGATTTTAAAACTGATAAAGCATTCTTTTCAAATCAATCAAAAGGTTCAAGATATTTGAGTTGCTTTCGAAACCTGATCCTTTTGAAATCAACACATTTTATATACATTTTTGCCATTTTTGAAGTAGTCCTGTGCCTAAAATATCAATAGTAAATCCCTAAAAATTTCCCTAATTAAACCTTACAATAATTAAAAAATAAAAAATCCAAGGTTGATAAAAAAACAAATTTTTTTATGTGCTTTACTAACATCCCTTTCAAACTTTGAGCTTTTGAAAAAAAGCCAATCTTTGGGAGCATTTTTGTGAATGTTGACTACCAGATATCAAAATGAAAGTAGGTAGAATTTAAAGGCCTATTCATCAACTATAAGTCCTGAAAATTTCATTTTGTTATTCGCATGTACACTGAAGTTACAGATGATTAAAAACAAGCTTATTTCTAAGCTATGGAAAAGCTAATCTTTGGGCACATTTTTGGGAATGTTGACTGCCAGATATCAATACGGGAGTGGGCAGGATTTAAAGGTCTATTCTTCAACCTTAAGTCTTAAGAAATTCTTAAGTCTTCAAAATTTCATTTTGTTATTCGCATGTACACTGATTAAAAACAAGCTTACCAAAAAAATTTTAAAATTTTTTGGATAGAACGATATTAAAAAATCTTTGAAACTAAGAATTGTGTTTTATTAAAAAAATAAGCTTTTTTTTAATCAGGGAAATTTTTAGGGACTTACTATTGATATTTTAGGCACAGGACTACTTCAAAAATGGCAAAAATATATATAAAATGTGTTGATTTCAAAAGGATCAGGTTTCTAAAGCAACTCAAATATCTTAAACATTTTGATTGATTTAAAAAGAATGCTTTATCAGCTTTAAAATGACACCCTAATCGTCCTAATCGCTTGAATACAGACAATTTAAGAGTGCAAAGTCTGAAGCCCATAAAATCGCTATGTTCGGTTCTTTGAGTATGGCTGGAGGGGAGAGGAAAATTACAAAAAAAAAATGCCTTGACGATTTCGTATTTCGATAGCAAAGGAACATTTCTACAAAGTTTGAGCAAAATCGGAGGTATAGCAACATTTCGGATTAACCGTTTTCATATGGAATATGGCTCGTAAGTGATTCATTTTTCTCGACTTACCATTTGAAAATATCCACGCCACGCCACTGCTGCTTACCCAGCAGAAGATTTGGATGGAGAAGCTACTAGTATCGAATAACGAATTCTTGGAGAAAGTTCTCGAGAAAAGTAGAAGTACCGCTGCTCCAGTCCCAGCTTTTCGCCAATTTAATTCAGAGAAAGAGAAGTGGGAAAGTTACCTTTTCCAATTACAGCAACATTACACTGCTAATGCCCTTGGTGACGATGACCTCCGAAAATCGCATTTTCTCGCAGAGTGTGGTCCTGATGTCAACGAGTTACTGAAGAAACTTTTTGAATCGGAAGATGTAAGCACACACACTTTTGAAGAACTTACGGCAAAACTAACTCTTTATTACTCAAATAAATTACATGTACTGGCCTCACGATGTAAGTTCCTCCGAACAAAGATGGCCCCAAACCAATCCTACGCAGAGTGGATTGCTAATCTAAAAGGTATAGCAAGAAGCTGCAATTTTGTCTGCTCTAAGAAATCTTGTGGCCATTCATATACCGATGTTATGATACGCGACATGATAGTTTTTCATACCCCTCATGACACCGTTCGCAACGCGGCCACCCAAAAGAAAAATCCTACATTGCAGGAGATTGAAGAGATTGTTACGGCTTACGAGTCCACTCAACTCGCCTTCGAGATACTTAAAAACAACGACAAGAGTACATTTTCGGCAGATGTGAATATGGTCAATGTTAACCAAAAAAGCAAGCGTACCAATGGTTATCAAGAAAGAAAGTCGTGTCAAGGTTGTTATTTACACCACGATCGTAATGACTGTCGGCATCTGGATTCGGTCTTTGATCTCTGTAACAAAAAGGGACACATCGAAAGTGTTTGTATGGCAGCATCTCGTCACGAAGGCAGAAAACACGAGGGCGGAACCTTCAAGAAAAAAAGTCGTAAGTACACGCGATCAAGGTCACGACCCCGAGCCGGAAAGCAAACAGGCTCAGAAGCTCGTAAAAGCACCAACGAGTCGTCTCACCTAGTTCATCAATTAGAGGAAGGCACATCACCAAACCGGGTCGAGAAGACCACTCCTGAGGAATCCATTTTTGCTAACGAAGTTTCATCAGCCTGGGATATGGAACGAAAAGGACGCAAGATGTTCATCAGATTAGACATTAACCGAATCCCAATTTCTTTTTAACTAGACACAGGAGCAACTTCGTCACTCATCGGTTTAAAGACTTTCCGGGAGCTGGATAATCTTGAGTTACTCCCCACAACGAGAACGTTGAAAGCTTATGGCGACATGTCCGTGCCAATCAAAGGCGAAGTTTTAGTGACAGTGAGGTGGCGTGATATGAGCAAACATCTCTCCTTACTGGTAGTTGACAATGCAAGAGCTTCAAACATCATGGGCCTTGAATGGTTTGAAGCGTTTCAATTCGAAGTGAAGTATCCACACGAGGAGAAAGTCCTTAGTCTGTTAGACGAGTCGCGGGGTGAGCTGGTAGAAAAAGCACGCAAGGTTTGTGACGAATACAAATCGGTTTTTAACTCCGAACTTGGATGCAGCAAAAAATTCGCTGCTGATCTTACAATGAAACCCAACTGTCGTCCACGGTATTTCAAATATCGAACTGTACCTTTCGCCCAGCAAGCTGCTGTCAAACAAGAGATTGAGAGACTGGTTCAGTTGGTAATTTTGCGTGCTGTTGAGACTAGCCAATGGGCAGCACCCATAGTAGTAGTCAAAAAGCAGAATAGAGGCCTGCGACTCTGTGGAGATTTCAAGGTAACCATCAACCCGCACTTGGAAGTTGACAGAGACCCTGTTCCACGCATTCAAGAGCTTTTTTGTCGACTCCAAGGTGGACGGTTCTTAACAAAGGTAGACCTCTCTGATGCCTATCTGCAGATCCCTTTAGATGAGGAGTCCAAACGTTTGTGTGTCATTAGCACTCATCTTGGACTTTTCGAATATCAACGACTTCCTTTTGGAACGGCAAGCTCGACGGGGATTTTTCAACGCTACATAGAGCAATTGACAGCTGATCTTGATTTCTGTGTCTCTTATTTGGACGACATCATTGTCTCGGGAAGAAATAATGCAGAACATTTAAAGAACCTTAAGGTGCTTTTCCAGCGTTTCACTGACCATGGGCTGAAGTGTCGATTGTCCAAATGCAGGTTTGCTGAAAGTGAGATAGAGTATTTGGGACATATAATAGACGATTGCGGAATCAAACCGTCAGAATCAAGACTTAAAGCCATCAGTGCATTGCCTGCTCCAAAAGATTTAAAGGATCTTGAAGCTTTTTTGGGTAAGTTGAATTAGTACAACCAATTCATACCGAATTTCTCACAGTTAGCTGCGCCGCTTAACAAGCTTAGGTCTAAGGAAACATCATTCGTTTGGGGTCGTCAGCAACAAAAATCGTTCGATGATTTTAAAAATAAAATCATGGATATTTCTAAAGTAGTCCATTTTCAAAGTGATTTGCCTCTTTCTCTAGCGACGGATGCCTCGTCGCACGATATAGGAGCTGTGATTTCCCACCACTATCCGGATGGTACTGAGAAGCCCATAGCGTTCGCTTCCAAAACGCTTACTGAGGCGCAGAGGGGGTACAGCCAAATAGAGAAAGAGGCCCTGTCAATCGTATATGGTGTGAAGAAATTTCACCAGTAACTCTATGGCCGGCAGTTTGAGCTCATCACCGACCACCAGCCGTTGGTTACAATTTTCAGCCCGAGTAAGAGTTTGCCTGCCATGACGATTCAACGGTTACAGCGATGGGCTATTCTGCTTATGAGCTACACTTACACTATCCGCTATAGGTCAACCAAGTTACATGGGAACGCTGACTGTTTGTCACGTTTGCCTCACGGTCCAGACGAGGATTTTGACAAATCGGAGGAAGAAACGGTTCACCTTGCACATGATATCCTAGAAAGTTTTCCAGTAAAATCTCAAGAGATAGCAGCTGAGTCAGCTCGTGATCCATTAATTAAGAAAGTCATTTGGTATGTTCAGAACGGTTGGCCAAATTTCATTCAACCAACTGAAGCCGAGTTATTGCCGTTTTACCGTAGAAAGTTCTGTTTAAGTGTGTGTACTAATGTCCTTCTTTTTCAGAACGAACATTTTTGCCGAGTAGTAATACCCAATAATTTACAAAAAAGAGTTTTGCAGATGATTCACCACGGGCATTGGGGCATGACCAGAATGAAGCAGATCGCTAGACGTAATTGCTGGTGGCCTGGTATCGACGATCGGATACAGATGACAGTGAAAGTGTGTTCTTCTTGCCAGAATAATGCTAGTCAGTCAGCCAAAGAATATTCTAGCTGGCCTACAATTGCGAAAGTTTGGGAGCGTGTGCACGTCGACTTTGCGGGACCGTTTAAGAAGAGCATGTGGCTCATCGTCGTCGATTCAAACTCCAAATTTCCTTTTGTGGTCAAGATGTCATCGACTACCTCAAGCGCAACAACACAGGCATTGCAGTCAATTTTTGCATTGGAAGGATTGCCTAAGGGCTTAGTCTCCGACAATGGGCCGCAATTCGCATCGAAAGAGTTTGAAGAATTTTGCAAACGTAACTCCATTCAACACATTACTTCGGCACCGTTCAACCCGGAATCAAACGGAAGACCCAAATCAAAAAGATGATGCTTTGGCAATTTTTTTGGCCACATTTCGCACAACACCTGATAACTCCGGTTTATCCCCCACAGAAAAGCTTCATGGTAGAGTGCATCGAACCTGTCTTTCCGCTATGATTCCAGACAAAAGCTTTGAAGCCAAGCTTACCGAAAATAAGACGAAGTTTTCGCCGAAACAACAAGTTTTTATTCGACAGTGCTTGAAGCAAATTAAATGGATACCTGGGGTCATTCTTAAAACACTGGGAAGAAAAATGTATTTAGTTCAGTCTGAAAACAGGATCCACAAGAGACATCAGAATCAAATTCGTGCTCGAGAAAGTCAAATAATTCGTCGAAAAGACTCTGATGGTAATTTCCAAATTTCAAATAATCCTAATTCAAATCAATTTTCAAAAAACGAATCTCCACAACCTAGACAACGATATACACAGTCCTTAGGTGATTCCCTGGTTTTTTATAGTCCCGAAGATGAAAGACCTGTGGATTTAGTTTCCCCATCCTCTACACCCCAAATGCGATCTAGCCCCGCACAGTTGATTTCATCGACGCATCATGAAGCACCCGCCGGCGCCGTTCAGATCGAAACCCCTCCCGGATGTGCTAGCCCACAAGAGACGCAAGACATCGTGGTGAATAATAACATTCCAAATGAACAGGAGTTCGCAAATGAATATCAACCAAGAAGAGCTGAGCGTCTACGTATAAAGCGAGTCAGATATGGTCCTTAATTAAATGTGAGGGAATCTGTTGCATCAGCAACTCGATTGCACATTGAGTACATTGGCAACACTTAACCTTATCTTAAGTTTTGACATTTCATTTTGCTTTTTCCTTTTGCATAATAATTGTTAATTCTTTTCCCACCTCGTGGATAACCTTATTCTGAATTCTGCCTTCTGCCTAAGAGGTTATCCACTTCTTTTCATAGTATTATATTTGTTCTATTAATTAAAGTAAGAGTCTTAATTATCTTGGCGTATTATTTAATTTGGGAACTCAAACGTTCAGGAACGTTCAGGTCGCCCAAAAGAAGTAATCACACCGGAAATCGTCGATAAAATCCATGAAATGATATTGGATGATCGGAGAATGAAAATGCGTGAGTTGGCTCATGCTGTAGGTATCTCAATTGAACGGGGACATCATATTTTACACGAATATTTGGACATGAGAAAATTCTCCGCGATATGGGTGCCACGATTGCTCACACCATAAGCGCAATCCAAAAAAAATGGCCAAAATCCACGAATTGAGATACGAACTGCTACCCTGTCTGCTACTATTATCTGTTTCCAAACCAAAAGAAATGGCTGGGTGGTAAGAGACTTGAGTCGAATGAAGAAGTCATTACCAAAACAAACGCGTATTTTGAGAGCCTTGAGAAAATCTATTGTTTGGAGGGAATAAAAAAATTAGAAAAACGCTGGAATAAATGTATCGAGCTAAAAGGTGATTATGTAGAACAATAAAATATTTATTTACCGCAAAAAGTTTGTTTTATTCAAAAAGTCACGGACTTATCAAACCGCCCTCGTATTTAAATTTTAATATATGTACATATTTTTCGTAATTATATCAGTAATGACTGAACATAAAAAATATTAAATTAAGAAATGGGCGAATTCCTAAACGCAAGATTTGCGAAGCAAGTCTAATGCTAAGCAGTTTATACGCCATGTTGAAATGTCAAAAGCACATGCTTGCAAAACAAGGTATTTAACGTTTTGGAGAGGGAGTTGAAAGGGAAGAATGATATTTTGGAACGTAAAGCGGATAGCTTGTGCCAAAAACCGGCAGTTTAACTATTTTTTGTACATACCTTATCAATCTAAAAGACTGAATTTTGTCTTTCTTTTTTTAAACTAAAATTTATTTTGTTGTTGTTTTTTTTTAATGAAAATTTAATATGAATTTTGATTTTAATCTTGTTTTTTAAATACATAGTTATAAGTTTGTAGTTTTTAAGTGGGCTTAAGTAATGAATTTTTTAATAAATTGTTATTGTTATGACGAAGTTGTTAAAATATTATGGGGGTACATAAGTGGAAACTATTTTAGAAGGGTTCGTTTCGGTTTTGTTTGAAGCATTTGAGCAACTTGGTTCCTTTGGTTCTTTCCATCAGTGCTGTCTTGAACTTCTAGGTGATCCCTTTGCGAACTTGATGGCTCTGCAGTTGTATCTGGTGTCATTTGAACGTCGCAAATTCCTTGCATACATATGCTAAAATTATGCTTGCGGTCCATTTAGGCATCTTTGCTACGTCTTGGTGGATCGTTTGTTATGTGGGTTCCATCAATGCACCCTAAAAATTGAAAGTATGTGATATTCACTACACATTTATACATTTTGTTCGCAAATCCAACTCCCAATGATACAGGGAAAACCATGCTTAGCCTTGAATGCCTCTGCGCTTCCCTTTTTTTCAATGGTTGGCCATTTGATCACTTGGCTACAAAGTGAGCTCAAAAAGTAACTCACTCGCATTACGATTGTATGGATCGTTGAGAGGGCTAAGTTGAAACGATCAGCGATGTCTCTAAATGCACAAGCTTCGTGACCAGCAAACCAAACGAAAACTGCTTGCAATATATCTTTCGGCACTGACAACTTTAACTTGGTCCAGCGATTTAAAACCAAAACTTTCCGAAAACAGCGATTTAAAACCACCACTTTCCGAAAACAGTTTCGACAGTTTCGTTAAACGATGAAACAAATCTCTCGAAACGCGGAAGTGCGTTAAAACTCCACATTCGTGTAAGTGGGCACAACTTTCTCGAAATAAGAAGGAATACTATGGCGTTTTTGTCGTTTGCATACAACTTCATCTTCACTTTCACTACTTTCCTCAAATCATCGTCATCAAACACATCTTCCTAGTCACATACGATACATAATAAAGCCATGAAATTATCTTTGTTCACATTTTTAAATTTTAAAGTGATTAAAATGCTATGAAAGGAAATGTTTTTTTTACGAATTTCTCTGTCAAATCCACCACAAACCACTCTGTTACCTTTTTTGAGATCTAAAAAACCCTGGTTTTTTTGACAACTCTTGGTATTGTCAAGAAAACCTGGGTCAACCTTGTGTAAAGTTCAATTTTCTGGAGGGCCATGGTCAAAATTTTCTATTGTGTCGCCAAATTCTTCAAAGGATTGGTCACGACACGATCTTTGTCTTCTTGTTTTATCGTTTTTTCATACTCTCCCAATTCTTTTTCATTTTGTTTAAATTCTTCAATATGATAGACCCTATGCTGGACTTGCTGCGAGTTTTCTTGAAGGAACCGGAGGTGGCGTTTGGTATAAGCCTTTCGGCCAGCATGATATAAGTTGTTTGCGTATTGGACCCCGAAAGTCAATATTCTGCAATTTTAAGCAAAGATGAAAGGATCTGCATTTTCCCCAATGTTTAAGATTCTAGGTAGATCACCCTTTATGCCTCTGAAAAATGTGCCTAAATATTTTTCTTTCTATCTTTGAGTCATATTGCTTAAAGTTTGAACTTCCATAGGCTTAGGGTTGCCAGATTTTCAATTTTAAGTGGTGTTCAAATTTTCTTCCCGAAACAAAGTTTTGTCTTTGAGGTCATTTTTTTGCAGAAAATGCCTGATAAGCATAGAGTTTCTTTATTTCTTACAGATGAAAATGTTAGACAATTAAATCTGTCGTTGATTGATTGGGGGGAGTGCCAGATATCGAGGCGGTAGGTTATTTTTTGCTTACCCATTCTTTTTTCTGTTACTGTATCGCTGGTTTTCTCTTTACCACCCAAACCAGATTGTAGACCCTCTCGGCTTGTCACATTTAATAAACGATCACGAAAAGCGTTTTTATGGAAATCGAAGAGAAAACTTTTAAAAGGTTAAACAACGAATTTTTGCAAAAAAAAAAAAAACACCGATTTCCACTTTTTTTTATTTTACTATTTAGACTTTGATTATTCCAGATAGTTTTTATTTGGGAAGCCAAGGAAAAACTTTGAGGAAAGTATTACTTTATAAATGCAAATAAAAATGTTTTGCCGAACTTTTTTTGACTACTATTCGCACTTAAACTTCATCACCACTTTAGTTTGAATATCCTTACTAATCCTTACTATAATATAATATTATAAATGTGAAAGTCACTCTGTCTGTCCGACTTTCTATGTTACCGTCTCCCGCCCAAACTACTAAACTGATTGATATGAAATTTTGTACAGTGATAGTCTAGAACCTGAGGAAGGACATAGGCTATATATTTTATCCCTAAATTCCCACGGGGACGCGAACGCATACGGGAACTTAAAAGCTACAGTGCCGATTTCAAAAATGCTTCCAACGTTAGAATGCCACACTATCCTCGAGTAACATAAACATAAATTCATTCCCATATTCCTACGGGAACGGGAGTCCTTACTTATAATAAGTACGAAATAAGCTCTGTCTGTTCGTCTTTCTATGTTACCATCTCTCGCCCAAGCTACAGAACCGATTTAATTGAAATTTCATACAGAGATGATCTGGAACCTGAAGAAGGACATAGGTTGCATTTCATTCGAATATTCCCACGGGAACCGGTCTTCACTAATATTATAAATGCAAAAGTAGCTCTGTCTGTTCACCTTTCTATGTTACCATCTCCCGCCCAAACTTATGAACAGATTTAAATGAAATTTTGTACAAAGATAGTCTAGAACCTGAGGAAGGACATTGGCTACATAGCTTATCCCTAAATTCCCACGGGAATGGGAACATATACGGGAACTTAGAAGCTATAGCACCGATTTCAAAAATTCTTCCGGCGTTAGAATGCTACACTATCCCCGAGTAACATATACTTTAATTCATCCCCATATTCCTACGGGAACGGGAGTCCTTACTAATATAATAAGTGCGAAAGAAGCTCTGTCTGATCGCCTTTCTATGTTACCATCTCTCGCCCAAGCTACAGAACCGATTTAATTGAAATTCTATTCAGAGATGATCTGGAACCTGAAAAAGGACATAGGATACATTTCATTCAAATATTCCCACGGGAACCGGTCTTCACTAATATTATAAATGCAAAAGTAGCTCTGTCTGTTCACCTTTTTATGTTACCATCTCCCGCCCAAACTAATAAACAGATATAAATGAAATTTTGTACAAAGAAAGTCTAGAACCTGAGGAAGGACATAGGCTATATATTTTATCCCTATATTCCCACGGGAATGGGAACGTATACGGGAACTTTGAAGCTACAGCACCGATTTCAAAAATTCTTCCACCGTTAGAATGCTACACTATCCCTGAGTAACATCAACTGTAAGTCATCCCCATATTCCTTCGGGAACAATCACCATATTACCATGGGAATGGGATTCTTTACTAATATCATAAGTCTGAAATGAAATCTGTCTGTCTAATTTTATTTGTAGTCAAAAACTGCCCAAACTATTAAATTTATTTACACGAATTTTGGTACAGAGTCATAGTCTTGAGCCTGAAGATGGACATAGGCTATAAGTATATGTTATCCCTGTATTCCCACAAGAATGCAAACGTAAACGGGGCCCTACAGAACTGATTTCAAGAATTATTTTCTCGTCAGAATGCTACACTATCTCAAAGTAACATTAACTTCAATTTATCCCCATATTCCCATGGGAACGGAAATACTTACTAATATTATAGATCCAAATCAACTCCGTCTGTCTGTTTTACTTTGTTACCATCTACCGCCCATACTATTGAACCTATTTGTATGAATTTTGGTGCAGAGATAGTCTTGACATGGGCTGTATTTGTTTTCCCAACATTCCTATGGGAACGGCAACGTAAACGGGAACCTTGAAGATACTGGACCGATTTCAAAAGTTCTTTCACCGCGAGGTGATTTCTGTTAAATTGTTGATTTCACAGTTGACCTGAGAAGAAATTTCTATCTTGATCTTCAAATAAATATTGGCAATCGGTAATGACTGTGTGGAAAGTCGATTTTGGCGCCGACTAATGAGATAGTTAACCATATAAGCGAATGTTTGACGTATTGGGGGATGTTGTCGAATGTCTATGAATAGACAATATTATGGACACTGAGCAAGTCACATCATACCCTATAGAGTTTCTCAATTCCTTAGATTTATCAGCAGTGGCTGCAAGTTGGTGTTCCAGTGCCAATAATGAGTATTCTAGAATTGTACACAGCTACAAATTACACATCTGGGATGGGGCATTATAAAAGTTTTAATAATGACTGGAACAGCGTAATTAGAAAACTATTGATTCCCCGTATTTCTTTAATTCCCACTGATTTGTCACTTAAGTTTAAAAGAGTGTATCAAACTCGCAAAACCTTTTTAATTGACAAAAAGAAGGAAAAAGTAAGAACGTCGTGTGCAAAAATGCACTGAAATAAAATAATATAAAAATAATTTACTAAAACGCATGAATATGTCTTATTTGCAAAATAAGTATTCCAAAAAATTAAAAATGCTGCCGCAAGTCACTATCAAGTAACGCGGACGAAGTCGCGGGCACAGCTAGTACATTAATATATTTAAACAAGAAAATTTCTAGTTTTTGTAAACATTTAATCCTAACTAATATTATAAATGTGAAAGTCACTCTGTCTGTCCGGCTTTCTGTGTTACCACCTCCCGCCCAAACTACTGAACCGATTTAAATAAAATTTGATACAGAGATAGTCTAAGACTTGAGGAAGGACATAGGCTATATATTTTATCCCTAAATTCCCACGGGAACGGGAACGTATACGGAAGTTTGGAAACTACAACACCGATTTCAAAAATGTTTCCACCGATAGAATGCTTCACTATCCCAGAGTAACATAAACTTAAATTCATCCACATATTCCTACGGGAACGGGAGTTCTACCAAATATAATAAGTCTGAAAGAAGCTCTGTCTGTTCGTCATTCTATGTTACCATCTCCCGCCCAAACTAATTAACCGATTTAAATGAAATTTTGTACAAAGATTGTTCTGAACTTAAGGACGGACATAGGCTGTATTTCATTCGAATATTCCCACGGGAGCCAGTCCTCACTATTATAATAAATGCAAAAGTAGCTCAGTCTGTTCACCTTTCTTTGTTACCTTCTCTAGCCCAAACTAATAAACCGATTTAAATGAAATTTTGTACAAAGATTTTTCAGAACCTGAGGAAGGACATAGGCTATATATTTTTTCCCTGTATTCCCACGGGAGCAGGAACGTATACGGGAACTTTGACACTACAGCACCGATTTCAAAAATTCTTCCACTGTTGGAATGCTCCATAATCCCGGATTAACATTAACTTCAACTCATCCACATATTCCCAAGAAAACGGTCACCATATTCCTACGGCAACGGGAGTCCTTACTGATATAATAAGTGCGAAAGTAGCTCTGTCTGTTCGCCTTTCTATGTTACCATCTCCCGCCCAAACTAATGAATAGATTTAAATGAAATTTTGTACAAAGATAGTCTAGATCCTGTGAAAGGACATAGGCTATATATTTTATCCCTATATTCCCACGGGAATGGGAACGTATACGGGAACTTAGAAGCTACAGCACCGATTTCAAAAATTCTTCCACCGTAAGAATGCTACACTATCCCTAAGTAACATAAACTGTAAGTCATCCCCATTATTCCTACGGGAACGGTCACCATATTCCCACGGGAATGGGAGTTTTTATTAATATCATAAGTCTGAAATGAAATCTATCTGTCTATTTTTATTTGTAATCAAAAACCGCCCAAACTATTAAACCTATTTACATATTTGAATTTTGGTACAGAGATATAGTCTTGAGCCTGAAGATGGACATAGGGATAGGCTATGTATGTTATCTCTGTATTGCCACAAGAATGCAAACGTTAACGGGAACCTAGAAACTGCTGAACTGATTTCTAGAAGTACTTTTCCGTTAGAACGCTACACTATCTCAAAGTAACATTAACTTTAATTTATCCCTATTATCCCATGGGAACGGAAGTACTTACTAACATTATAGATCCGAAATCAACTCCGTCTGTCTGTTTTGCTTTGTTACTATCTACCGCCCAAACTATTGAACCTATTTGTATGAATTTTGGTGCAGAGATAGTCTTGACTTGAGCCTGAAGAAGGACAGGGTCTGTATTTGTTTTCCCAATATTGCTACGGTAACGGCAACGTAAACGGGAACCTTGAATGAGGAGTGAATGCAAGTTGGTGTTCCAGTGCCAATAATGAGTAGTCGAACTGTAGTAGTAGAACTGTACACAGGTACAAATTACACATCTGGGATGCGGCTTTATATGACGACTGGAACAGCGAAATAAGAAAACTTTTTATTCCCCGTATTTCTTTAGT
The DNA here is from genome assembly GCA_949752695.1 of Melanostoma scalare. Taxonomy (NCBI): domain Eukaryota; kingdom Metazoa; phylum Arthropoda; class Insecta; order Diptera; family Syrphidae; genus Melanostoma; species Melanostoma scalare. The sequence goes on along the minus strand of OX456986.1, from coordinate 125,119,079 downwards.
TCCCACTGATTAGTCATTTTAGTTTAAATCTCGCAAAACCTTTTTATTAGACAAAAGAAGGAAAAGGTAAGAACGTCGTGTGCAAAAATGTACTTAAATAAAATATAACAATAGTTTACTAAAACGCATGAATGTGTCTTATTTGCAAAATAAGTAGCCTAAAAATTTAGAAATGCTGCTGAAAGTCACTATTCCACGCGGACGAAGTCGCGGGCACAGCTAGTGTATTTATAAGTTTAAAATTACAATGCACACTTCATTTATAGCAAACCGGGGGCTATGTATTCAAGTATAATTAGGTATTATGAAAATGTATGCATAGGTATTTTTCATTCTCATATTAAGACTATCCTCTCAGAAGGTTCATAGAGGCTTTTTCATAAAAAGACAAAGTTAATTCATTCAATCTGGGTTCCAATAAATATAACGATCAATTGTGGCAACATATTAGATGGGTATACATAATAAAGATTATCTGTGCATTCGTTTATATTAGCATCTCATAAGCCTCTGATGAGAGGGTTGGGATGTTGACTGATAGAGCTCAGTCTTTTCTTCAATAAGCCTATCTATGTAAGACATTTAAGAGTGTCACATTGGATAAACTATATAAATATTGGTTAAAGAACCATTTTCTATTTGGCCTGCGGAACTTTCCAGTGCAGAACTTTCCTCTCAAACTTTTCAAGTTCCCTTGAAACAGTTGGTGAGATGGTAAACCAAGAACAAAACTGTATGAAAAAAAGGTCATATAAGGGACTTATACATACAAAAAATTTGTGTTTTTTGATAAGTGCTTTGATGATAATAACTTTTTCATAACAGCAGTGGCCGTTTTTGCTTTATTTAATATATATATATGAGTAGGTATATAAATTCCTTCTAGGAAGTAAACAATAAATAAATAAAGAAAGTAAGCATTGAAAAATAAATAAATAAAAAGGAACTTTCGAAAGAAACAAATACCGATTTCAATATTATTAGGTATAACTAAGTCCGGTATTAGACAGCGCATGTATTTAACGCACAGTTCTCGGTTATTTTGTTTTGAACCATCATTCGGTAAACTTTCGTAGTTCGTTCGATATTTTGGTGTTCTATTAAGCAAAATTAAGTAAAAACAATTTAAAATACAAAAATGGAATCAGTTAATAATTTGGACTGTTTTTTAATTCAGTATCAATGGTCATCGACTGTTGAGATACATTTAAACGAAATATTATTAGAGATTGCTCATAGTTTCTTCACAAAGAACGAAAATGAAATGAAGCAAAATCAAAAAACAACGGACAAGCTTAAAAAGAAACGTAAAAAAACTGCAGAAATGTCTACCCGTGCCTGTTCTGATGGACTTATTTCTGTTTCAGTTTATAATTGTTTCTTTCTCTTTCGCACTTCATTCAAACGGAGGCAAACCTGCGCTGTCTAATACCGGACTAACAGCGACAACCGGGACGGAACATCCTGAGATAACTCAAGTCAACCGACTTATAATCAAGAATTCTCTTTCTTTTCAGCTATATAATATTAAGTTATTATTTTTATTCTAGACAATGTATTTGGTTAGGCCCCCAAATGCTCTGAAACTCTAGAGTCACTCATGAACACCCACTTTCCAGGGTGTTCTCAAATGACATCCCCAGAACACGGAAACCCTAGCGCTAACGTTAGATCCAACATAGGAAATCTATTAGTAGATAATAGGAAGGTAATGTGGGCCATTGACTCATTCTCAGCATACAAATCTGCGGGTCCGGACGGTATCATTCCAATGATGCTCCAAAGTCCCAAAGACTTGATTGTGCCGATACTAGTGGAAATATTCAGAGGTTGTCTAAACCTCACCTTTATTCCAACTAGATGGAGAGAAGTTAAAGTCATATTTATTCCCAAAGCCGGTAAGCCCTCACACACTGAACCCAAAGATTTCAGACCAATAAGCCTATCCTCCTTTCTACTTAAGACTCTAGAAAGAATTATAGAAACGCATATCCGAACAAAACTGAATAACAATGTGATCTCTACAGCCCAACATGCATATATAAAGGGCAAATCAGTTGAGACTGCACTTCATGAAGTAGTCGCAACCATTGAACAGTCAATCCAATATAAAGAGTACACGTTGGCTGCATTCCTCGATATAGAAGGGGCCTTCAACAACGTTGAATACAATGCTATTCGCATGGCATTAAGTTCCATAAATATCGAGCCAACGCTATCAAACTGGATCGACTCCATGCTCCAAACGAGAATAGTAAAAGCAGAAATGGGTGAAAGTACCCTAAAAGTCAAAACTTGTAGAGGTACACCTCAAGGAGGAGTGTTATCCCTGCTACTCTGGCTCCTAGTAGTTAACCAAATCCTGGTTAAACTCGACAGGAGCGGAATTAAAGCAGTGGCCTATGCCGATGACATCGTCATCATGACTTCGGGAAAATTCACAACCACCCTTTGTGAACTTCTTCAGACAGCTCTAAACAAGCTCACCAGCTGGGCGAAAAACTGTGGGCTAAACGTCAACCCTACAAAAACAGAACTTGTTCTGTTTACGAGAAAACGTAACATTCCAGATATACTTCCTCCCTCCATTAATGGTATACCAATAAACTTATCAGGTACGGCAAAATATCTCGGAATTGTCCTTGATCGTAAACTTAACTGGAAAGAAAATTTAAAAGAAAGAGAAAGGAAAGCTCAAATCGCTTTCTACACTTGTAGTAGAATTTTTGGTAAAAAATGGGGACCTGGTCCCAAAACCATTCACTGGATGTATACATCCATAATAAGACCAATCCTCACATATGCCTGTCTAGTCTGGTGGCCATCATTAGAGAAGGCTTCAAACCTTAAGACCATGACCAAAATCCAAAGGCTTGCATGCATTGGTTCAACTAGTGCCATGAAAACAACACCAACTGCAGCTCTGGAAACCTTCCTGTCGCTAGCCCCCCTAGATCTCTTTACTAAGGAGATGGCGGCCAAAAGCGCACTGCGACTCAAACAATGCAACAATTGGAAAACAGGCATATCAGGCCATAGAACCATCATGAACCATACAGATATAGACATCCAAACAGACTATACCCCCCCGCATATTGATTTCAATCCAGTGGCCCTAACAGTCTTTCCGACTAGAGAAAGCTGGGAGGAAAACAGGGTTATAAAAGAAAATCACATTTCCGTCTTCACAGATGGTTCCAAAACGGACGAAGGGGTAGGATCAGGTATCTTCTCAGACTACCCTACCATGAATAGATCAATAAAGCTTCCCGACTTCTGCAGTGTCTTTCAAGCAGAAGTACTCGCAGTGTGCGAAGCCGCGAAGCACCTTGCTACGCAAAACTTGATCAACAAAAATATTGACTTTTTTGTAGACAGTCAGGCGGCCATTAAAGCTATCTCATCCATTATCACAAAATCCAGGCTAGTAGACAGCTGTCGCAGTAACCTTAGACTGCTCAGTGAGACAAACACAGTTAGTTTAACCTGGGTTCCAGGACATCGTGACATTATCGGTAATGAAATGGCGGATAAGCTGGCAAAAATCGGGTCAGCACTCGAATCCAGCGAAGCGAACACTTCAGTTCTAAAGCCACTAGAGCAAGAAAAAAGCAGAATCAAACACAATTTTCTAAAAATCGCCAATGACAGGTGGTCATCTTTAGAAACATGCCGAGTCTCTAGAAACCTTTGGCCAGATATTTCCAAGAAAAAAAACAGAATTTCTACTCCAGCTTAGCAGACCTCGGCTCTCTCTATTGATTGGCATTCTCACGGGTCACAACTCGTTGGGTACCCACATGATGAGAATGGGCATTAGCACATCCGACTTATGTAGAGGATGCCAAGATGAGGAGGCAGAGGAGGGATCTTTCCACTTCCTCTGTGAGTGTCCTAGCTTAGCCCACACTCGGAAAAAAACCCTCGGAGAATACTTCTTCGACGAACTGGGTGACATCTCTAACCTCCCACTGAGCAACGTCCTGAAATTTACTCAGGGCTCCAAATGGTTCAGTGGGAGTTCCCTACCACAATAACCATCCACCTCTCCAATCCTCCCATTTCCTCATCCTCTGATTTCCCGGGGAGCACAATGGATCCTCGAGATCCGAGTGAGGTGTTGCCACTTGTGGCTGCACCCCCCATTCAACCTAACCTAACCTAACCTAGGCCCCCTATGTGCCAACATTCCTACATTATTTTAATTTTTTAATTTTTTTAAATTACCTAGTATAAGTATCAATTGTAAGTATATATACTAAATAAATTCATTGAAATGACAGTCACTGCAAACAATTCTCACAGTAGAAAAATTCGTCAATTTCTTCACAGCCAGCACACTCTTCATGGGCCCAGTTCTTGCATTTGCACCATTGAATCCATCCTTCACCTTTTAAGGATTTACTATAAGCTTCACTGCAATAAAGACAAGGACAGTCTGCGTCAGTATTTTTAGCTGTATTCGAGTACGCACCCATAACCGCACATTTAAATAGATTAGATTAGATTAGATTAGATTGATTTTATTTTCATCATTTCTTAACATTATTTATAAATAACAAAATCAGAATTAGAATGGCAATGCAGTATTTAGTATTTTTTTTTTTTTTTAGTATTTAGTATTTATTGATGTAAGTATCTCTGTACATTTGAGAATTATAAATTCTTATAGAATACATACAGGTTCAGTTGTGGATAGAGTGAATATTAAGTTAATAGTTGAAAAAAAAAACATAAGTTTAAGTACACAGGAAGGATAATTAAAGATTTTAAAACAAGTGAATACATGTAGGAAAATTTCAAATACTTTTAAGCTTGCAAAATATAAAAGATATAAAAAAAAAAACATGTTTATAATGCATTGTAGTATTATTAATCCATTAGAGAAATTTCAGTTTTGATTGGAGAAAAAAGAGAATATTGCAGAGGGCAGTTTATTGAGGTCAACATAGGACCTAGTTATAATAGGCAAGTGATTCCATAAGCAAATAGCATGAATGAAAAATTGTCTTCGCGAAATTAAACAAGTGTGCATAAGAGGTCTCAACGATATATAGCGATTGGATCTATTCACTGTTAGTTTATCAAATAGATATTTAGGCTGTTTTCTGTATATAAGATTAGCTAAGAAGGTGCAGCATTTGTATTTGAAGTAGCTTTCTAGAGTACATCCCAGAATCTGGCGAGCTTCAAAGGAAATATGATCGTATCTACGGAGGTTAAATACATACCGGGCAATAGAATTAAAAGCCACATTAAGTCTACGAAATGAGAAAGAGTCCATATCTGAGAAAATTTCACAACCATATGTCAAAATCGGAACTAAAAGCGCTTTTGCTAACTTCATCTTAATGTTTATTGGTAGAAAATGTCTACTCATTGAAAGACCACGCAAGGAGGCATATATTTTCGATACTATACAAGTTATATGATCATTCCAAGATAATCTGGTATTGAAGATGATTCCAAGATTTGGCAGTCTGCCAGGTTGACAAGTTAAAATTAATATAATATAAAGCTTATTGGTTCTACGATAATGTTAAAAAGCAAGAAATTATTAGACAAAAAACATAAGTAACCGTGTATATACAATAATTATTTGACTTCGATGAGTTTTTAGAAGCTTTCGCTGAGTATTCTGTCACGATAGGTTTTTGCCACTTTGCAATACGTGAAAAGTTTTTCCACCGACATCTCGTTAAGAAGACTTATCATTTCCACTTCCGTGAGGTAACTAGATCCCAGGAAGGCTCTCCTGCTTTCTACCAGCACAGGACATTTTCCTAAGAAGTGAAAAACATCTTCTCTTTCTCTTAGGTTGCATAAACTACATTGTCCAGGACGATCCTCTCTATGCGGAATATAGTTAAGATGCATGAGCTCCCCCCGAAGTCTCAGCCTCTCAGCATCATAGAAATAACCTCAACATTGTTCTCATCTCTAAAGTAATTATTTGGACCAAGGTTATGACTTAGGTGTTTGTAAATTAATCTATGAGTTGAATTTGAAGATTTAAATACATTTATCTACTTTATACCACACGTTATGTTCGAGTATTTTGAAGAAAACTTATTTTTGACAGAAAACTCTCTCCGCGAGATAGTAAACAATTTCCCCATGCTACACATTCTAGCCGAACAAATTTCTATGAGCAGAAATGTGTGAACATTTTTTTTGACATTTCATAGTTTCTGTGCGATGTGGAAAGAATTGTTTTTGTTTTCAGTTGCAAATAAATTTATTAACTAAAAGCTTAATTTTTATAGAACAAATTATATTTAAGTCGTAGGACTATACTGTTCAATAGTTTTTAATAACCTTTTAGTGTTGGTATTGCTTTTTGCTTATCGGTTTTTACATTTAAGTTGATACATAATCGAAAGGATCCACTTTCATATGGAACTTTCCTAAGATTGGAATCTTAAAAGGAATTCTCACCTGCTTGTTGTTCGTGTGCAATACCTACTTGCCCATTAAAATATCTTGTAACGAATTGTATAAAATTTATACTAAATAAATATTTTGTAAGATTCTGAAAGAAAGAAAACCATCGAAAAAAAATTAGATTCCGTTTCGTTAATACCCAGCATCTTCACAACAGCATCTTTTGGCAAAACCAATTCAGCCCGTTAGTTGAACAGAAGCCAACTGAAAGAAACGTTTGATACCTTTACTTAAGACAAAAAAGAGTAGAAATTTTGAGCAGATGATGTAAGCAGCTGGCAGCCGCAGTCAGTTCAAATTTGACGTTTAAATGTGTGCAGCTTTTGTGTCAAGAAATAGAAAACTTTCGAATACTTTTGTGTCCATCAATCGCTCTCAGAAAAATATTACCCCCACTCCTTAAAATTTTGCTGACGGCTGATTTTGGTGAACAAAGTACTCGAACTTAGCTTTTATTTATTTTATTTTTTATTTTTGGCTTTTCGTTTCTTTAATTATTGAAGGGTTTTGAAACTTTCCGGCTACCGCCTGCACCAAGTTGATTCTCTTCAAGCTCATTTTTGTATGGGCTGGATGTCAGTATTGCTGTTTTTCCTTTTTTCCTGCTTTTTCTAATTATAATGGGACTTGAAGAAGCCTTAGGAAATTCATGGAGCTGTGACACTGCTTTCCACGGAAACGAAGATAAGATTGGTGTTTCATTTGTTTTCTCGTTGAGAATCGCAACTTGAGGAAGTTCTGTAGCAGCTATATCCGAAGCGTTTGAAAACTCAGCGGTTGGTTCGCCTACAATGTGCTGCGGAAGTTCAACATTTGTTGTCTCAGCTGGAATATAATCGTCTTCTGAAAAAGCGTTTGGGTCAACAGGATAGAGTCCAGTTTTCCTGAAGCCATTTATAGCATTATTAGGAACTGCTGCCTTAAGGTATGATTTTACAAATAAACCGGCTAATTCAAATTAAAAACTGTTATATTTATTTGGTAAAGGTTTGGTCTGACCTTAAGTCAGCCATAAAAAAAACAGGCCCAAAATAAGCGCTCCATCAATGCGACGGGTGGTGGAGGTATTGGCCAACAGAGGAAGAAGTCATCCAGCTGCTTAATATGAAGGACTCTATAGAGGGTGTGTCTCAAGCCCAAGATTTTGGACTACCAAGAAAAAGGAAAAGAGAAACATCGCTCCAAGCGGACAATTCACCACTCCCAGATGAAATCTGTTTGCAAGACTATTCAGAAGTGGAAGCTGGAAGCGCTGGAAGAGTTCTTTGTTTTTTCGGACGAGGAAAAGGAAAATGAAATTCCCAGTTGTTCAGGCACACAACAAAAACACGGCAAAAAGCTCCCATGCCAAACAAAACTCCTTCAGGAGCAAATCGCTCTTCAAAGGGAGCTTTATAAAAAAACAATAGAATTCATGGCCGGATCAGCTCAACAAAAAATTGTACTGAGTGAAAAACTAGAGAGGATAAGCATGTCCATTGGAAAATTAGAAATGCATGAGAAGAGGAAAACTGATATTTTAGAGTCCCTTCTCCAAGAAATCAGTCGCCATCATGCTGTGATTGAGGGTGTAAGAGACGACGTGACGTCCTTACAATTAATACAGATTTCAAATCTGATATTTCTGATTTTGTTAAAAATTTGTTTATTTGTTTTGTTTGTTAAAAATTTGTTTGTTTCTTTGTTATTTGTTTGTTTGTTTTGTTTGTATAACTATGTACCTGTATTTATGATGTTATGTGCCTTCTGAAGTCTGATTAGGACTTAAGTTTTTTATTTATTTAACTTTCGTTCTTAAAAATAAACATTAGAAATTATAAAACCACTTTTTTATTGATTCAAAAATTTGACAGTAATTGGTTTCGCAAATTGGTAGCTTCTTGTATATAAAAAATTTTTTTAGTTCCACGAAATAGAATGGGTACAATATTGACGAGAAAACAATACAAAAACAATGGTAGAAAGTTCCACGAAAGTCGAGTCGCTTAGAGAGGTATAGTTAAGTAGCAGTCTCACTTACAGAGGTCAATGAGGGAAAACGACTTTTTCTTACAGAGGTTTCTGTTTCTCGCTAATAGAGGTTTTGGGAGCTTAAAATGTCGGGTCCTGGCTATTACTCTCACTTATAGAGTTTTCTCACTTATCCAGTTCTCACTTATCCAGGTTTGACTGTATATGTAATTAGTTCGGTGGAACTAAATAAAGAGTATTTTTTATACCAAGCAATCTTGTGCTTCTATCTCCATTGTCGTATAAAGACTTGAAATAATTAAACACTTCACTATTTCCCCATATAAGGCTGTCGTGACTAGAACCAGGATATTTGGAGTCCACGTACCTTATCCTCAGCTTGTGATCACAAATCTAATATTCAAAAAATTTATAAAATGCAATCACTAATTTTCTTATGATGTCTTACAATCATTAGAAGGTTTTGGATGTGTTGAATTCAAATTCATTCACAGAATTGGTCTACATCAGTTCACGGATTTTCACCGTATGTAAATGCTTGCACCATATTGATTGCTCTAGCTAATGCTGTGTAGTAAAAATATTCTTGCATGCAGTTCTTTCCCCAATTTCAATGTTTGTTTTATCAAAACTGTCAACCATATAAGACTTAAATAACATTGTCAAATTATCATACTAATATCTGCTTATTGATGTGTAAACTTATTCTAATCAACATTCAACTAGCTCTCTCACGACTAGCCAATGCTTTGTTGTCTACTCTAATAAATTCCTGCCAGTGCACGAAACAAATAGAAAGAAAGTTTCCTTAAGGTGAAGTTCAAGAACCCTAGAGTATATTTCTTTTTTCAAAGCAAAGGGTCTTGGCATATATTCCTTTATTGATCCAGTTTCTGATAATTAGTATAATGAATTACAAGTTATGCTAAGACCTAGTAAATCTTCCTATTGCGGGACTCGAAGGTATAATGGCTGGGAATAATATTCTCGGTCCTTTTCAAAATCAAATACTCTTCAAACCTCGATTTTAAATGTAATTATTATATGGTCCCATCACCCAACAACAACAACAACAACAACAACAACAACAACAACAACAACAACAACAACAACAACAACAACAACAACAACAACAACAACAACAACAACAACAACAACAACAACAACAACAACAACAACAACAACAACAACAACAACAACAACAACAACAACAACAACAACAACAACAACAACAACAACAACAACAACAACAACAACAACAACAACAACAACAACAACAACAACAACAACAACAACAACAACAACAACAACAACAACAACAACAACAACAACAACAACAACAACAACAACAACAACAACAACAACAACAACAACAACAACAACAACAACAACAACAACAACAACAACAACAACAACAACAACAACAACAACAACAACAACAACAACAACAACAACAACAACAACAACAACAACAACAACAACAACAACAACAACAACAACAACAACAACAACAACAACAACAACAACAACAACAACAACAACAACAACAACAACAACAACAACAACAACAACAACAACAACAACAACAACAACAACAACAACAACAACAACAACAACAACAACAACAACAACAACAACAACAACAACAACAACAACAACAACAACAACAACAACAACAACAACAACAACAACAACAACAACAACAACAACAACAACAACAACAACAACAACAACAACAACAACAACAACAACAACAACAACAACAACAACAACAACAACAACAACAACAACAACAACAACAACAACAACAACAACAACAACAACAACAACAACAACAACAACAACAACAACAACAACAACA